>JAFELO010000058.1:24219-79126 GCA_017140195.1 Eumaeus atala | reverse complement strand
GCGCGCGCGTGCGTGCTTGCGTGTGTGAGTGCGTGCGTGCGTGTGTGTGTGTGTGTGTGTGTGTGTGTGTGTCAAGTTTATAGTTCATTATGAAGATCTATTTCTTTCCTCTACCCCATAGGGCTTACATTCAACGGCTTACAAATATTTGTTGTATATGAAGCTAACTGTTATCACTTAGTATTGATGGAGATTGCACAAAAATCAATCAGCAGGTTTCGGAAAAAAGCGATCACATCCTGAGAGGCAGCTTTAGTGGACTTTGTTTTATAATATAAATAGAATCAAATGAACGCTGCAATTATCAGGCACAGGTTAAACGCTAAATATATTTCCGCTTTAAAGCTACGATTTCCCAATTATGTAATGGACCATGATACTAGCCGCTAAATAACTTGTTTGTTAATCTCTGTTATGCGGCGAATTGGATTATTAACGGTGTTTGGAATACTCTAATATATCCGTACAAAAACTTTTTTAACGGGTTTTTATCCAAGAATTTAATGTTACGGTTGCTACTTCTATGTCAGAAGATTTGGCAGCGGTAACCAGTGTGATCCTTTGATAAGATCATTGCAGTTACTCCTGGGGCAGTGCAAAAGACTGAGACTTAATCAGATGCAGATGGGAAGCGTAGGATTGTGGTTACAATTTTATCCTTTTTATATAGCTTTTGTTGTACATTCAATAAATTCAATCTAATTGTCTTAATTGAATCTAGGTGTTAGGCCTTATCTCGCCTTTTCTTCAACCCAATGGTTAAGTTATCATGCCATCAAGATTCTCTTGTCTCAGTAACTCTAGTTTAGGATGACATAAAAATTGATGACTATTTAACATTGATTTACAAAAACTAATCTCAGAAATCTACGTTCCACTACATTAAAAGGCGCGGTTCTCCGAGAAATCATGCAAAAAATATCAGATTTTGATCAAAGCCTCAAATCGACAGAGATTCTGATTTATCATGATTCTCCGATGCTGTCAGCCGCTCTTGCTATTGAATTAAATATCTTAATAGTTTTCAGTGACCTTGATTTTATATAAATTTGTTGCACATAGTAGCATAATTGGCCCATTGGAAGAGATGTCTAGGAGCATTGTTATCCGTCGGAAGAGAAAGAGGAGCCTTTCAGGTTTACCCCCTTATGTTATAGAAATAGGCGTAACTGTAACTCAGATTCTAGGCAATTTACGAAGATAAATTACTAGAATATATATGTATTTACCATAAGACATCTATGGTGGAATTTAGTAGGTGATTCCTTCTTTTCATATTTGATTGTTAAATTACTGTCCAAGGAAACATTTATTTAAGATGATGCTATTGGCGACCAGTATAGTAGCCATAAATACTTGAAATGAAATATTAGCAAATAAATCTTCGGCAGTACGAAAAAGTAACGATTTATAAGTTATAATCGGGACACCCGAGATAATTTATTTACCACTGGAAGTATTTATGTTTTTTTCACTTGTAGAATATACACGTCAATAAACGAAGCGCATAATGTGGGTCAAGTTTGATGCCGTCTGGCAATCGATGATCCGGGTGTTTTTCTTCAGAGAGCAAATACCAGAAGTGTTATGATAATGATATTGCAAACTATAGGTAACTCAGTAGGTAAATTGTAATCTCAGTAAACCAATATAGCCGATACCACGACAACTCGTAGGTTTATCCAAGTGCCACCTGAATATGGGCTCGGGATAACAGGTGGAAGATGGATCCGTAAGGTTGTGGAGAGAGATATTCATTGTACTCGCATTATTGTTGTCATGCAGATGCGTTTACCCTTCTCTGCTCCTCCCCTCCAATGGGTCACAATGGACCACAGGCTACTCGCAAACAGTAGTTAACGTGACAGTATAGCTCTCTCTCTCTCTCTCTCTCTCTCACTACGGCAGTGTCATCTAGGCGAGAAATACCTCACTGGTAATGCCGGCCCAAAATGATGCCATGGCGCACAGCCCTGGCTCTCACCAGGATAGCTAACGACGTTCGCCGCACTGCACCGCACAAAGTGGGACATTTTCCGGATATCTGGAAAGAAGGGAGAATCATCGTTCTCCCGAAACCGGGCAAGCCTCGGCACCTACCCGGAAGCTACTAGGGTGGATCTAAAAGTTCCTGGCCTAAACTATATGGAGCTATAACATCTTTATAAATCTACCGTCATTTGTTACTATGTGTCATATTGATTTATTGTGCGCAGTTTCATTCTGATACTGCGCAATATAAATTTTCTGTGATTATTTGTTTGAAGCAATCTGACGCAATTTTCAATAATCTAGAAAATTGAACACCGTACAGTCATTAAGTACCTCAATAAAAAAGGCCTATCACCTCTCTCGGATCTCGTACTGGGTGACCGACGTTTGATAATTGGTAAGATAGCTGAGATAACAAACATTAGTTACGGCCGGGTGCAACACATAATAACGGAAGAGCTGGGGTTCCAGAAGGTTTCTGCTCGCCGGGTCCCTAGGTTGCTTTCAGCTGAACAAAAACGAGTTCGATACACAATTTCGTGAGACTGTTTGGAACTTTTTGAGACTGATCCCGAGGACTTTTTGTGTAGACTTGTTACCACGGATGAAAGCTGGGTTCACCACCATACTCCTGAATCAAAGCAACAATCCAAACAGTGGAATAGATCAGACTCTCCTACACCGAAAAAGGCTGAGGTGGTTTTGTCGACTAACAAAGTCATGGCTTCTGTTTTTTGGTATGCGAAGGGTATTATTTTTGTAGATTATTTACCGAAAGGTCAAACTATAAAATCTATTTATTATTGTAACCTTTTACGAATACTCCGGGAAGATATAAAAGAAAAAAGTTTTGTTTCATCAAGACAATGCACGTGTTCACACTTCGGTTGAAATAATATCTGTAATCCATGATTGTGACTACGAATTGCTGCCCCACCCACCTTATTCGTCGGATTTGGCCCCCTCGGATTATCATTTATTTCCAAATTTAAAAAACATTTGGGTGGCTCGAAATTTTCGACCAAAGATGAGGTGACAGTCGCAGTAAACGATTATTTCGCCGACCTTCCGGAATCTTTTTTTTCGAGGGGATAAACAAGTTGCAGGTCAGGAGGAAGAAGTGTGTTGAACTAGATGGAGACTATGTCGAAAAATAAAAATAAATTTAGATCCAGTTTTCTTTCATTTTCTTGGTCGGCCTTGGAACTTTTAGATCCACCCTCGTACCGGCCGTTCACGCTGCTGTCGCACGTGTCCAAGTTGCTCGAGCGGCTATTGCTCCGGAGACTGAAGCTGTACGTTTAATAAGGGAGGAGCAGTTCGGTTTCCGGAGCGGCCACTCGACCATACTGCAGTTGACGCGGGTGCTCCACCACTTGGCCACGGAGATGAACAAGGGAAGGCACTCGGTCGGAGTATTTCTCGACATGGAGAAGGCCTTCGACTGCGTGTGGCACCCGGGCCTCCTGGTCAAGTTGATGGACGCCGGCGTCCCGCCGGCTCTCGTGCGTCTAGTGGCGTCGTTCTAGGAAGTGAGAACTTACCGGGTAGCGGTGGAGGGGCGACATTCCTTCCTGCGGGCCATGCATGCTGGAGTGCCGCAGGGCAGTTGCCTATCCCCTTGCCTCTACGCGGCCTATACCAACGACATCGCAACGCTTAACAACCCAATGGGAGAGGCTGAAACGGATGTCTTGATCGCGCTGTTCGCCGACGACAGCGCTTACATTACCTCGTCCCGAACTGCTGGATCGACTGCCGGAGTGACTCGACAAATGGAGGATGTCCGTCAACGTGGAGAAAACGGCATCCTTATTCGACAGCACGAGGCGCAGCATGCTGGGGTGGTTAAAGCTGGGCGGCCAGGAGTTGTCTTGGAGGTTCCCGGTCGTGTATATCGGGTGCAGCATTGATCGCACGCTGCGGATGGGCTCCGCAGGTTGATCGAGCGATCAACCAGGTGAGGGCAGCCTGCGCCTTACTGTGACCAGTGCTCGCTTCCGAGCTTCCACTGCGCACGAAACTGTGGATATACAAGCCGTACATCCGATCGCGGCTCATTACGCTGCCCCGGCATCATACGCGCTCACTTCCCCGAGCCAGAAGAAGCGAATGAAAGCTCAGCAGAGCATAACCTTGCGGAACATCACGGGGGCCGGCCGCTACGTCCGGAACGATGTGATCGCGCGAGACCTGCGGGTCGAGTCTGTCGGTGAGTTTGTGGCCCGATTGTCTCGAGGCATGTTCAGTGCTGCAGACAACGGATCGCTCGCCTACCTGGGGGTCCTGGCCCCGCTACACGCGCGACCACCCAACGGGCGGCCGTACTCGCGTGAGCTCGTATCCCGTAATCCACCAAGCCGAGAGGGGTCCTCGGCCCCGGCGATCGAGTCGAGGGTAGTGTTACTTACACGCATAACTCACATCACACTCGGATATCACCATTTCACCACTCACCACACCTGCAGGCCAGTAGGCCGCGGTTGAATCCCAGTTCAGACCGTACGGCCTCCGCACCTCAGTGCGCGACAACCCACTAACACCACCCCTCATCACCGAGGGGACAGTTGCCCCTCGCGAACAGATCCGTGTCATGAGGTTCGTCTCGATATCCGTAATCCTCGCAGGCCTCCCCAGGCCAGTGAAGATGACCCACGGACGGCCTAATTCAGTTGCAACGCAGCATGGCATTACCACATCATACAAAGCACAGACTACAATATGTCAATCTAGCCAAGAATCATGAAGTCCGAATGAACAAACCTAGAACATGGATCCGCCAAAAAAAATCCGTAACTCTCGATGAAGCTCGAACGAACGAAGCGAACTATAGCCGAGGGAATTAAGGAGCATATTTTAACATGTAAAAACCAACAAACGAATAAATCTGCTATGAGCTGATCACCTTTAAAATGCAGGCACCAATCACTGGATACAGTTCCATAAACCGAAGATCCTTTCCAACGGTCGTCATTATTGTCCCAGGATGGTTCGGGAACCCCACCATGGTTCAAGCCTTGTCGTGGTGGTGGGGCTTAGTAGCCTGGGGTGAACCCAGGCGAAGCCAATTGAAGCGAGGGGGGTCTCTGCACCCCTCTTATAAGAAGAGTGGGCTTAAAGGTCATGAGAAGGAATCGCTCTCGGTACCCCTCTTATAAGAAGAGGGGACCTCAGAGCAACAGCAGGTTGGGTTTTTCCGCACGGGGCAAGGGGCGAGGTTGGGAACCTCACTCCATTGCACTGTCCCAAAGTCAGTGGGGTTGTCCTGTAGTGCTGGGCAACCTCATCTGTGGAAGTGGAGCCCTTAGGGGCTGACTAGCCGTCGAGGTGCCCAGATGATTGTTGTTGTTTCGGGGCACCTCACCAAGGGCGGCACTGATGGCACTCGCAGTGGTTTTTGTGGATATTCGGCAGTATCATGTGCCGCGAGACCCACATACCACTGGACCCCACCCAGGGCCGGTGAAGGCGCGTAAATGAGTTTCCCCGCGTCAACAAAAAAAGGATGGTTCGGAAAGCTATAGAAATAAAAAAGCATAAAACTTTCAAACGAGAAGATGATTTTAAATTATCTGCATCGTGTTACCCAGTGGTATACAAAATAAAAGTCGGGTATTACAGTCGGATCGTGTGGCAGATACCGTGAGTTTTGTGTGCCGGGACATTTCGAAAAATGAAAAGCAATCTGATCAAATGGGGGTGGATGCAGCTACTTCTCATTCGCAATGTGGGTAATCGTTGCATCGATCCCGCGTCGCAGCAGCTGTCATCACTTTATGTCATTTGGCTCGTGACCGGGGCTGGTGTAGTTCGGTCGAAACGTCGAGCAAGGTATTTACTAAAACTTAGCCAGTGATAAGTATTTTAAGTATCGTGTTAAAACCCGGTAGATAACTACAAAATGATTCTAAAGTATTTATTAATAAATTTAAAACGACTTTACTGTCTTAAATTGTTGTCAACATGGCACATGTTAGTATCAGGCAATTCAAAAGTGACATTCAGAAATTTAAGAACATGCTGCAAGTAATATCCTTATCAAAAAGTTACTAGTGTCACTGAATAGTTTAATGACTTTTAAATGAAAATTTGATTTTACGCTTTAATTAATTTCCATGACATGACCTTTTTTACACTAATTATTTTGACATTAAGATATATATATTTCTAAAAAACTTTTAAATTACGCAAAGTTTTTGTAAGATATTCGCATCTAAAGTGGTAAAAGGCGCGTGTAGAGGACACTAACGTTAAAACGAGTGATTTTTTTATTGACTTCTACATTTTTTTTTGCAATTTTCCCTCCATGGTTCAAAATATGGAACAAAACATTGCAAAAAAAAATGTAGAACTCAATAAAAATTTCAAACAAAGTTGGTTTCAACAAAATGGATGAAGTGGTTTGGATTCGTTTGGATCGTTTGATACAAGTAGTATCATTGATACTCAGCAGTGGACGGATAAAGGCAAAACATGATTCTGACGTATTCTAACGATATATTTTTATTGTTAGATGGGAAAACAAATAGTAGGAAACTCGTAGGTGTCATCCTGATGTGTTGCACGAAATGAGTGCCTAATATAATATAATATAATAATACCCTCAATAGGGCCACTTTCAGGTCAAATCCGACTACAATACAGCAATGACATTACCTCATACATACAATATATCTCACAAGGCCATATCGAAAATATATCTCACTAGGCCATATCAAAAGTCAACAATACCGCGAGTGCCGATGAAATGTACATTGCACTTTTTAAAAAGCAATGAATTTTAAAAACATTATTCCAAGAGGTGTTCAAATAAATGAATACAGAATGGAACTGTTGAAATTAAAATGGTGATTAAAGTGTTCGTTTGTGACGGGCTTGTGAAATGTACGCAGACATTAGTGAAATGATTCAACACCAACAGCGCGTCGCGTACGACCTGGTACAGCGCTTACACAATTAATTATACTCTGCGAAATTAACCAAATTAATGTAAGGTGAAACAGCATTCTGGTCATATATTAGTAAATGATGAATGCGTCTACAGACTTATGCAGAGGTGTAAAGGTGTCGCAATTGCGTCGCAGGTCGTCGAGGAAGATGAGTTCTTAAAGATCGCACATAATTATAATAAATAGACGGAACAAAAACAAAATATATATTGGCGACATAGATTTAGAAAAATACGAAGATACACAGTGAGCATCTCAAAACCGTCCATATAAAGGTATGCAACGGTCAATTTATGCACTTTGTAAATACAACATAAACACATGCGCAAGGTTTTTGAACAGATTTTGCATTGTAAAAATGACTCTAAATCATACATAGGTTGACTTGCAACAAAATATGTTTACGTACAATCATGGATGCTTTACAGTGACATTTGAATATGAAATGGTATATATTGTATTTTTGTAAATGTATTTTATACAATTCTACGATCGAAAACAAGTTGTGTTGATCGGTGTTGTAAAAAGCTAAAAATATTTAACGGCGGAGACTGAAATGTTGTGTTCGACATACTTATGGTTGACAAAAGCTGGACTTACCGTTGGTATCAGGAAAACGCACAGTCAGCTTAATGGGTGTCTCTTTCCGAGGAGTCAAACAAAGTGAAAATAGGTCGATGTTTATGTAAAAAGGTGGTCCATTGATTTAAAAAATCCTAAGATACATAGTCAGTGTCTCATAACCGTTTGTGCAAAGAATATACACATGTCAAATTATGTGCTTTGTAAAACGAAATTAAAACCATGCGCGTGAAATTCATTTTGCCGAAATGTACGGATTAGAGTTCAATATGAAATCGTGTATCTTGTATTTTTGTAAATAAGTGTTTTTGTAAAAAATATTTTTTATCAAGTGGCCTCGTTCTCTGGAGGGCTTTCAACAATTGTTTTAGAGGATAATAAAATAGTTACTGTGTAGTAATTATTGTACGCACACTAACTATTGTTTGCCACTTGCCTAGAAAAACTTGGGAACAATTACCTCGAGTTGAATTCTACTTCACAACGACTACGCTTCATCGTACACCGTCGGACGAACCATTGAATGGCAAAGTCAGACGCGGGATTACTCGGTCACCCCCCGTATGTCCCCGGTGTCGCAGCATGCGATTTTTATTTACTGTCGATAACAAAAAGAAGAACTTCAAGAAAAACATTTTATGGACGCCGAGGAAGCAATAGGTGCGTTCCAGGAGGCCGTAGATGAGTGGGCGAAGTGCGGCTAAATATAACAATTCTAAAAGGTATAATAAAACTTAAACTTGCTAATTTATTTAGTTTTTATTTTCTAAGAACTTTCAGTTTGCCCTTTGTGTTCTAGATTAATGGAAGTCTTCAGGCATTTCTTTTTATAGAATAGGGGGCAAAGGAGCAATACGACTACCGACATCCATGTACATCCACATAATTAATATGTCGATGCGTTGCCCTCCTCCCTCCCGAAATGGGCCACCGGCTACTCATAAACCGCACGAAACGCGACACTGAAGATGACACTTTACGGCGGTATTATGTGAGTGAGAGGTACCTCCCCGGTCGTGCGGGACCAATTCCGTTGCTCAGGAGGATATAGTGTAATGCACTATGCATGGCACTACCTCCTCCTATGTAGCATGGCACTACCTCTTCCTAAATCCTATTGGTTCTATCAAGTGATTTCATAGTTGATACGTTAGCCAGTCTATAATGTAGAATATATGGTAAAATTAGTTGCCAGGCTGATCATGATACTTAAAGGCAAATTCCAATCTCAATGGCGTCCAAATTGAAAAATACTTCTTAAATTCGACCAACAAACTTTTATTTTAGCCCAGTTTAATAAGTTGTGATAGCATATTACATGGGACACAATTGAATCCCCACACAAACGCTCCTACCCCAAATGCTTCGGCATAAATTTAATATCTGCAGGGCGATCCACTTAAACTTTTGTAACAAATTTCATTTATCTACCTCCCCGTGGAATTCCGTAAAATCGATTATTATCGCAATGATTTAATATCGGATGAATGGAACATTAATTTTATCTTTTATATCGATATCTTGAACATTGTGTTGTTGTAACGTGTATGTAAACGCAATAACGAGTTCAAGTCAGATGAAATTACGCATTCGTGTAGTGCACAACGTGCACTATGCGTACGTAATTATAAGTGAACAATTTTCAAACGCCTTCGTTAAATCACGCGGTAATCAATTCGACACGTGCGTGTATAATATGATTCGATATCCAAGGCAATCTATTTGGGCTGCCAAACAAATATACAATATTTCATATGTTTTAGTGTGCTACTATCTATATATACCATATGAATACATTTACGTTTTACACGGAAGAGTGAAGATATCATTAGAATCCGTTCAATAGTTTTCAGACTTATAATTAAGATACGTTTTTATTTTGCATGATATTATAAATTAAGATATTGAATCTAGATTACAAGTTATGACGGGGTTCACATGTTAGACTGTTAGACGTTGGCTATGTACGAAATGAAATGAACACGCATTTAATTCTTGATTACATTCATGACTTATCCAGTATTATTTAAAGAGTGGCCTATTGTGCTCCATATGCATCCACACTCCATACTTAAATGAAATTCAAAAATTAAAAAGAGAAGATAATATGAAAACAATTGTATGAAAGAAAAACAATAATTGGTAACTGGTAATGATGAAATATACTATATATAGAATGTATCATACAATATCATGAAACCAAAGTATATTAAGTAAATTAAAGGCAGAATTAACTATGACATGGCGTCTGGTTTTTGAATCATCTATGTAGAACAATTGTTTTATGTTTTATATCGCGTATTGCAAGCAACTGTACTGTATACATTATGAGAATAAATAAATAAATGAAAAAATACTTTTTTTAATATTTACTACGAATACCCGTTCTACGGAACTTTTATGTTTCCTACATGACTCATTTTACTTAAAGTATTATCGATTGCTATCATTAAGATAAACTCCCAAAATACAATTTATAAATAATTAGGTACAATTAATTGTTCTTGAACCTTCCAACTTTTGTTCTGTGCGACATAGTTACTATGTCGATAGGCTGCCCTCTTTCCGCCCCCCCAATGGGCCAGCGGCTAGTCACAAACCACATGATAGGTGACACCGAGGATGTCACTTTACGGCGGTATTATGTGAGTGAGAGGTTACTCTCCAGTCGTGCCAGCTCAATTCCGCTGCAATGCAGCATGGCACTATCGCTTGCTAAATATAAGTACATTGTACATTATATAAGTAAAAATATAATTGTCTGATCAGATGATAACAATGAAACGAAATCATATATTTCATATTGCAAACGAAATAAAATTCATTTATCCGTATGTAGACGCGTAAATGATGTCGAGCGCCAAAGTACTACGAAAACATTAACTTATTCGACATCTTTCCTCCGAATCCGCGTTATATTTTATGAGGCCATGAAGATGGTACAAGAGAATAAGTAATAGGGTGCGTAAAAAAGTGCCTGGAGGCGTCGATAGGAACACCATCTATCATTTGACGCCCGGGGGAGTGAACGTAGGAAAACTTTAGTGGGAAAAAATTTGGTGCAAATAATAATATTGTGAAGTTCCTTTTTTTTAATTTATTGCTATATCATATCTGCAAGTTTGTATGCATTTTTTTTGATATTAAGTTAATTTATATTATTACTATTATTGAATTGTTATTATCATTTCTAAGACGGTAAAGTTATGATACTTTTAACTGGACATTGTTTTCATCTAAAAACATTAAAATCTTGCGAATTATTATATATTTTTAAGAAATAGGCTTCTAATAATAATAAAGAAAAACAATCCCTCGTACCAATATGGGCTCCTACTTCAGTGGACGAGTGGCAAGACCAGGACGTCCCTATTTATGACAAAACACGAGTTCTTGTACTACGGCGTCTCACGATCTATTTAGTGAGACCTTACTGCAATTTCCTTGATACACGTTCTTCGGGTGTCATGCTTGTAAGAGGTGCATTGCCGCTAAATTGGGTGGGTGGCACCGGGGAGGTACCTCTCACTTACGCGATACCAGCGCATCAATTTTGTCGCGCTTCCTGCTATTTGCGAGAAGCGATGTTCCCATGGAGCAGTAATAATGCGGATGTTTACATGCGTTGGAAGTCATCAATAGGGTCCGACTGCTCGTTTGTCCTAGATGTATAATGTAGAAAGGACCAAGATCAAGACTGTAAGACAGAATAATTTTGCTCATCACTAATAATAAAGATCGCATTTAATATTTTATATGTAGATGATTCCCTGTTATCGCCTAATGGGGTACCTCGAATTACCCGAGTAATGTAGAGAGTATGAAGCGGAGGACCTGTTCTTGTTGACTACACACCTGCGTTAGAACCACCAACTACACCCAGTAGATATATTGACATTGAATTTTAAGGGACTGTGTTTCCATGTTTTTTTTTTATAGAATAGGGGGGCAAATGACAAATCGGAGCCTTTATAGGACTACCGACGTCCATGAACATCCACATAATTACTATGCCGATGCGTTGCCCTTGATTGTGTTGCAAGAAAGTAGATAGAGATATACGTAGACGTTGATAGATAGTGGTTATAACTTGAATAACCATTTCGGCGTGCACTGTTGTCTGGTCATTTCATATATTTCATTCTAATAATATAAAAAATACATTAACCTACACTTAAACAAATTGTCATTGTGAGAATAAGTGTCACAATATTATCACGATGAAGAAAGGAGAGGGAATTAAAAAATACAAGAATCTCATAATTTAATATAAAATTATTCACTAGCATATTCAATGATTTCATTTTTGATTCCTTCGATTTGGCACACATCTTTGTACACACATACAATATTAAATCAACCATTTTGTTGCGGCGACCTTTTTGGTTTGACTACATTGACGTGAACGAGGGTGTCCATGAGGAACTCGCGTGAAGTTGTGTGTATGTGTGCGTAAGTGTGTGCATGTGATTACAATGCGTGTGTGTGTGTGTGTATGTCATCTAATTTCACGATATTCATGCCAGTTGGTTGAGATAAATTGGTCTCAATATCAGTTCTAAGATTTGTGTGACTCACAAATAGGTCAAATTTACTAAAAGTTTGTAAAAAATATGTCACATTTTGATGGTTGCGCATCGACTAGATTAGATGACAAAATCCAGTAGTAGGATTTCGCTACTTATTTAGATAAGAGAGGTAAAATGTAGATAAGGTAGCGAATTCTTCTACTGTTCATAGTAAGCGTAGAGGCTTCCCTCTGTGTTGATGCTCATTGCAATTTTCTTTCGTTTCGTATTTGGCTAATGGCAATAGTGATAAAGATGTTACGACTTAGAATATAAATAAAATAGAAATCAACGCTAAATACATTTTTATTAGAACATAATTTACGTCTTACGGCCAGCGGTGATTAAACTAATGTTTTTTTAATACTGCTCGTATTCAGGGCATTACGGTGTTATCGACACGAGCTGGGTTGCTATAAATCTCTGCCACAATTAATCATGGGCCTGACCGTGATGGGGGCATGGCGACAACGGCCAAGACGATGTTTTTCTATCCACCCTTTGTCTTTTGCCTTCTTTCTATAAAAATATTGTACATTAATCTTAACTTTTTATGCTAATATTATGACTTTAAATCCTTGTTTTTAAGGGAAAGCGATGACTCACTTAGTACACAGTTGTGATGTCATTGTCTATAATACAGAATTAAATTTTTTGTGTTCGCATATTTGCATCCTTGTGGCAGGAAATGTTAGACAAATGATAATCTGTTGAGATGTGAGCAATAATAATATCAATGTGTGTGGGCTCAATAATAATATCAATGTGTGTGGGCTCAATAATAATATCAATGTGTGTGGGCTCAATAATAATATCAATGTGTGTGGGCTCACCACACCACGTCAGTCTCGCTCCGTGCTACGTAAACATTTGAGGACTTTTGTTACGTCCTGTAACTATTATGTATTTATATTTAAATACATTTTTTATAAATATAGGAAACTTTATATATTTATAAGATTTTTATTATAGAAATACGTATACATAAAAAGATAAATATCCATGACCTAAGTGGGATTGGAACCCGCAACCTCTGGTTGGATATGCACGGCTTAAATGAGCTATGTTACTACTACTTTTTTTTTTGTTGGCCCTGGGCGGGGTCCAGTGGTGTGTGGGGCTCGCGGCACATTATATAGTGCCGAATACCCACAGAAACCACCGCGAGTGCCACCAGTGCCGTCTTTGATGAGGTGCCTCGGAACAACAAATCATCAGGGCACCTCGACGGCAAGTTAGCCCCCGAAGAGACCGACGCCACCTCCACAGAGAGGGTTGTCCCGCACCACAGGACAATCCCACCGACTTTGGGGCAGTGCAATGGGGTGAGGTTCCCATCCTCGCCCCTTGCCCCGTGCGCAAATGCGCCGCCATTTCTTGCTCTTTTCTTCTTATAAGAGGGGTACAAAGAGCGGCACCACCTTCTGCTCTTAAGTCCCCTCTTCTTATAGGAGGGGTACTAAGAGCCGCCACCTCCTCGGTTCAATTGGCTTCGCCCAAGGTGTCTCGGATAACCCCAGGCTACTGAGCCCCACCGCCACGACAAGGCTTGAACCATGGTGGGGGAACTATGTTACTACTACGCCAATCGGTCGTAGATGCATGTAGATAAAATGAATGAATATCTGCTCTTGTTGAGTTCGGAATTTGTTCCTTGTTGGGAGGATGAATATAACAGGTTTCTTCAGGCCATCAAAACCATACAAATGAGAGTACAAACTTTTTGCATAATTAAGCAGAAATAAACAAGTCTGAGTAACGCGAGAGGAATTTGCCACCTTCAGACCGTCTCGAGTATTCGCCTTTCACACGCGGGCGAAAAATAGCAGAGGGAAAAGTAATCTTATCATTTTGTCCTTCTTATGTCTGTTGTGACGCGATAGTAACACATATACAAGTAGACATATATACACAGTACACTCATTCGAATGTTTTTCTGAGTATATCATTCTAAGGTATGTAAAATTCTTCAATATATAAAGGCTAGTGCTGTTGTAGATGCTCATTAACTATGCAACGATACCGTAATTATAGCTGGTTGATTACCGCGCGAAGCTATTTTCAAATACGATATCCCTTGACGACTATTTTCAACATAGAATCTTATGGAACTTATGCCATAGTTATTGTCGGTATTAGCTCTATGTACGGTTCTAGTTCTCTTGCATCGCAAATTTAACGTCGTTACATTTAATTTGTACTAATTGTAAAATCTGTCAAAATTAAGCAAGTAATGTTCAAAATCAGAAGTTGAATGGAATAACTCCACCGACTTTCTCTTTCATCTATGGTCATAATTCTATATCCAGTGGTCAATTCCATCGATACATAGGATAGAACACAGCTGTAAACCTATTTTGCCGCTAATAAATAATTCTAAATCCAACACACCTAATTGCAAAAAACTATAAGTCCACCAATATCACAATGCATTTTGAGCCTTCGTAACTTAACACTAAGATACAAAATGAATTCTAGTGAGAATCTTACCTCGTAACAGTCTTAACTATCACGGGAGGTAAGGAATTTTTACTAAGTACCGCCTTTTTACACTTATTGGTTTGTTTACTTGTGCCAAAAGATAGGAAAGAGTGAAATAGTAATTGTCGTAAATGACAGTATTAATATGATTGGATATTGATATGCTTTGGGTGTCTGGTTTGTGTAGTATTAAAAAGTATGCATGTGTTCAGGCCATGCTTATATTGTAAACTACTATTGGTAAGTACTGTTAGTTATGCAGGACACAGATATATACACGGTAATACCCTGCTTTACGCGACCCCGTTATACGCGGTTTCACTATAACGCAAATTGCAAATTTCGCGCTCAAATGCCTCGAATTACGCGAAAGAGTGCGTATAAATATAATGTAGTCATCAATTTCTCTATGGTCGCGGCATCGCCACTTCCTCTGAATATTCCCACTACTTCGACTTTATTCTACGGGGATTTCCTCGTTCGTTTCGTTTGTTAATTTGTACCGTGATGTTAGTTCGGTCGGCTGGCAGTTGTGTTTTAACATTTATTGAAGATACATACATAATTTAACCCTACTTTAAAATGCCGTCTGTAAAGAAAAAAGAGCGTAATCTTTGGCCATATGTAGTGGAAGCACCTAGAAGAATTGTCCTGATGCAGAGACAAGTGATTGAAGACATTGCTGCATTGATTGAAGGGTCTGACCTTGAAGATGTCGCGGTAGAAGATCTCGTAGAACTTGTAGCAACGCACGACGTACCTCTCAGCAATGAAGATCTGATCGAGTTACGGAGTAATCCTATCGACGATGAGGAAGAATAATTAGAAGAGAATTTTTTATCTTCAGGGGGAACACAAAATGCAATAATGATGACCGTGTTTTGACCATCTGTCAAACAATTAAAAACAGTGTTGGGTGTTATGAACGTATTTTACAAGAACGTAAACAAAACGTTACCCAAAAGACAATAGATGTATTTTGCCTTAAAAAATAAGAGTATGTATTGCATAAAGTGTTCCCAGAATTAACGTGATTGATTAAAATTATTTTTATTTTTTTGTAATAATTTTTGACTATGTTTAATCATAAACCTCGTTATACGCGAATTGATATCAACTTAGCCCAGACTCCATCTTTTAGAATGGTGACACAGCCCTCCGTAGGTCATCCTGACGTAACACATCAACACATAAGTATAAAACAACGACCATAAAACACCAAAAGGCCGTATAAGCAAAGAGTGGAATTCCCAAAGTTTTACGAACAAAAAATATTGGTAGGCAAACGGCTGCATATATCACGCAAACTCGCATAAATCACACACAGTGATCACTGATCGAAGTTAGGAGGATTTAGCTCTAGTGGATTTAGCTCTAGTGGATTTAGCTCTAGTGGATTTAGCTCTAGTGGATATTCGAATAAATCAGACTTTTCGTGCGTGAAATTAAAAGTTCCAAGTTAAAGTCGAATCCATCACAAGTGTCAAATCGGTGATGTTCGGTTATTCATCGTAACGTCTGTATTTGAATGCCATTTGCTCTGCGTGCGGGTCTGGGGGAGCTCATATGTAATCTAACCCTTGCCTACCCTTAATGTTAGTGGGGTTTTCCGCGTACTTAAGTATCATCCACCTATACAAACAAAGTATCCAATCCTGATATGTGCTGCAGCGCTTTAGTGTCGACGCTCTCACTTGTATGTTGTACGTAGTGCATTTTTACGCACCCAAAGACCTGCTTTAATTTTATTGACGAAGGCCTACAGGTCCTGCAGCAGTGCGGCACTACAAGTATTGACCGGTGTTCTGCCTGCCGTTCTGGAGGTTCTTCGAGAGGCACGCGTGCAGGAGGAGTGCGTGGGGCTCAAGGGTACGGAGCGTAAGGAAAAGAAAAGCGCTATCGCGGACGACGTCATCCCTACCTGGCAGTCACGCTGGGCCCCGTGTGCCGACGGGAGGGAGCTGTACTGCTTCTTTCCAGAAGTTACAACGCGTCTGGCATATCAATGGGTGGAACTTGAGTACGTTATTTCACAGATACTAACAGGGCACGGGTGCTTTAGAGGTCGCCTGCATAGGATGGCGTTAAGGGACCTGTCATCGTGTCCTTGGGGTCATGGAGCTGAAATCAGAGACTATGTACTGTGGGAATGTGACTTGTACAAAAACGAGCGAAATATCGTGTTGGACGGCATCGAACTGAATACAGTGGGCCCAGTCTATCATCAGGATTTGGTCGCAATGCAACAGAGCTTTAGGCAATTGAAGACATTTGCGCATACATGGCACGCGAAGAGGAAGGATAGGTAACGACATAGTTGCATCGAGATAATCAGGACGGACGATGCCGATGACAGCTTCTATATTTTTGGTGTCAGGCCCCAGAAAGAGGAGAGTCAAATAAAGAGAGGTCAAATAATGTGTAAGGAGTCAAGAATTGCACGTTGGGGAACAGAACCGGTGAGCAAACCCCCGTGCATCTCCCATGATTCGCTCCGTATACCGAGAGGTGGGTAGGAGCATGGGTGGAGGTGCGTAAGTGATCAAACAAAGTATTGGTTTACGTACCTGAGTGGCGTCATAAGCTATATGAATTACAGTAAAACTACTTTTACGTATGTTATCGCGGTTTATTTAATTATTTAACTGGTCCGACGTTTCAGAATGTTTACTGCAACCATGGCCACGTGTGGACGGACCGTAACCATGATTGCTGTATAGAATCTGAAAAGTCGGGCTAGTTAAATAATTATATAAACCACGATAAAATCCATAAAAGTAGTTTTAGTACATTAATATGAATCGATTGTCAGATAGTTGTAATAATACTTAGCTAGCTAACCGAACGGTTTCGCCCGTGAATAACAATTGTATACTAGAACCTTCTATCGCACACAGACATACAGGTTTTGGGGATATTATTTTATAAGAAGTATAGATATTGATAAGAGAGGATTGTTTATAGGTAATGTTGCACAGCCTATATGAATCCTCACGACGTACTGGCCTTAGAATGAACTTGGACAAGGCAAAGGTCATGCTCAACGAACACGTTCTCCCTAGGCCGGTCAACGTCGATGGTGCTGTTCTCGAAGTCGTAGACGAATACGTCTACCTCGGGCAATTATTGCAATTAGGTAGATATAACTTCGAGAAGGAAGCCGGTAGAAGGATTCAGTTGGGTTGGGCAGCATTCCGGAAACTTCGTCACATTCCCATGCCTATACCGCAAAGTTTGATTACGAAAAGTCTTCAACCAATGCGTTCTGCCCCTGATTACCTACGGGGCCGTAACATGGCCTCTTAATTTAGGACTGGTCCGCTACTTTGCGGTAGCTGAACGGGCTATTGAACGTGCTAAGTGAACTTAGAAGAACAGATGACAGATGCCATCTGTTCTTCTGAGTTCCATCTACCATCGGCCAGAAATTTACTGGCCCAGATGGTACAGTAAGGTTATGGAGTGGAGGCCGCGTTTAGCAAAACGAAGTGCTGGTCAACCGTTCACCAGGTGGGAGGACGATCTCCGTGCAGTAGCCGGACCAGGACGGAAGCGAGTAGCAAGAGATCGGCAGTGTTTGCGTTCATTGAGAGAGGCCTATGTCCAACAGTGGACCGATAAGGGCTGATAATGATGATGATTATGGATATTGATAATGCTAAAATCGTCGCGTTCTTTGGAAAGATGGCAGGTAGTTCCACTCGCGAAAAGATTTTACACCAGATGGATTTTTTTCGAGGGACTGGAACAGCGAAGGCTTTTGTGTCTTCACAGATGTACGGTAACTATTTAAAATACATTGTATGTTTGGGCAAACCAAATGGTCGATCATTGATCAGATGGGAAGACGTTCTACTAATGCAAACATCATTAGTAGAATATCATGATAAAACGGAGGCTTTTAGTGAATACCGACAACCATAAAAATTTCGTGCGGCTTGTTAGTAGCCGGTAGTCCTTCGGATAAGGAAAGGAGGACATTGCCGAAGTATAGAAATTGTGCGGATATCCATGGGCCTCGGTAGTCGTAAAGGACTGTTTGTTCGTCTGACCTGCCTGTATTGTAAAAAAGAACTGAAATCAGTTGTCTATTCATTGATTCCTTATCTTAATTGTTTTATTACGGTTGGATTTGTGCAAACAACTGTTCTATTACTAGCACAAAGTCCCCTTAAAATATAAAAAGGTTTAGAAAAAAGAGCTCACATAACATGTTCTAAAATATTTAATCCTTAGGAAAAGGTATTAGTATGTTAACCCACGGCGGGCAGTGCAGATAAAAATATTTTTTAATATCATCATGTAAACTTTTGTCCTGAGACCCCGCAACAGGTGTCCATTATTAGATGGAAGTTATGTAAATGTTACAAAAATATGCGTTAAATGGAATAAGCTTTTTCAAAACACGTAAATGTGTAAGCATTTTAGTAGTATTAGGTCTGCACGGCCTTGGAGGTAACTCGTGTTCACTCTATGAACACGGAAGAAAGGAGGACAACGCGTTCTCATGACAACAACAATGCGGATGTCTTTGGGCGTCGGTAGTCGGTAGTGCTCTATGGTGAAGGACAGGAACAGTCTTTACGAAACCTGTACGAACATTATGATTAAAAACTACTGCGTGTGACGCGTTGGTCTAACGCGTAATTCAGCTCCAACCAATACTCTCTTCAAGCGATCGAAAGAAGTGGGATTATTTATCTATACATGTTGTAGAAGAAAGTCCCCAAAGTCAGTCTCTCTGCAGTCGATTTTCACAAAGTCTTATGAATGAATTTTCATGCGGTTTTTACCAATGGGTAGAGTGTTTCCCAAGGCAGGCTTTAATGTAAAATGTGTAACAAACCAGATCGTGTTATTCAAGGGCAAAGCCGAAGTGGTCCGCCAGTACTTACATAAATTTCACATTCCTCAAATTTCGTATTTCTTCAGTCAGATTCGTCTAAAACCGCCCGGATTATTGTGACCTACATGGTATTATTGCTCCACATTGTTATGTGCCTGTCAATTCAGATTCCCAGTGATGTTCCATTGTCCCCTATACGAGCACACTACCATTTAAAAAACTATTCAAATATATTCATTCCGAGATTACAAAAAATAATGTCTGTTTCGGGGTGGTTTTATTTGCATATTGCGAACAATCAGAATAAGGACGTTTCTGGCTATTAGGGTACGGAAGATGGGACGAGAGGCGGGGAGGGTGGCGGGGGAGATATTTACGAGCATTCATTGTGAGTCCTCCGACAAACGATTACGCAAACATCTCATTTTGCACGTGCTCACTGTCACGGAGATTTGCAAGTCCTAAATAATTCTTTAGTTCCTTATATTTTAATTGAGCTATTTTTATATAATAATTAGTTTTCATTTACGCTTGTAGTCTAGTGGTAAGCGTGTTTACCCATAGCCGTGAGGTTTTGGGTTTAAGTCCCAGGTGGGATAAAATGTCCTTGGGATTTTTTAAATTTCTAACAGCAGCTCTACCTTTTGTGGCTCAGAAAGCACGTTAAGCCATCGGTTCTGCACCTGACTTCTCTCTAGTCGTATCCGACGTCTCATCAGAGTAGAAGAATGAGGGAATAGTGTACTTGTGTCTTTTACACGATATTGAAAATGATGTGTTTTGCGCAGTAGTTAGTTAGTAGTTAGCTAGAAATACTGCTAATAGAACATTAATATAATACTAAAAAGATAACAAAAACGGTTAAAGATTGTGTTGTGTTTTTTCTATCATATATATCCGCATTATTATCATGCAGATGTGTTGCCCTCCTTTCCTACTTCTTTCTTTCTAGCGGTTCTTTCTTTCTTCTTGTGGCCTATTGGAAAGCGCCCGAAATGCGACTGCCTAGGTGTCTATGCGGTGATATCATATGACCGTGACCTTCCCGTATTTAATTTTACTAATTTTCTCAACAACATTAGGTGTTTAATTACTAAATTGGATTTTGGGATTCACTTTGGACGTACAACAAAGGTGAAGCGCTTTCCATGAAATGTTTTGTAATTTAGAATATTAATTTTCCTTCGTTATTGTTTTCACTATTATGTTTTGGTAAAATAATTTATTACTCAATTATTTTGATACAAATTTTGACTGAACTATTTCTATTACTGAAATTCTTTAGTGTAAATTGCTTTATTTGTGTTACTTAATATATTTTATAGATAACAATAATAATTATGTTACGATTAATTTTGTCATGTTCATAATTTCTATAATAGAAGATAAGACGGAATTAAACTATTTCAAGTGATTTGTATTTAGGAAAAAGATACTTTCGTGTTTAAAATTTTGCATTCATACTTTTTACCTACTTCTGAAAGAGGGTGATTTTTGAAGCGTACGTATTTGTATGTATGTCCATTTCCTTGGCAAATCCTACATCTCGGACGGATTCGACGTAATTTGATGTCTCTTTAGATTCGTCTTGATAACGTGGGTGAATACAGTTACAAAGTATATAATAATAATAATAATAAATCTAAATTTTCGTACAAAAATATGTTGCAACGTACCGACGTTGCCTTGCCGGTGAGGCTCAGCAGCCTGGGGTGAATCGAGACACCTTGGGCGAAGCCTATTGAACCATGGAGGGGGCTGCTCCTGGTACCCCTCTTATAAGAAGAGAGGACAAAGGAGAAAAAGGAGGCAGTGCATTTGCGCACCGGGCAAGGGGTGAGGATTGAACCGTCCCAAAGCTGGTGGGGTAGTCCTGTGACGCGGCACAACTCAATCTATGGAGGTGGCGTCGGTCCCTTAGGGGACTTACTAGCCGTCGAGATGCCCTGATGATTTGTATTCGGAAATACACCAGCACCTCACCAAAGGCGGCAATGATGGCACTTGCGGTGGTTTCTGCGATTATTCGGCTCTGTAATGTGCCGAGAGCCCCACACATCACTGGACTGGGGTCCAATGAAGGCGTGTAAATGGGTTTAACCGCGCCAACAAAAAAAGAAAGATATTGGTCTCTGCACGAAAGTAAAGCGCTCACCGCTAGTACTCAGAAGTACGAAATAGGGTACCGGAAGGGTGAGGGCGGGACGCGGGAAGGTTACGCGTATCAGTCGTGAGTTGTGACTGGTTTTTCAGTCGTACACATGCTCCGCTAACCCCTCAACTTAGAACGCAGCACTACATTTACGTGCCGTTACCTGTACTATGATTG
The DNA here is from genome assembly GCA_017140195.1 of Eumaeus atala. NCBI lineage: Eukaryota > Metazoa > Arthropoda > Insecta > Lepidoptera > Lycaenidae > Eumaeus > Eumaeus atala. The sequence continues at coordinate 57,379 of JAFELO010000058.1, read as the reverse complement.
TAAAACCACATTTTTTTTACATTATTGGAGGTCAAACGCAGTCGCGCACCGAACATCTGTATAAATATTATGCAAATGAGTTGTCCTCCTTTCCACCTGCCCCCTAATGGGCGATACATATTTTTATTGGTTTGATTTGCTCTTACCGGGTATATATTGGTAAAATATTATGTGATAGCCGTATCGAAACAGAAGGGTAATCGTTCCTGTGGGAGTCGTAATAAGTAACGGGTAGTTTCAAATCTCATGAGAACTTTTTGGTAAATATATTGAGCGAAATTTTCCTTAACAGATATAAACCTAAGGTTTGCCGGTGAAATATTTTGGGTAAGAGATAAATGTTGTAATATTTTCGAAATAAGAATTCTATACGCTTCTATTCTATACTTGGGGAGTAAGCTGGTGAATACGTGACTAAGACGTTACGGAAACAACGCCAACGGAAGATGTGGAGTAGATATGAGTCAGTGAAGATAGGAAGAGACCAAGTAAAATTTCGTATTAATATACATATTTATAGTAATCTATAGGGGCAAGAGAGGGGAGGGCCCCCCGTATTTTCTCGTAACAGTAGATACATCTTCTTATACTATACGGGGATAAACGAGCAGTTGGGTCCCTTTATTACTACCGGCGATGCTTAACATCCGCAAGATTGTTAAACCAACGCGTTACCCACCTTGCCTCTTCCCTCCAATGGGCCACCGGTTACTGGCAAACCGTACAAACCGCGACAGCATTGCTCTCACTTTAATAAACGAAAGGTACCGCCTCGGTCTTGCTGGCATAATTCGGCGGGGATTCAGCATGGAATTACCTCCTACTGTGTGTGTACCTAATATTTAATATTCACATAAAAAGTGATAAATGTAATCTGTTCAGTAGTTTTATTGTGGGGATGATATTCTCTTAAATGTAATAAACAATATGTTCGCGATATTCTCTTGAATTTTCAGACAGACGTACTCTATGAGTCCTCTTCATTATTCCCCATTTTGTTCTTCGCATTCAAATGTCTATGAATAGGGGAAATCGTTATTAGCATATTATTATATACTAGTATCAATAAGGTATATCAGATCTGGAATACGCATGGTAATTTGTTATCGAAATTCGAATAAAAGGCACGAGTAATTTTTCGATTTTGCAGTTCGTTCAAATAATTTATAGGCATAACGAATGTCTTTTCAAATATACTGATTTACCTGTTAGCTAAATATTATCATGATTTGTAACAATAACCCAGTCACCCGTTAGTTGCTAGTAGCCCTGTAGCCGACGCTACGGTGCTAGTTGACGGTGGAGTAGATTCTACCTCCTGCCCTGACGGCGACTAGTTTCATCAGACGTCTCAGTGCTTCTAGGTGAAGAGCAGAGGTTACCGGTGTCCAACTAGAATCACGTACTAGTAGTACCACCTCCGATCTTGCTGAAGGACTAAACACAATCCGAAATTCTACACTTTATGTTAAAGTAGAATTTTTAACTGGTAATAACACTATATTTTGTCAAACGGTACGATTTATTTAGTTGTTACTGGATCTCTTATTTGAAATATTTGGTCCTTGTATATGTAGTCCGAATGTATGCCATCGCGTTCCGAGGCTATGCAGTTATGCTAACGAGAGAGAACAGGGTCGGTTTAGTGGGTATGCAGTGCCTTTCAGAGCGCAGCGAGTCCCACCAACCTGCGAGCATCTCTGTGCTCGAAGGCATATGATAATGTATTGCCCAACGTAAAGAAATAATATAATGTATCATTCATCATTCATCCCGGACCAGCTACTAAACGGAGATCATCTTCGCACCGGGTGAACGGTCTACTAACACTTAAAGGCGGCCTCCCCTCCAGAACCTTAGTTGCCCATCTGCCATCTGATCTTCTGAGTGTGTGAGCAGCCCATTGTCACTTCAGTGAGCTTATTCCTCGCGTGATATCGGAAACTTTAGTTTATTTACATAAAATATAATATTCCTTAAATGTAAATGAACATTTTGATGACCTAGTCTCAGTATGTACGCATTGTATTTGCATGATGCAATTGTCATTGCATCAGGCAGTTTAACAGTTTTGCACCTTTGGTGCGGTCAAAGAAAAACACTTACAAAATGTTGCTAATGCATTCGACATCAGAAAGCTGGGAAAAACTTGAAAATTTGTAAAGCGACTAAATCAATTAGTGTAACAATAAGTCATTGGAAGTTGATCGAAGTGAGTGTTTTTAAAGCATTCGGGAAGTTGGAGCATTTCAATGGATGCCAGTCGGGCACGCCTAATGCAGGGCCTGGCGCGAACAAAGGCCAACTTTGGTAAGACTGCATTGTAAATTCGAACTCACATACCATTTATATTGTTTTATGGTTTCTTACAATGGGTTTGTTCGCAAAAAAATGTAAATGCGCAGTAGTAATTTAACATAATGAAAAGTACTGCACGGGAAATAAAAACTCTTGTATATTAACAAAACATATGTTCTATTCAATTCAAGCAGGGTCTGTCTAAGAAGATCTATAAATTTATATGTAAAGACAAAAAGTGGATCCCCTTTTTAAGGAAGAGAACATATGGAGGAAGATTATATCGAGAGGATGTGCAGAAAGCTAAATGTTAATTAGTATGTAATATGCGTTCAGATAGCAGATGAGCCAGCAAGGTTCTGGAGTGGAGCCCACGTTTAGGAAAATAAAGTGTTGGTCGACCGTTCACCATGTGGGGAGACGATCTCCGTGCAGTAGCCGAACCCTTTACGCAGATAAAGCTAAAGTCATTCATTTTTCTTGGGCTCCGATTAAATATTGAGACGGAGATTTTAATAGTTGGTCATGGAACTATAGTGTTTTATTCATAAAATATATTAAAATAAAGTAGAAAACACTTTTTTATTCTATTGCTTAATTTTATAATAATTAACTTGTATAATTCTTTTTAAACAATTTTTTTGATAATTAGAATAGTATATATCATAGTCCATGATCACATTACTCTTAGTTACAAAAGTTCTTATTTATAAAAATATATCTTACACGCTGCATTCTGTATTATGGAAGCTCGTGATGCCAGCGTAGCTTAATTTCGATGCCATTGGGAATATTTTATGAATGTAAGTATTAGTATTTTAATTAATAGAATATCGAAAAAAAATCTGTCTTTGACTTATATAGAAAATAGCATTTTCCAAATTAGGTGAGGAGTACATTTTTATGTATGCAAACGAGAAATCGGAGCGTTTCGACGACTATTGCGCATTGACATGAAACTTAGTAACTTATTAAATGCAAAAAATGGTAACCAACATTTTGTTGAGGCAGCGCGGCGCATTGTTCGAAAATATTTACCCAAGGGATGTACGTATAAAAACTAAAATGTAAAGGTAGAAATCAAAAATAAATACTGGTATAAAAATTTCCTTTTCGTTTCCTAATTGTTTTGATAAATGCACTGAAAACAATTTGCCGAGTACGAAAACAGTAGAGCAGATTGCAAACTGGTATCTCCAGAAGCAATTCTTCAAAGCTGTACAACAGGTTAAGTAAAATGACTTTGATTTATATATCAGTATTTCGGAGCGGATTATACGTTCATTTCGTCCGAACAACTATCAACCTTCATACCTTACATTAACTACAGGCCATGTTTAAAGTCGAGGTAATAATTTATGCCTCAATTTGTTTCATTTAAAATTATATTTGTGTTAGCATTTTCAATGCATTCATTCATGGTTTAGTTGGACTAACCAACTAAACCATGCACTCATGTTATTTAATACTAACCATAAATATGTGAAGATTAGACTAACAATGAGATAGTTTCCAATTATGTATATTTATATAAGTAGAAAGAATAGCGTGAGCATATATTTTTTAGCCCTCTTTAAGAAACTTTTCATGAACACAATTAATTAAAATTTGCCACATTATAAGACATGAACAGAATGAGCGCAGAAAACTAACAATTTTAACACATTAATTTATGACAATACCAAGATATATTGTCACTTCCTTTAAATATAATGTTTTTTTTGTAAAAACGACTTAAAGTCGTAAGGTTGATTTTGCAAAGAATTTCTTTATACACAATTACGGATACTTTAAATGACAGTTCAGTATGAAATCGTTTATCTTTTATTTTTGTTAGTCATTTAGACAAAATCAAATTATGCATGAGAAATATAATAAATTATACTGCTGCTTTCAAGACACTGTGCCAAATCACACGCGTGCGTATTCTTTACTCGATTATGATTGAAATATGTAAAAAATACGCTTTTTAAATACCCAACTGTTTTTAACTCTGAAATTTTACCTAGTTGTCTTTAAAATTTCTACTATACGGTTACTTAGATAGAGTGTCTCTAACCGCCCGTATAGCTGACGGGCTGAGGTCTTCTATCGCGCGCCGCGCGAACGTGTATCGGTTTCACGCGGTGAGCATATTTTTTGAAAATAATGACTATACAACTAAGCCAAGTGAAGTTATCTACGTACATAAACAATAAATTTTCTTTTATTGTAGTTGTATTAGTTACATTGAACCATAGTCTACATACAGTGTCCTAAAAATATGAAATCTTATACAAAACACGTTGTATAAATATGTTATACGCACACATGCATGACTTCTGCTCTATGATCAAAGTGTCAATTTGTTTGTGAGTTACTTTTTTATAAATAGGTTTACTAAAATGCAATCAGACTATTCAAAACCAATTGTTTTTTGTTATTGAAATCGAATTTAGATTTTTGATCACTATATGGAAACATTTGAATGATTCGAACCAGTTTGACATTACTGAAAACCTGCATCCTTCAAATTTAACGTTAAAGAACGGAAATTAATAATATTGAAACAAATGATACCGCCGTAAAGTGACAATTCCATTATCGTCTTTGGTGCGGTTTGTGATTAGCTGGTGGTCCTTTGGAGGGGAGAAGGGGGATATATTTAATATTCTAATAAATTTAAAAAAATTATATGTTTAAGACTTTTATTATATACATACATATAATACATGTATAGACATCCATGACCTAAACGGGATTCGAACCCGCGACCTCTGGCGTAACACGCGGACTAACCGCCACGTTACCAACTGAGACAGCCGGTCGTCAGACCACTGGTATTGTAAATTAAGAAATTAAATAAGTGTGTTCCTTTGAAAAATAATGCAAAATTTTTTGTTGGATTTTTAACGACTGCGACGTATAGACTAGGTAAGCCTATATGTCGCATTTGTATTGTCTAATTCGCCGTATTTAATTACGGTGAGCCATTTTCAAAAACAGGGCCGTTTTGTTTTGTGACGAGCCAATAATTGGGTGAGTGAAATTCAGCCAAAAAGTGTGGGGCGTTATTTGTTATTCAATCAAGGTATTGAAGCCGTATTGAAATACAGTTAGTTGGTCTTTATCAGCCTCTTGATAATCTTAAAAACACTTAATAAGGTATAATACGAGACATATATATGACATAGTATATTTTCACAAGATCTGCTTCCTTATATAATGCTCAATTACCTACCATTTCCAGTGCCTGAACTTTCATGGCCTCTGGACAAAGAATAACCTATGCACGTCCTACAGTGCGGAGTCTCTTACGGGACTCAGGTTTGCACGAAATGCTGCATCCATAATGCGTTCTGTTACCTTGTTCTGTAATGAACTAGGTTCTCTAGCTATACCCATCCCGTTTCAAGCGTATCCAGGGATCGTGGATCGCGGATGGAAGCCTTGTCACGAAGTTGACGGGGTTGTCCTGTGGTGCGGGAGAACGTCATCTGTGCAGGTGGTGTTGGTCACTTAGGGGACTAGTCGATAAGGTGCCTTGATGATTTGCAGTTCCGGGCCACATAACTAATGGCGGCACTGATGGAACTCCTGGTCGTTTTAGTAGGAATTCGGCATTATAATGTACCACGAGCCTGAATCGCCAACTGGACCCTACCCAGGGCCGGTGACGGCGCGTAAATGCGTCGTTTCCCCGCGTGAGTAAAAGATAAAGGTTTTTTTAGCTCTTACCTCTTTGTCTCATTCAACACTTTACTTCCAAGTCTAACTCTTTATCACCAACATCATCGTCATCTTCATCCGGACGTCGTCGTACTGCTGGACATAGGCATCCTCCAGAGAGCGCCGCAGGTCACGGTCACGAGCCACTTGCATCAAGAGGCTCCCTGTCACATTAACCAAGCCGTCAGTCCATCGGGTCGGAGGTCATCCCACACTCCGTATTCCGGTGCGGGACCGCCACTCGGGAACCTTTCTTCCCCAACGGTTATCGGCTCTGCCAACAACGTGGCCTGCCCAGTGCCACGTCAGCTTGCTGGTTCCCTGAGCTATGTCGGTTACACTGGTTCCTTTGCGGATTTCACTTTTGTCATGGGTGTTTAATAATAATTTCGGCTACATCATCGTTGATATTAGCGGGTATGCCGAGCGTGTTACGCCAGAGGTCGTGGGTTTAAAACCCGCTCAGGTCATGGATGTTTGTCTATGTATTTAAGAAATTTATTTTAAAGATTTCCGTTGTCTAGTACCAGTAATAACCGTACCGTACTTAGACTAGACTAAAGCTTTTCTTTCTTTTTTCGAAGAGATTAATATTATTAATACGTCCAGGTCAAGCATGAAAAGCAATATCAAGTGTTACCGAGTAGCCGTCATTGCCATAAATATCTTAATATTTCTGATATAGACTATATTTAGAGATCCCCAGACCCATTCATTCACGTCAGCGCCGAGGCCATTTTAGCTTCGCCAAAGTCGGGGGGTGAGCGACCCCGATGTCTCTCCGGCCGTGATAATAATAGCTAAACTATCTGCTATAAACATTCTCATATCGGGATGCATTTCTCCCATCTGCGCGAGGGAATGGGTCAGAACCCTTTCCGACCCCAAACCTTGCCTCCTCGCTCGATGAGCACTCATAGCAATCTGATGAAACTGCATTGGGCTTCTCGTCGCGTTCACAGCATAAGTACAGGTCCAGCCGATTATTATTTACGACAATTTTATGAAAATTTTATTCAACTCCTTTCTGTAGCTCTGCGCGAAAAAGAAAAAATCAAACTAGAACATGCCAAAAAGTACCCGCAGCTAATCATTATTTATTGGAGAGTGTTATATTTCCACAAGGAATACAGTATTATTTATGGTCTACGCTAGCTTATTTTTTTCTATATTTCATAAAGACTAAGCTTATTTGGTAGAAATATTTTCTGGTAATTTTTGAAAGAATAATTTTTGGAATATTCCGAATGGAACTCGACAGTACACTGAGATTTCCTTTAAAGAAAGTAGAGTAATTTTTAGTCAGAGGTCATACAAAATTGCAGCGGAATTACCCGAATGAGACACCGGCTACTCACAAACCGTACAAAAGGCTGAAGATGTCACTTTACGGTGGTCAGTGAGTAGTCGGTGATCCATTGGAGGGGAGATTTCGGTCACACATGAAGATTATCATGTGTGGGTGCCAATACGGATCTCGTGTAATATAAAATGTATAGAAATGTACGCAAAAAATATGTACGCGATTTTCTTGTATTTCTTTGATTCCTTTATTTGTTTTCCGTCATCGAACCCTTCGCCCCCATATGCAGAGTGTGCGATAAATCAAAGACTACTCGATAAATCTTTTGAGTGAGATCACACGTAACATCCTAATATCGAGTGATCTTTTTAAAAAATTACTTCATCGTGTTACTGCTATGTAATTCTTATAAAATCGGTGACCAAGTGCGAGCTGCACTCGTACACTTAGGGTTCCGTTCCAACGGGAGATACGAGCATTACAACTAATATACGTTGGCAAACTTATATTTCCGGTTGCTGCATACATTTTATATGAAACGAACTATACATATAAGTTTGCAATGATTTTTTAGTGTAATAAATAGTTTAACAACTTTTAAACTATATGTTGTTATAGAGGCAACAGAAACATATTTGTGATTTTTTTTCAACTGGAGGTAGACCGTCAGCGCAGTCTTAGTAATAGTTCCGTTTTCACCCTTTAGGCATGGAATCCTTTTAACTAGAAGGCTTTAGACACCGATCGACAAATAATTAGCGACCGCCAATACAGTTTCCGCCGCGGACGTTCAGCTGATGATATTCTAATTTACTTAACGCACCGATGGGCGCAGGCCGTTGACACCAAGGGGGGGGGGGGGCATTAGCGGTTAGTTTGGATGTAGCGAAGGCTTATGATCGGGTCCCTTCCAAATTTCCTTCATACGGACTTCACGGAAAATTATACGATTGGATCACTAGTTTCTTGATAAATGACAGCATCAAAGATGCGTTTGACGACGCATATTCCGCACTTAAATTTGTCTACGCCGGTGTTACCCAAGGCTGTGTTCTATCTCCAACGCTGTTTCTTCTGCATATCAATGTTGCAAACTAGTGGCCTTCATTGTTACGCCTACTAAATTCAATCCAATTTTACTCCCATTAGACATAAGTTTTCGCGTTTACCGCTAAAAAGTCACGCTTCTTCGTGTCTTTTCTTTTTAAAACGCCTACCTATCGACCTCAGCTAGTATCGGAATATTTGGTGTCTTATCGAATAACGTTCAGTTCCGCGGTCATTTGAAAACGACAGCTATATTAGTCTTAAAAGAGCTGGGTGAGCTCAGTAGGGCGAAGCAGTACTTCAGTCCAGCCAGTGACTGCAAATTTACAAGGCCTATGGAGTAATGATCCCGCCTGTGGGCAATATTAGTACGTTTCATTAGAACCCCTACGACTTAGAGCGACTCGAATTGGACAACCAAGTTATTTTCGGACAGGTCGATCCTTTGGTCCTACGAAGAGATGTCGGTTTACTGTACGTCTTTCACGGTATTTGCTATGTTCCGAGGAATTGCTCGGCTTAATATCAGCAGCAGTATCCCAACGCCGGACATCGCTACGGAACTCTAAGTTCCACGTCCGCCAACTTGATGTACGTAAATCCACAACAATGTTGTTTAAAGGTCCCACTTTTACCGCGTACAAGTGTACTGTAACCACTAACTTATATATTCCTCTTAATTTCGTTTCCGTTACGCTCTCATCACGAGTTCTCCAGCTTACTCCCCAAGTTGCGTGAACGTAAAGAAATTTTCCCTCAATAAAACTGTGGCGTATCTATATTAAACGTCCTCATTTAATATAGACACTTCACAGTTTTATTGCCCTATGTTTTGTAGAGAATAGAAATGTTTTTGTATCGTAAGGAAATTTTGATCGTAATAATAATAATTCGTTGTCGTCATCAATTATATATACTACAATCACTTGTTAGTTGATTTACGGCCGTCTTCAATATTCTGTCTATATTTGGCTACTGAAGCTAGAATTTTGACATAAATTCCATACTAGTTAGTATGTTGAAATTCTATCTTCAGTAGTAAATTTAAAGTCATCACATTAATTTAATTTAGTTAATTATTTTTTTAATCGAGTAATGAGTAATTGTAAAATGATTGATGGCGATTTTTATTATAGTGCGTTGTTGGGAGTTATTTGATAGTTTTCAGATACTTTTATTGTATTGGTAATTTAAACTATTGGTTTATTTTCACTCTCAATATTTACAATGGTGACTAGTGCGACATTTTCAACACTCATCGTCGTGCAACATTGAAGTTGGTATGGTTAAAAAATATATACAGCTATAAAACATGTAAAGTAACTTCCAAGAATATACGACGGGAGAAAAATCGCATATTAAGTACACCGCACCAACGTCGATGATGCGTCTACGCCTTTATCATTAGCTCAAGCGTCATTCAGTATTTTATAGAATCTTTTGATAACAAAAATATTTTTTACATCATTTGGACGAGAATCTAGTACTGAGTAATCTACTAGAGTGATGAAAATGACTCACCCAATCATGTCAGTTTATGTCTGTAACCCGCCTACATTAAACAATATCACGAGGTGGATTACAATCTGTCTAATTTTGACAAGCTGTAAATTAGCGCAAAATGTGAGGTACCTTTCGCACTAATTAACATTATGTGTATCATTTCATGTCGGAATTTTATCAATTTATTTTTAACTTACTACTAAAAAGTAGGAGGTTCTGTTTGGAGTATTTTTGTTTACTTCAATTGTGGACAGTTCTTATGATGTGATCGTATAGAAGTCGAGGGCAATCCTCAAATATAAAATAACGCTATTCCAATTAATTGTGAACACACCGTACTAGTGATGGAGAGGAGATTTATTCCATATTTCACGATATATTCAATCACATTGATCTCATCTCACAAGTCTATTTCCATTGACATACGTTATAATCGCCGAGTTGGATTACAATATGATCTGCAAATATTTTGTAAACACATTAGATGAATTTCTTTATAAATTATTTTTTATACATATGCAAACGACTAATCGGAAACCTTTTACGACCACCGATGCCCATGAATATCCACATAATTACAATGCCAATTGTGTTGCCCTCCTCCCCCCCCCAATGGGCCACCGGCTACTCACAAACCACACGAAACGCGACACTGTCGTCACTTTACGGCGGCATTATGCGAGAGGTACCTCCCCGGTTGTGCCGAACCAATTCCGTTGCATAAGAGGATTAATGTCATGCACTACGCATGGCACTACCTCTCCCTACATTGCCTTTTCATTTCATTTCAACATTACATGCAAGTCTGTCTGACACATCAAACATGAAATCTCAGGAGTTACATAATGAATGAAGATGAAATTAGCTAGTGTGGTATAGTGAGAAGTTAAAGTAAGAGATGTGTCATAGGAAGTAGCTGCCGCGTAGGTGCCTCTCGCTTACATGGCAGCGCTGTGAAGTGACAGCTAATCTATTGTCTTCCATGCGGTCGTTTGTGAGTAGCCGCTGTCCCATTTGGGGAAGAGGTGAAAGAGAACAACACATCTGCATATGCGGAGGTTAATTCGTGTCAGTTATCTCCAAATGTGGAGCCCTTTGTTCGTCACTCGTCTTCATTTAAAATAGGAATGTTATAGGCGTGTTTGTATGAAAGAGGAAAGAGGATGGAGGAGGCCCATCCCCATTAGGGAGATGTGTTATTGTTTATATTTTTATTCATAAGCTTCATTTAAAATATACACACAGATATAATACATAAATATTTGCGTATGTAATCGTGGGTAACAGCAATTCTGCAAATTATACACCCCCTCGTTAACTCTTTGAAATCAAAGAAACGAGTCCTGAAAAAACATGAAACTAAAAACTATAAATACCATAAAAATAAAGATTAATACGTTTATTTCAGTTTAAATAGCTCTCTTTGTAAGATGTTAATTACCACTAAAGCAGTCGGGTCAACACCCGAATTGTAAAAGCCCCATTTTCTTTGATAAGAGTATATTGCTGGCATAAATCTAGCATTTTCAAGTATTCGATAACGTAATTAACGAACAGCAAAACCGTTTTAGAAGTATCTACTTTTAAATTGGAAAAAAACCTTGATCGCCGAGATCCGTCCTCGTAGCGGATTTCCTTAATCCCAGCGCGAAATTAAACCATTTGTAGACGTTCCGAATTCGGCGCGAGTAAATCAATCTATACGTTGGATTCGTTGATGTTGAACGCTCGATTTTGGTAATATTTTAGTCAGTGCGCGTAATAGAATGGCGTATTTTGCTCCCGGACCACGTTCCCGGCTATTCATCAAGTCGCCCAGCCCATTACCGCCCGCCACCTGCACGGTCCCCAGTTTGTATTATGTTAGATTATTCGCGCCTTTCATTCAGCGTCGATAACTTGTTGAATTATATCGCCGAACCGAATGGAAAGATTGTTCCGCGTTTTTGTCATGAAACATTTATCAAACACGATGACAGGGAGATGCAATTTATGTAATCGATGGGATAGTTCAAGCTAAATTTGAATTGATACTTTATTGTAATTGCCTATCTTTAGGGGATACAGGCGCAAGGATAATGTGAATGATGATAGCATAATATTCTTTATTATTAACTTACTTGTGACTTATTTTATTTTAATTTTTTTAAACTTACGACGAAATTATTCAAGGCTCGTGTTACATGTGTACTATTGTAACGCTATTTAGCTTGTCATGTTACGCCCAAACGTCGACGTAATTCTGGAGGTTTTAATTAAAGCTAATATTGTAGAGGCCACGTCACACATAAGTCCTTACAAAAACAACAACAAGGAAGATGACCACAACATAAAATGCTACGACAGCAATTATTCATGTATAATGAAAACTAATGGAGAAGGTATTTTCTTTTTACGTCGCGACAGTAAATTAGTTTAAAGAAGCCACAGTCAGGATCTGCACCAGGCCGTATATCATTGGGCGGGTAATAGAATGCTTGCTGCATCCGTACCCAGCCATTAATTACCACGCGGCTGCCCGTTAACGAGCCCAGCTTCCCAGATTAAAATGTTAACCAGCAAACAATAGTCTTCCCACCTCTGCCGACCTTATGAGTCTTTATAACCCATTATAACGTTGGCAAGTTTACAATTATTCCACGACATAAAAGTTGTTTATTAAATTCTACATTATTACACAGCGTGAATAGTAAGAGATTTGACATTTTTTAGGACACGGTGGGTGATCCTACGTAACCGTCCGATGTAACCAATAAAACTGCAATAATACGGAAATATTGCCTATATACAAAGTGCTTCACCGTATTTAGTGTTATCATTGTCAGAAAATATGTTCACCGTATGAAAATGATTGAAACTCATGCGGCCCGGGAGGCTTTTTGGTAAATGTATGTTAAGAATTTTAAAGGACAGGTAGGTCAAATTGTTTTACATATTCGGAAACAGAATCTACTATATCTACAGAAGTACTGAATATGCTCTGTGATTTTGTACAGTGTCTTAAAAAACAACAACAATTACAATTCATAACAATTATAATTCGGGTAACATCAATTACACCACCACCAGGACCAGTCAAACCGACGCCACCCCCCACATATCAAACCTAGCCCAACAACTTCATATCCTTTTTTCATTGTTGTGACCTGCGCAAAGGCCATCCACTTTATAATCATTGGCCTCCTATTCTTATGTGTCTGAAAGAGGTACAAAAACCACTTCCTTGGTTCATCTGGCTTTGCTCAAGGCAACATATACTGAGTACCATCGCCACTACAATTGAAATGCTACGATAGAATAGTCTATTTGTTTCTGCTCGAAACAGATAAACATGAACAAAAAAAATTTGGACAAAATACGAGTGTGCTTAATACCCCACCACCGAAGTAAAAAGTATACAAAACATAATTTGCTATGAGCGAAAAAGAGAAGAAAAATGTGTGCCTCACCTTTATCTCTTGTCCCTACAGTGGAGGCAGCCCTCTTTGTTTCTTCTTTCACTGACCTGTATCTCCCTCTCAACTTCCATGTATCTCTTTTTTTCTTAAAAAAATCAGATTCGCACGGATTTGGTATGGACCACAAACCTTAAGATTAAGCCTAAGTAAAGTTAAGATGTAATAACTGCTCAGGCAATGCGTTTAATTAAATACCTGCAATGCGTTTAATTGGAAAGCTGTTATTACAGTAACCGCTGTTAGAGAGCGTAAATTAAATTCCATGGAAATCCTGAAATTTCCACTTTTACGTACAATATATTTTAATAATATTTATTTTTAAAAATACATTTATGATAGTTATAAATAAATATTAGTGGTACTCAGTATGTCAACAAGGGGAGTAAAGAAACTATGGAGGTACAGAGACTATAATTAAAATTAAACTTTAGATACACATTTATTTCAATTGGTCTTTCCACATTCACAATCATGAACAAAAATAAAATAGCCCAAGCGCAACAATGGAATTAATACAGTTTTTGATATTGGTTGGTAAAAAGATGAAGGTATGAAGTCTTATCTGGCAGTTGTCCGAGACTCCCGGCTGCAACTTAGATGGTCATTTATATATATATATATATATATATATATATATATATATATATATATTTATTCCTCCCAGACGGATTGTTCCTCAATCCTCATATACCATATTTGAATTATATAGTGTTAATAAAAAGAAAAATAAAAGAACTTAAAAGGAGTAGAGCTCTGAAAAGGAACACACAACCAATAAGATTAAAATTCGCTTGGCTTCATGAGCCAACTAAAATCAGGCAATATATAAACTCTGTTACAATTAAATAGAATTTAAGATCAAAACAACGATGAAACATGGCGTCAGTAAGAAATCATGAAATCACCCTTTTAATGAAATATTAATTCGTGCATTGTGACACGAATATGTAGGTTCTTTTCTTGGCTGAAGAGAAAAAACTATTTAACTATATCCATCCTCGCCATCGCCAAAAGGAAAAAGAGTGACATTTCTTCAACATATTAAGCCTTACAAATATGATATATATACTTTTTTATAAAATATTTAAGTTTCAAAACACAATTGTAACAAATAATGTTAATAAATATTAATACTCGTAGCTGTCACTATTAAGTTAACGCTTATGTTGTATATCGTGGTCGTATTGTATAAGTTGCCGTATAACATTACGGCTAGTCACTTTAAAAAACGCAACCGTTTTGTGTTGTGGCGGGCTAACGATTGGCTGGATTATCACTGCGAGTCATTATTCAACATGGCGGCTGATTTTTAGCCTCCTTGAATCTCTTGATTTTAGGCAGTGATAGTGAGTGAGCAAGTACTTACTTAGGCCAAGTTTTTGGGTGTTAATACAAAAAATAACCCACCTATCTGGGCATAGGTTTTATTTCTCTATATTCTACAATCGATGCTATTGCTGTTGTCATGTCAAGCAACGCCGTGAGTATTAAAATTAGGAGCTAAAACGTGTCAAAAGGTATAATGATTCATTTTATTTCAATAGTGCTAGCTCTAAAGAATAGCGTATAACGGCGAAATCTTTTTGGCGCAATTTCCCTCAGCCGTACAATGGCTCTGTTTTTGTAAATGACCAGCCGTAAAGAAATAAAGCGATTTAGAGAATCCGACTGTGACACATGCATAGTGTCTCGAATTTATTTAATATAGGGTTCCTTTAATGCACTAAATTATGTGCCCTATACCTTATGTATCATCCTGCTGAGGAATAATGTTGTGACGCTTGTTAATGTGTAACAGTGTCTGTTATTTTAACATGCCCAATAAAGTATTCTACTCTATTTGAAATGAAAGCCAAAACTATATTAAGAACCAGTAGTAAACTTGATTACAATAATTTTTAAGCTGTAATATTTTTTTAACAAACATACTATAAAGTTTTGTGTGTATGTCGCAGCCTGATTGCCTAAATCACCGTATTTCATTACAGCTAGCCATATTCAGAAACAGGGCTGTCTTGTTTTGTCACAAGCCTACATTTGGTGCACAAGTTTGGTGCAATAATTATAGTAAATATATATAATACATAAAAATGTAAGAAAACAGTACAGTAAGTATTTCTGTACATTACATATTTTTTTAAATAAATAATAGGATGATAGGGAAACAAAAGTACTTAATGAAAAAGTTGAGGAAATTTCCGGAACTAACAGATAGATTTGATTGAGACTTTTTTTTGTCTTTATATATTTTTTGTTGTATATCAAATACTCTGCCACGTATGGGGTGTAATAAGAAGTATCCGAACGAAGTCGTGGGGACCAAGCAGTGTCTAATATTATGCTTAGTTAGTATACCCCGCCTGTGGAGGTGGTCAATCCCGCAGGGGGCTCGCGGTGGTTTCAGTGGGTATTCTGCACTATAATGTGTCGCTAGCCCCACTCACCACTGGACCGAGGCTTGATTTATCGGTGGTTTGTGGTAGTTATTGCATAATATGCAGATGTTCATGGGCGTCGGTAGACGCCAAATGATTCCGATTTCTCGTTTGAATCCTCTGTCTCGAAAAAGGGCAACAATCATAGGTACTAGCAACAGGAGTGTTTGTTGACGCGGGGAAACATATTTACGCGCCTTCTCTGGCTCTGGGTGGGGTGCAGTGGTGTGTGGGACTCGTGGCACATGATAGTGCCGAATACTTATAAGAGAGGTATCAAGAGCGATTCCTCCTACTGATTTTTAGCCCCCCCCTTCTCATAAGAGGGGTGGAAAGATTCGCCCCCTAAGGGACTAACAGGTTAATCCCGTCAACTTTGATTCAGTGCGATGGGGTGAGGTTCCCATCCTCGGCGCGCAAAAGCATCTCCTCTTCTCGTATTTAGTACCCTCTTCATATGTGAGGGGTACAAGAGCACACGCCTCGGTTCAATTGGCTTTGCTTGAGGTGTTAAGGTTCACCCCCGGCTACTAAGCCCCACTGCCACGACAAGGTTTGAGCCATGGGGTGGACAATTTATACGGTGCCGTTACGCACGTCATGCGGCTGCCAGATCGAATAATAGTTTTTAACCGCTCCGGGAAAAATATAAAAATCTCCACCAAGTTTATTCTTCTTCTTATTAAATAGATACTATGCAATTAAACCTTTTGAAATATTACTTAACCGTTTTACAAGAAATCCGAGCAGCGTCAGTTATATCAACTATAATAGAACATCTTTTATGCGAAATTGACTAGTAAATGAATCCTTTGTATATTGTCAATTATGTTACCATATAAAATATTATTTTAAATTAATAATTATCCTAAATTACGTTATCTAACTAAATAAACATAATAATAATAATGTCGTCCTAGACGAGTTTCGGCCACGGCTGCCATCGATATAGAGACCAACCAACTGCGCAGGACATATTATAGTGAACAAGTGTGTGTGAAGTCATAAGTGCACTCCCAGTTCCTTAATTCTCCAATAGGAATACCGACGGGACGGCAGTCCTACACGACCGGAAAGAAATCAGGTGCAGCACGGACATCTAAAGGAGCTCGCCGAGGCGAGTGGGTGTAACTCGAACCCTCCTCACCACCTCGGGATTGTGTTTGAATATGCTAACCACAAGGCCACGACGCAGGAATAAATATAATGAAGACTACGAAAAACATCATAATATTTATGCCATCTAGTTAAATAATATGATTAACTAGAACTAGCAATGTGGTTTGACTAGTTCTTAGTGTGGCAGCTCTTCAACGAAGTAAAGGAACACTTAATAAGGGCGACATCACGATGACTATACATTTTAGTGTTTTACGATAAATTGCTTGAAACGACACTCAACAAATTAGCTACATAAAATTGTGACGCAATAAAATAAAACAAATTGGAAACGTGATAAAACTCCAACACGAATTAACGTACTGGAAACAGATAAGTTTTGCGCTAAATATCACCTTGTCAAAATTATACTGATTATAAATTGTAATTCAGCTAGTAAAATAATATGTTTTTGATATGTTACGAACAAAATATAATTCTAAACTCTAACATTACCAACTCTAACTGTACAACATGCAACCGACAAGATAGAAACGAATTCCTTCGACAAGAATTTATGATGGACACTAAATGTAATGAAACTATTTTTTTTTTATACATAATATTGTTAGTTTTAATTTTAAATAAGAATATAGTGACATATTATTAAGTTTTGATATCCATTCGTTATATATAAGGGATTTAGAGTTAAGTTTATTTTTTTCAGTAGATGTCAGGCTGACTCAATCTTATGAAGTACAAGCCTTCAAATAAAGATTGAAAAAAAAAAATATATATATTCTCTGTAAAAACAAACGTAGCAGCCGGATTAATGTTTTTATTCTATAATCGTAATTTATATTTTTGGATGAGATGATATTGTGTCTATATTTAAATCTGGCCATAAATACTGTTAAAATGATAAATTAAAGAAATGTTACATGTGTATTTGGCTTCTGTCATATTTACACGATGGTTCATTGCAGTTAGTCGACAGAGTGTAACGTGGGCATTATCTGACTTCAGTGATGGTTTGTTGGGTTGTTAGCTATGAAGGAGTGACTGAGTCATATTTTTGTAAAAAAGGTATCAAAACATCGGCACAAGTATGTCAAGATACCATTGTTGAGGAGGAAGTTAAGCCCCTTAGGCTTAACACCATGTTCAATAAACAAGTGTGGTAGTTCCAGCAATACTACCGAGTATTGCTGGAACTACCAGATTATAAGGCGCGATCCAACCCAATCTTGGTTAAAACTAACGTAACTTGACCATAACTGCAGAATACCCTTCTTCCCGTCCCGACTTTAATCCGCTGAATTACTATTTATGACCAGTTTTAAAGAGCACTTTCTAAAAATTCTCACCCCGTGATAATTTGGAGTCCCTAAACTAATCCATACGATTGGCAGCGAAGGATTTCCGCATGGAAAGAGTGCGTGCTTCTATTTGTAACTGGTTCAAAGTTTAAAGGAATGTATTGCAGCCAATGGAGACCACTTCGAATAAGCTTCTTATATTTTTAATTGTTGTATACTTGTGTATTGGACTAAAAACTATAAATGTCAGTTGCAATTAAAAAATTTTTTGGTCTATGTTACAACATTTATGGCAAGGCTAGCAGACACGTATCCGGTTCGACTGACCATAATTAGAATAATGATACATTGGCCCGATAAGATTCCAGAGTGGAGAGCACGCCATGAAAGATAATAATGTCCTTATAGCCGGATTTCGGCTTCACACTTCCACTTAATACTTACGGTAGGTATGCGTGCGCGCACCCTCCATTACTGTAATGCAATGGGATGACAGTCCGACACAGTAGGAGAGTAATCATCGGCAGGTCCGACGGCTTGACATACTCTCACGTTTTAGAATAATAAATATAGGCCAACCATCTTCCAGGTGAAATTAATTGTGTGTACTTTTTTGAATAATCACACACATTCAATATCTTCAAGAAAGTTTTTAATACAATAATTACGGAAAGGAACGCTGACGGTGTGGTTTAGCGAAGCGTTTGCAATGTAAAAAGTGCTATAAAGTGATATCTTTTTAGATTTCATTAAAATTTTCAATATTCGAGATTCGCGTTTTAGACTACTTTTTAATAGTCTAAAATCTAATTAATTTTTTGCTCGTGTTTGTCCTTCGCAAACTTTTTCTCAATCATCTCAATAAGTTTTTTTTCGGTTCTGACCTTCTGTGAAAGAGAACAGAGGCCAATGGTTGCTATGAGTGCTCACCGGGTGAAGAGACCTTTCTCTTTTGTTTTTGTTGACGCGGGGAATTGCATTTACACGCCTGGGACTCCACGTGTGGGACTCGCGACACATGATAGTTCCGAATACCCACTCGAACCACCGCGAGTGTTATCCGCACAGCTCTTGATGAGGTGTCCCGGAACAACAAATCATTAGGGCACCTCGATGGCTAGTCAGCCCCCTGGGGACCCGCCCCATCTACACAGATGGGGTTGCCCCGCACTACAGGACAACCCCACCGACTTTGGGATAGTGCAATGGGGTGAGGTTCCCATCCTCGCCTCTTGCCTCGTGCGGAAAAACGCCTCCTACCGTTGCTTTTTGGTCCCATCTGCTTATAAGAGGGGTACCGAGAGTGCTTCCTCCTCCTGATCTTTAGCCCCCTCTTCTTATAAGAGGGGTGAAAAGATCCTCCTCGGTTCAATTAGCTTCACCTGGGTTCACCCAAGGCTACTAAGCCCCACCGCCACGACAAGGCTTGAACCATGGCGGTGTTGGGTAAAGCGATCTGTCTGAAACCAGAGTAATTCACCAGTCAATAATACGAGTAAATGAATCGAGTCAATACTGGAATCTTAAATTTTACAAAACCGTATTATGTTAATTTGAATAAGAGTAATCTACCCATTGACTTTGTTCGTCGTATTGAATCAAACATTTAAAATGGAGGATGTGTTACAATATTTAATTTAATTGTTGATTATTCACTCGTTTCGGTACAGTGGAGGTGAACTAAAGGGTTTGATTATGTTAATATTGTTAATACATATTTATGTTCATTTCTGATGTGGCAGTTTGAGTTTTGTAATTAATATGTTTTTCCAACACCTCCATGACAACATAATCAACTTGCAAATTTGTTAAATAGAATATGGTTCGTTTGAATTTCAATAAGCTCGTTTATTGTTATGTATAATTTATTGTTATGTCGCTGAATAAGGATTTTAGTGATCGAAGTAGTTTAGATGGACTATCTTTATTATGATATCCCAAGAAAATTCGGTGACAATTTAATCACTTTATTAATTGTCTGTATAAGCTTTGATGTAACTTAGTAATCTTCATACTTCTGTTCATTAACCCATTCGCTGTCCCGACAATAGACACAATATTAAGCAATCGAAATGTTCATATATGATGCATGAGACAGGAAACCTGTTAATTTCGTCACGGGATATGAGAGATTTTAAATAATTTCCTTTAATAATACAATCTGTGGACTTGTCGGCACCACGTTAGCCCAACCCTGTGCTAAGTTCCGTAAGGACTTGTGATACAGGCGCTGGAGTATTCAATGTTTTTTTTTAAGAAAATTAATTATTTTTGTAATAGGGGGACAAACTAGCAATCAGAGCCTTTCTACGACTACCTACGCCCACGAACATCAGCATAATTGTGCCGATGCGTTGCCCATCTTTTCACCCCTCCCTCCAATGGGCCACCGGCTACTCACAAAGCGCATGAAACACAACACCATAGGTGTTATTTTACGGCGATCGCAAAAGTGATGAGCGAGGGGTACCTCCCCAGTCGTGCAGGCCCAATTCTTCAGCATACCAATAGCAGGATGTGGTGTCATGCACCATGCATGGCACTACATCCTCCTTTGCAGCATGGCACTACCTCTAACAGTTTTCGTATACATAATAGTAATTGTATATATTTAAGATTTTCATTATAGAAATACATAGGGTATATAGGTAAACATTCATGACCTAGGCGAGAATCGAAACCCGCGACCTCTGGCGCGACATGTGCGGTTGTCCGAGCCATGTCACCACTACACTAGCACTATACTTAAAATATCGTAGGTTGCGGCAGCTGTAGATCTTGCATGCAGGAGTGACAGCGGTGGAGGTGGGGATAGGATAATCTATAAAAGTTGAGTTTCACAACAGAACTCAGTAATAACGGTAAATGTAGGTTTATTTGATAGCGACTGATTATTTTCCAAACCAAAGCAAGAATGGTGTAATTTGGAAGCTGTTTCATCATCACCGTTATCGGCCCTTATCGGTCCACTGCTGGACATAGGCCTTTCTTAATTAATGCCAAGACGACCGATCCCCTGCTATTCTCATCCATCCCGGACCGGCTACTGCACGGTGGTCTTCTTCCCAACCTGGTGAATGATCGACCAACACTTCGTTTTCCTAAACGCGGCCTCCACTCCAGAACCTTACTGGCCGATCTGCCATCTGTTTCCCTGGGTGTGTAACCAGCCCATTGCCACTTCAGCGTGCTTACTCGTCGCGTGATATCGGATATTTTAGTTCTCTGCCTTATGACATCGTTAAAAATTCTGTCGGACCGAGAGACACCCAACAAAGCACGTTCAATACCGCAAACTTGCGGACAAGTCCTAAATTAAGTGGCCATTTTTCGGCCCCGTAAGTCATCACGGGGAGAACGCTTTGCTTGAAGACTTTTGTCTTTAAGATCTGCGGTATAGGTGACGTGAGGATGTGGCGAAGCTTCCGGAATGCTGCCCAACAAAACTGTATAATTCTATCGGCTTCTTTATCAAAATTATATCTACCTAACTGCAATAATTGCCCAAGGTGTCTGTATTCGTCTACGGCCTCGAGATTAGCACCATAGACGTTGGCTGGCCTGGGAAGAATGTGTTCGTTGAACATGTTCTATGTCTTGTCCAAGTTCATCCTACGGCCAATACGTCGGGAGGATTCATTTAGGCTGTGCAACATTTCCTGCAAGCTCTCCAACGATACTGCCAACACAACCATATCGTCGACGAAACAAAGACGTGTGAGGATATCACCGTTAATATTTAATAATAAATAAAGCAAATAGTACTGTTTTCGGGAAATGATATCCCCCTGTCGCACTCCTCGATGCAACTGGATTGGCCTTGTTTGACCTCCCGGAACCAGAACGGACATAAAAGCAATCTTCTAGATCAGCCCAGGATTCCACAGAACCAAAAGCTTTCTCATAGTCCACAAAGGCAAGGTAAAGCGTCTGATTGTAATAATATGTCTTTTGTACAACTTGTCTTATGGTGAAAATGTGTCTATGGTACTAAATCCTCTGCGAAACCTAGCCTACTCCGGTGGCTGGAATTCGTCACGTTTTGTGGTGAAACGATTCGTCGAGACTCTTGAGAACAATTTGTAAATATGGCCGAGAAGTGAAGTTGGTTTGTAATTTTAAAGAAGAGAAGTGAGAATCTTTTTTATAACCTGTATTAAGAGAGCTAAAAAGGATTTTCACTCCTGCTCTAAGGAGCTCGACTGTATTTCCGTCCCTCCCCGGAGCTTTTCACGTTAACTAAATATATTAAAACAAATTAAATAGGATTTCTTTTTTTATTTATTTAATACTAGTTATAGTCCGCGACTTCGCCCGCTTCGATTATAGACAAAACCACGAGAAAAGTTCATATTTCTATAGCTGATGTGTTGGTCTTGTAGCAGATGTATGTGCCAACATACATCTGCTACAAGATGACTAACTTTCATCAAATTCTGTCTACTCAGTAGTTTTTACGTGAAAGAGTAACAAACAATCATCCATATTTACAAACTTCCACGTTTATAATATTAGTAAGATTAAGAAATGTTTAATAAGAGGTAGTGCCATGCTGCATAGGTGGAGGTAGTGCCATGCATAGTGCATGACAATACATCCTCCTATGCAACGGAATTTAGCCGGCACGACCGGGGAGGTACCTCCTGCTCACTCGATACCGCCATAAAGTGACATCTTCAGTGTCGCGTTTCGTGCGGTCTGTGAGTAGCCGGTGGCCTGTTTCAACGCATCGGCATAGTAATTATGTGGATGTTCATGGGCCTCGGAAGTGGTGAAAAGGCTCCGAGTTCTCGTTTGCCCCCCTATTCTATAAGAAAGTCTCGTATTTTAAAATATCGTTTCCTACTCTACGTTCCTATTATTAGTATCCACTTACTTACTTTTATTTTTTGCTTTCAAAGACAATGCGGCGAAGCGAAGTGTTGAGTAGTCCATATATCGAGAAAGTCTATATACAACGAGGCTACGAATAATATAACCGGTGCTAGGCGGGTGAACTGCGTGGTGATGCTAGACTACTGTAAGAGATTTTTTTTTACGATTTAAAAATTTATATTACAAAGTCATTCATCAATTACCTTTTATATTTTCCTTCCTTAATCTCTATGTGTATATACATATACTTATCGATTTAAATCTAGATTGTTCTGTGATTTTATTGTGATTTGGTATACACAATTTGTTGGTATCGTCATTATTGTTTTGTATGCATGTAGATAAAATGTTTATCAAAGAGGTATGGCAGACAGTAATCTGTAATCAGTAATTAGCAATAATCTGTAATCTCAGTCAACCTCCGCGGCATGAGGTAATAAGACAGAATATCACCTTCAAGTGTGTGCATACCGTTAAATAATTTCTTATTCAATAAGGTTTAATCATTTGATTAACGAGGGTGATTCCTTTATAACCACCATTCCAGTTTCTTTCTAGTAAGGGAAAGTCACTAGTTTTTACTTAATATTTCCCATGGAATTTGACAAAAGAGTTATAGGAAGTGTTATCACAAACGCAATGCACTACGACGAATGCACCTATATATCCGGCGCTATCATGTATGCACGTCCAACTTTTATTGCTTTTTGCGTGGCCGCTACAAATCGATTTGGCTTTAAGCCAATCGTATCATTTAAATAGTTTCTCTTCACATTCACACATTTTACAAGTAGGTGCTAGAGAACGCTAAGTGCTGTCGATGTTTACGATTTTTTTCCGGAGCAACGTCGGCCTCAGTTTGTTAGTTACGTTTAGTGCAATTTCACCGTTGAATATTTTTTTGCGAATTTTTAAATGCGTTTCGTTCGGAAATGTCGTCTACATGTCATTTTAGCGTCTGCATGTCATTTGTATTGATATGGTTATACAAATAATGGTTTTTGATACTGGGTGTTGGAGTAGCAGTCGTTGGTTCAATTCCATCAGGCCATGGAAGTATAACTTACGTTTATACTTATTTTAAAATTCATTATACTGTTAAATAATTGATTTCTTTTTATTGCATGGCTGATGCACACAGACGTCAGCATGATTACTGTGCAAACGTGCTGCCCTCATACCATCCTTCCATCCTACAGGACACTGGAAATACATGATAAGCACGGCATGTTATCGTTCACTACCACTTAGCGGCAGTATCACATTAATGCGAGATACTTGGTCAAGCCGGTTTAATTCCACTGCAATGCAGCATGACACAACCTTTTCCTATTAACGTTATCTGGTACTCGTCTTTAAAATACATTCAAGTTTGCTCTAAAAATGTGTCTTGTGATATGAGCGAGCCGTAGCGTACGGCTCAGTTGCCTGGAGTGAACTGGCAACTTGGGCGAAGCCAATTGAACCAGATGAATTTGTACTCTTCTTATAAAGACAGAGCACTAAAGAGGCTGGAGAAGGTGGTGCTTTTTGTATTCCCATTAATATGCACGAACTCCACACACCACGGAACTCCAGATGTAAAGAAATGTACCCTTGTTGTTTGTGAGCGTACCCTATAGTATATGGAAAAAAAAGCAGAGGCACGAGGGAACTCACCGTCGTCGAGTGCAACAGCCTCCGTAACACCGCGAGAGCACCGCCCTTGCTTTGTGCGTACGCGCATAGTCGATAGTCAAATCCGACGAACTGGCCTCACGACGCAGATAATATATGAATAACCGCTAAATCGTCGAGTTTGAATTGTTTTTGATGGACTACAGAATCTATCAGAAACATGACACCACGGTCGTTAAATCCTACAGGAAAACAAGTTTATATACTCAGAAATAAATAAACTGTTGTATATTAAGAACGGTCTACCTTTATCCCGAGCTCAGCTTGCAATTGCACAGTATTCCCATCTACTTATATCGCCACTCTGCGCATTGAAAGAGAAAATATCAAGGAGGAATACACCGGAGAGGTTCTTGTTACGCCGCGGCGCCGCTGGGATGTTTTACTTTACGCTAGTATTAACTTTAGTCTTTATTCTTTGTTTTTATATACAATTGCAGTCTGAAATATTAAATTCGAGACTAAGTTTGCAATTTACTTAACTAAAAAAACCTATATGTTTTAATATAATAATTCTTTGGAGTAAGAAGATGAAAATCTTTTTAAAAATCTTATCTTTTCCTTATTCTACGTTTGTAGAAAACACGACACTAACAATATAAAAAAATGTATTGAATACATTGAAAGTTTTATTTATAGTTGATTGAATGTATTGTCACTTCTCGATGAAAGTTCATGTTAACACTTGAATAAATAAATAAATCTATATACTTTTTCTACAAAGAATTTATTTTTCACTTTACATGTATTAAAAAGAAATTGAAAAATAAATTATTTATGGAAATGTTATATAAATTTATTCATTTATTCAAGTGTTTGAAAGTTTTATTACAACGCATTATGGTAACATTATTTGAAAAACTAAAATATTGACTATAACTTCGGGGTGTTGGTTTTTCGTGACGGTCTGCGCATGCATAGAAGAAGTATAATTTCAATATGAATACTAGCAGAGCATAATGAAAAGATTTGTGTCACGGTTAGTATGAGGATAGTATGAGAAGCTAGAGAAGACAATTAAATTAAATATGTATTCGTTTTCAAAAAAAATATTATAACAATTAACTCGAACTAAAGCAAAAATCACAAACGTGTCTTAAATGAGCAGGATTTAATCGTTATGATTGGTACTGGTTTGTCGAGTACGCTACAATCGTAATTCCGTAGTATTTATAATTGATCCAATATTAAATACCCCTATTTACATGACATACCATACCATTTAAATGTCTTCACTGAGCACTCGCCTGGACATCAGTCAATCACTTTGAAACCAACAGGACCCGGGACTCTTCAAGAAAAAACCAGTCAAATGCGAAACGGACTCTCGCATGAAATGCTGCATGCCATTATCTATGAGAAATCACGTTTCTTGTATGAGTGCCCCATTAAATAATAATTTCATTTATGCTTTAGCATTTGTTGTTATAGCGGTAACAGAAATTTATCAATCTGTGAAAATTCCTGTAGCTATCACCGATAATTAGATACTGCCCGACGGCAGACGGACACACAGACAACATAGTGTTAGTAATTGAGTCGGAGTCTTAGTAGTAGTTCCGTCTTTACCTTTGGGTACGGAACCCTGAAAACCCTACATTACATCAAAGGCCGACAATACGAGCAAGATTTCTATGTTGTCTATTTTATCTGTTACCTGTTCATTTACACTCTTTAAGATACCAACGACAACAACATCAAGATATCTTCACGCCAGCTCTCAAATGGGGTAGGCAGAGCGAACGGAATGACATACATCACGATCCTTACACACCTGCCTTGCCTCATCAACATTCAGTACTCTCTTCATATAGACACGCCGGTTGCGAAGACTCTTAACACCACCTTCGGACAGTACCCGATCAATCTTGGCGTGTCTGTCTTAGTCTTTAAAGTACCAAACAATTAATAACAACGACCAAACATATTATGTGCATTGATGCAAGTGGCTCATGTCAGTAGCCTATGGCGCTCTAAGGTGGAGGGAGGCCTATGTCCAGCAGTGGATGTCGTCGGGCTGATGATGATGATTATATTACGTTATTATCAAAATATATACAGACACATAACTATAGTGTAGTTATCATAACTCCCAGTTAAGCAATTACTAAAATGACATTAGCATAACTAATAACAACCAAACTAGAGGATTTAAAACTAATTAGCTGTAGTTATACGTGAGAGCTGTAGTAATACACACTCACTGCATAACAAGCATTTAACTGCCCATAAAGTGGGATTTATTGCTGGAAATACTCGTTTGCGTCAAAGATGGCGCTTTAGTTGTGTCAGTTTTTACGAGCCATATATTAATTACGTGCCACTTATAGGTCCTGAATATAATAACAGACTGCGCGACTGTGGGATTTGTAAGTTCATGGTGGATGTTAAATAATAAAATGTGTCTTTGCCTTGTCTTCATTTCGTTGCAACCATTTTGAATGATAACTCCGTGCCGACGGACTTACGAACATTAAACTTTTGCTGACACCAGCGTTAAATAGCTACGTGTGTGTCCCCTACGGCTATGTCTAACACATGACTGATTCGTGGCCCGGAACGGACCAAAGTTTTATTGGGACTATTTAGGGTTTAATAACGGTACGAATTCGGGCAGTTGTCGCTAATAACACCTCGGTGATATGACGAGCACGTTTGTTCGGCGTTATATTTCTCTTCGGTTGTGTCGGACCACCGTCCCAAAGGAATAGGAGAGTGAGAGAATGGAGTGTACTTTTGTCTGCGCACATACTTGTGCATACGGTATACAGATGTGGTTTCCGTAGGTGAAATTTGGCTAGGCGAACATTACACAATAATACACAAACTGTTTAATTCTAAACAAAGAGCTGTCTTAATTCCGCCACATTGGCAATTGTATAGTATTTCTGTCGGCTCTATGTTAACGCTGCCGTTCGGCATGTTGAAACGAAAAGAGAAAATATGAAACAATACTCCACAGATGTTCTTGTTACGCCACTGAGATATCTTTGTTTATTCAAATATTTAGCTATATTAGGTGCTGTAACTATTTATAATTGTTTGGTAAATAGTGTATTTCCTTAACAATTATAAATAGCTATAGCAATATTTTGATTCATAAATTTCCTAAAGAAGTGATATTTAAAAGATATAATATAACTAAAAGGAAACGGAATCTTTTTTATTCTTATAGTAAAGACGGGCAAACGAGCCATCAGAGTGATTATATAGTATAATATATGTATCTATGGTTGACCCATCACCCCTGTGACCCACTGGCTGGTCATAAACTGCACGAAACGCTTTGTCACAGTCATCCAAAGGCGGTTCATGTGAGCGAGCCTAATTTTCTTAACTCCTATCGTGTCAGCATAATTGCATTTTTTGATAAAGTATCGCAAATAAATTACAATTTTTGCTATAGTATCGCATTGTATTTTTGTACAAACATCATCATACTAAATAAAAATATACACACGTCTGCAGAGTATTGATAGATGGTATCATGGAATGTTTATTGCTAAAGGTCCACTGCAGTGTTCCATTCCTAATGTCCCATTAAATAAAATGGCATTCATAATCACAACAGCTTTATGTTGCTTTCTTTGCTAAACGAATTTGAAACAGGAGCTTAAATTTAAGTCCCGGCGAGTGTCCGAAACAGAAAAGCAGAACATACCCTGACCTTTATTAAGTTGTTGAAAAATATATAAATAAATTTACATGTGGCCCAATGGAGGGGTAGAAAAGGAGGGCAACGCATCAGCATAGTAATTATGTGGATGTTCATGGCAGTCGTAAAAAGCCTCGTATTTCTCGTTTTCCCACCTGTTCTGTATAAAAAAATATGATAAACATGCGTACCGCTAGGAAAGCGATAGCAGTTTGTGGGCGTCGATAATTACTCGCTTTGAAATGATTGCTTGTTGGCCCCAAAAACTATATAAAAAGTGCCTTCTTGAAGGAGGCTGTGCCATGCTGCATTGCAATGGGACGGCACTGCCGGGAACCTCTCGTTCGCAAGACTGCCCTAGAGTGGCAGCTGTGTCGTCATGTTTCGTGCGGTTAGTGGGTCGCCGGTGATCCATTGGAAAAAAGCTTTCCTTTTCCTTTTAGTTCATTCACATGACAACAATATTGTGGATGTTTATAGGCGTCTAATAATTAAAAATGTATAATAGCTCGCTTAAGACACCGCGTCGAATGTTTTCGCTTCATTATCGTAAGGTTGTACTATGTTGTCGCATTTCGTGCTGTTTGTGAGTATCCCGTGGCCCAGTGGGGGGATGGATGAAGAAGTGCAACACATGTTGATAGGCGTAGTCACCAAATGTCTCCAATTGCTAGTTTGCTACAAAGAAAGACAACTAGTTTCTTGTACCATAATGGGGAAAATGAGCAATCGGAGCATTTGATGACTATCGACGCTCATGTACATTCGCATGATTGTTACGCAGATGCGTTGCTCTCCTATCATCCTCCACCCAATTGGTCACCGGCTACTCACTAACCGTAGGAGACGGGACAGTGACGCTGTCACTTTGCGCCGGTATCAAGTGAACGGGAAGGCCCCGGTCGAGCCGGCACAATTCCGTTGCATGGAGGATGTAGTGTCTATGAACTATGCATGGCACTACCTCCTCCTATGCAGCATGGCACTACCTCCTCCTGAATTAAGAAATGGACGTAGGTACAACACTGTACCCTGACATACAGGGGATTTATAGAACAGGAGACGCAAAGATACATTTGTGTTGAAACAAAAGCTTTTTGTTATTTATGCAATATAAAATGATATGAAAGAGAAACTAAACATATTATGTACTCGCAGCAATCCAGGATCGGCGAGTATACACACCGCAGAGTACTGAATAATATATTTAGTGAATAGTAAATATTTTATTGGTAACTTCTTTAAATAATTTTGACTCAGTAGAATATTTTGAAAGACAAATATAATAAAAGTGTATGATGCCAAAAGAACACAGGTTTCCTAAATGAAGCTATAACGCCTTTCCCATTTTAAATGCAAGTTTCTGCTCCATCTCACAACACTGTCGTAAAGTGATAGCTATGCTTTTCATACGGTATGTGAGTAGCCCATTGGAGGGGACGAGGAAAGGAGGGCAAAGCATTCGCATCACAATGCAAATGTCTATGGGCGCCTCGTTATCAAGAGGCTCCGATTTCTCATTTGCTCATTTCTTTACACATAGGAAAACAAAAAGAATATAGGAAAACAACGTGATAAGAAAAATTCATAGCGAACTCGGTAAAACAATGTCAGGCATCAAAAAATTTTTAATTTCGCCAAAACGAACGCGGAACGTTTTGAGGGCTTTGTTCGGAAAATTACGCGAGAAATTCAAACTCAAGAACATGTGTTAATATGCATGGCCACGGCACCTGCTCTCTTCAGCCAAGGATCTAACAGGCTGTGTGCACTCGCTGTCTGCGTCCTCAAAACGCTTTGTCATTGCTTTGCATTTTTTCTTACAATTTTCTCGTGTACGATACTGGATAAAATTTGAATAATCTTTTAGAGAGCTGACATTGAGCAAATTTTATCAAGAATGGCACTGCTGCATTGCATCCGAATCTGTATAGTACCACCGAGAAGTACTTCTCGCTTACGCAATCATCATCATCATCAGCCGGGCGACGTCCACTGCTGGAGATAGGCCTCACCCACAGAGCGCCACAGGTCACGGCCACTAGCCACCTACATTGGCCTATTTCGTTTTCTTAGACTATTAGTTCTATCGATCTAACAATACGGAAAAAATACTCCGGTCGGTTCGCCTATTCCGTCATGTTATAATATTAGTTACATCGATCTATCAACCCGTAAAAAATATTCCGTTCTGTTATATTATAATGGCTAACAGAAAGAAATAAAATATATAGTTCCGGATAGTCCGTACAAAAATTATTGATGGAGTGATATATTTATGACATTATATCAATAGTGACTAAACTCAAAAGAATAAGAAATGTTCCAGATGGTAAAAAATATTGGAACAAGTTCAGGGGAGTGTGGTGGGTGTTGGAGACATTACAACTGTAGCTCCCTCTAATTTACCAATCCCCGTCTTGAAGTATGAGGTCTAGCGTTGTCATGGAACAGCAGTGGGCGTTGTTAAGTTATAACGACTAGATTTTCCATCATAATTTTCAATAATGGAATACTGTCAAAGGTGTACTACACTTCTCAGGCCAGATCTTATAGCTGTAGAGTATGACACAATGTCGATTTTGCAAATAGTGAAGTGACCTAACATTTAGTGAACGTAGGCAGGAAGTTGCTACTTCGAAAGATTTCATGCCGACCATATGTTAGAAGACTAGGAAGAAGAATAGGAAGAGGCAGTGCCATCCTGCATAGGAGGAGGTTTTGCCATGCCTAGTTTATAGTCGTAAAAAGGATCCGATTTCTCGTTTGTGTATAGTGAGGTGGGAGGGGGGGGGGGCGAATAGGGGTTATTCTATTAAACTGTGTTCTATCTAAGCTTCCCAAATTTAAATCTATTAAAACATCACTTTATGAGACTCGATTTTAAAGCCTGTGGCATGCCAAAACTTACTTTTTAGAATATTGGAGAATTTATTATTAACCAAAGTTTCTTATTATCCAAATTATTTCTAACCAAATTCTGGAAAAAAGTGGAATTTTATTGATTTTTGGTAAGGAGATAGATTATTTTGATGAAAGGGTCAGAATAATAATTTTTTGCTCGGACGTAGCCAGATGTGCGACGCAAGATATTTAATTCCATACATTTTAGTGGCGGAACTTTTAAAAGCTTTCCGCATCCATTTTCACAACTATACGCCATCCACGTTGATATTGGAAGTCAGGAGATAGCGGCACAAATTATTCCATTGTTGTTTTACACACTCATCACATGATAAATTGTTGAATTTCAAATACCTTTATATAGATAAACTAAAACATGGCGGAGCCATGTACCAATGAGAAAGCTGTGCTCTTAAGCACTTTCAAAATGAATTTTATTTAGATAAACTAAAACATGGCGGAGCCATGTACCAATGAGTAAGCTGTGCTTTTGAGCACTTAGAAACTGAACTTAGGGCACAGTAAGCTGTGCTCTTGGGCACTTTGAAAATGAACTGTAGTTGGATAAACTCATTGGTACATGGCCGGGCTCAAACCTGGACTACTAGAAGGGAAGCCCGAAGCGCTAATCACGAGACAATCGAAGCTGTAATGTACAAGAGAATATAAAAATATTATAGTTGAAAAAACAAAAAAAGTATTTGAAATATATTAGAAAAGGTAATGTCAAGCTCACGGCGTGGTGGGGACTGTCATAGAGTAGCCGGACAGTTCCGAGGAGGTGAAGTCTGGCCTTTTCGCAGAGGCCAGCCTGTCGCTGGAGGGGTCCTGTTGCCTGCAGATCCTGGACCCTCCACTAATAGCGGCTGAAGGCTCCCGTAGGTGTTTAGTTGTGGTATTGCTACCCAATTGCCGAGTCCAACATAGGTCTGGGAGTCTACCCGGGCTCCCAGGTATCATGCGTAAATGCATTCCCCTTCGTCACCAAAAAAAAAAAGGTAATGTCATGCTACATTGCAGCCAAATTGGGCTGAAAAGACCCGGGGAGATACCCTAAGTTCTATAGTTTCGTGTGGTTTGTGAGTATCCGTTGGCCCATTGGAGGGGACGAGGAAAGTAGGGCAACGCATTTAGTATTTTGCTTATTTTTGTGGACGTCGGTAGTCATCAATAGACACCAACTATGCGATTGTATAATATAGAAGTAAAATATTTCGACCCTTAATTGTTTCCCACGCGTTATCAAAACTAATCTAATGATACAACACGTTAAAATCTGTCAAGCCAGTGAGCCTATACCATGGAACGTAGAAATTTACGCATAATACAAACATCATTAGCAGTGACTTGTTAGAGTGCTTAAGTGGGAAACTTCTATCATATCAATTGTAAGTTACATTTAATACATAAACATTTTATGGCACTACCGAAGAATCATTTATAAAGCTATATAAAGCACACATTCGCTCTTTGCTTAAGTTTTCATTCTAGATATGGAATACTTATTTTATAAAAGGTGTTAGAAAAAGTTCAGAGACGTACAACAAAATTATCTAGAGACTTAAAAAGTAAGTCATGTGAAGAAAGATTAGACATACGGGGATTAACCACAAATGAAAGAGGAGACCTAATTGAAACATTCAAAATAATCAGAAACTTTTATGAAATTTCTGATTTTAATTGTTTCATTAAAAAATACGAATATTGAACTCAATAAATTGAAATTAAACAAGGAAATAATAACATCTTAATCTTTCAAACACTTTTTGAGTAACAGAGTGGTCAGCAACTGGTGACCCAGTTAACCGTAAATTGTAACCTAACAGAAGATATCATTTGCTCACATACACTAATCTAATTCAAAAATCTATACGACAAGC
>JAFELO010000058.1:3136-24161 GCA_017140195.1 Eumaeus atala | reverse complement strand
ACAGTACCAACAGCATACATGCTATGATAGCGAGTCGCCTAGACAGCGTTTCTGTAAATCGTTGTTGCGTTATCGCGCACCGTTTACGGCAAATGTAATGTATTTTTTATTACAAATCACCTACCAATCATAGCTTAGGGATCAAGTCTATTTAACTAATAAAATGAGTGATGCTTGCTTGAATAAAGATTGCTATTATTATTGCATGTCACAAACGCTCAAGTAAAGATATCAGGCGCATCAGCATTGCTGCTAGTCTATAAATGAATAAGTAAATAAAATATGTTCAAAACACATCACCCTCAAAGTCAAAATCAAAGTTCAAAATTTATGTGTGTGACATTGTAGAAAATATATTTCAATTCTACTGGTACGAGCTTTAATTTAACTTGCCATTTTTGTTTGCACAAAATTTTACGTGACGGGCTTTAATTTTGATGACTGATTTTTTGTTCGCTTTATGATTTTACATACATAATTGACTCGCCGAAAATTAATCTGCTTTTTAAATATTAACAACATGGAATTATATATTTTTACGGGACATATCTTGTTAAAATGCACCACGCTCCATTATAGCTAGACTGGGCAAGTTTGGTTGACGTGATACCTACTGTCACATTTCTTGCTATTTACCAGATTCCGGTGGCCCATTGAAGGGGTTGCATAGTAACTATGTAGATGTCTAGTTACGTCGTTATATCCTTATATAAAGACCAGTAAAAAATAAGACATTTACTCCATTCAATCTCAATCATTATAATGACTTCGTCACAATGTTATGCTATAATGCTCGTATAGTCCCCAGTCGCACGTAAATATAGCAACTTTGGTGCAGTCGCGGGGTTTTTAAGGTAATATAAACAAAGTTTCGAAAGATCCAGAGCTTTTAATGCTTACTGTATTATTTTATTAATAAAACGTTTGTACAGTTTGCATTTGGAGTAAGACGCCCTGGGACTGAGCCAAGTGCCTAACAATGGCAAACTCACAACGATTTTGGAACTATCTAAGATATTTGCTTATTATTTTTAACTACATGAATTGAGAGAACTTTAGTATGAAAGAAAGTGTCGGTGGAAAAGTGAGGAAGGGCACGAACGATATGTGCGAATACAGATACACAGATTTTAAACCGTTACGGATATGATTATTTTATTACCTGCCAAACATATGTACGGAGCAGGGTCAATTTGGTGTCGAACTTTCCAAATATTTTAAATTACTTATATCTCGTTGAGATGGACTATTTGAATAATAATAGTACCTAAGTGACAATAGGAGTTGGTGCAGACGGCTTTTAGAGTGATGACCGCGTCAAGTCAAACGAAGTGTGGGACTCCATCCCGCTAGGTGGCAAGACCGCCTTCTCCGGGCGGCGGGAAATAACTAGATGAGGCCAACCAAGTATCGGGCTGAGTGACGTGACTCGGGAGAGGTCCGTATCCAGTAGTGGACAAATGAAGAAGAAGTCAGATTAGGTATCATTTGCTTGTGCTACGAGCTGTTCCAAAATTGTGATACAATTTAACAGGCATGTATAATCATCTGACGGATCGGTCATCAGCAGATCGTAATCAGCAATGTGTCTTTTGTTACTGAGCCGAAGGAAGATAATTTTTATTACGCTTGAATTGTTAGTTCCTGCCAACCCACCCAGTTAATTTGTAAGTAAATCTAACAACACGCACTTCTAATTGTTATCATCATGAAACTTGGCAAACAACTATAGAATAGAGGACAATTCTACATCATCACCAACCATAGAACTGATCTGGTGATGGAATTGGAAGCTATATGACGGAACAATTGCTTTTTTAAGTGTTTTTTTTTTTAATCCGTACTCCATTTTGTGACTGAGTATGTGTTTGTTTACTAAATACGGTTGTTTAACATAAGAAGTCCTTAGCGGAATACTAATGTTATGAGGCAGATCCTAGTGAATGAATGTTCGCAGTACTTAGCGACCACTCACAGCGTGTGGTCGTTAGCGAACGCAAGTAGGTATACATAATGCATTATTTTCACAGCTAGTTAATGCCTTGTCCCATTAGTAGAATTAGCGCAGATTTTCTTATATATTATGTGTAATATATAAAAGGGGCAAACGAGAATTTGGATCCTTTTGATGACTACTTCTTGCTAAATATATGTACATTGTAACTACCTCTTATTAACATATATATTACATAGATTGTCCTAAGCTTATTAGGAGATTTTTGCTCTTTTTTCTCTGCCACTCCGTCAGAATGAGAACATTTTTTGGGGCGTGTGTATCTATGTGTATAGAGAACTAGAAGCTCTCCGCGGTTTCATTCACGCGTCTCTAATATTTGATGACGTAGCGTGATGGTATATAATATGGGCGTCGTAACAAGTCTGATTTGTAGTTTGCCCCCCTATGTTATATACAGTATAATATACCACTCTACGCTAAATAGCGCGCCTTTTTAGCACATTTATAAACGAGCGATTGGAGCCATTTGGTGGCTACTGACTTTATGTTTACAGGGATAATTGTTATGCAATGCACACAAACCACACGAAACGCGACAGCGACGCTGTCATTTTACGCCGGTATCAAGTTAGAGAGAGATAATTTCCTGGTCGTGCCGGCCCAATTCCTTTGCTATGGAGGATTTAGTTTCATGCACCATGCATGATTCTATCTCCTCCTATGCAGCATGTCATTACATATTCCTAAAACTACAACTACTTACGAGTACACAATACGCTCCTCGTATATTTTCCAGAATGAGACTTACTAGTTCTACGTTGACACTTCCGAATAGTACGGTCACTAGAGTATACTTTTTATGACTATAGTGTGTGTACTTTATGGACATGTCATCTGATTGCAACACATCAGCTCCCGGATGAGATGTACGCACACATACGCACCATACGGCTATACACACCGTCCAGTGCGTATACCCGGCCGTACTCTCAGGCGTCAGTGAAGTGGGCGAAGAAAGGGCTGTGTAATCGGTCTACATATTCTATTAATAATGATCTTGACCCGTGAGACACAGGGAATCTCCAGTCGGTTCCCAATCAAAACGAAACAGTGAGTATGGAATGACTTCGTTATACATTGATAGGTATGTGTTGGCACATCATATTATGGTAAGCATGTATGTAATGGTACATTTAAGCAGTGTGCCCGGGTCTACCACCACTGAATAGTGGTGACAGTAATGTGTAATGTGAAACACTGGTGAACGAAGTTCTTGAAGATAAATTATAAGGAAACCTCAGGAAGTCAATGACACCATTTTTTATGTTACTTTGTCGACTGGTTAGGAACATACATTGGTCCTGAACATATCATTTATATCCATGACACATAATATACATTATATGCGGCCAATATTGCACAAATAAAGATGTATTGGTTGGTATACATGGCACAGTGAAGAAACAGGCGTTGGAAATTGAACTTCATTGACTTAAAAATTCGATTCAAAGTCCAGTGTAAATTTTCATCGGTCTATCCTATTTTCAAGAGACTCCCTTTTTATAGAAGCTGTAAATTTATCAACGTATGTTGTTATTTACGTAGAAACCACGACAGCGTGTAAATGTTAAACTGAAAATCCTTGTGGTATTGACGGTAAATATAATTTAACGGAAGTAAATAGAAATAATTAAAATAGATACTAAACTTGTCCAGACAGAATATCTGCCAACCTGGTAACACCTCAAGACAGCAAGATATCATAAGCACAGTTTGCGTTAAATGGAACAACTAAGTAGTTATAATTCTTCGGGTACCTTTAGTAATATGTGATATCAAGACACCTGTCATCTCAGTCCACCCGTGACCATGTTTACCATCTGGCTAATTAAAAAATTAAATACACCGCGATAAAACCCATAAAAGCAGTTCTATTGTACCGAGTAACATTTGCGTGAACTTAAGACATCAATAGAGTCAGTCTTCAGCTCCGATCGAGCCCGGGACGTTCGTTTTAACAAAGAACTTAAGACATCAATAGAGTCAGTCTTCAGCTCTGATCGAGCCCGGGACGTTCGTTTTAACAAAGAACTTAAGACATCAATAGAGTCAGTCTTCAGCTCTGATCGAGCCCGGGACGTTCGTTTTAACAAAGATTGGATGGATTGAGCTTTATGATCTTTATTCCCGATGCGTGCGATAATCTTTTGCTTTCAGATAGGATATCTTCGAATTCTTCCCCAGACTGCTGTGACTATCTTTTTCCTACGGCCACTACATGGACGGCCAGATTTTTCACTGTCACAAACAGAGGAACTCTCGTTGTACCTATTAATAGCCCGGTACACAGACATTTGACTAATACCAGGTGTGTGGAGAGTCAATCTTTTTGCGTATGCGAGCTATATTCATGAGATAGTTTATAGGCACATTATAGGGGAGGAGGAAAGGAGGGCAACCAATCTGCATGCCAACAATTCGGATGTCTATGGGCGTCGGTAGTCGTCCAAAGGCTGTGATTTTTTATTTCCAGAACCTATATTATAAAGGAACAAAAAAAATGAAGGAGAAGAATTCGGGTGTTTAAGGAACTATTGTCTGGTTGTGCCAATTGTCGTCGGAAGTTCCCAACTAACAGGTGACCGGGCCCCTAATTTGCCGTTCACAATTATGTAGCAATGTAGCAGATAATTTTACATCGATTATCTGCTACATTTTAAATTCATTCAGAATGAGCAGCAAAATATATAACCGTAAATTTTAGCGCCAGGCGCATTCCTTGAATGATTGAAAAATGTATTACAATAAAACCGGGGAAGCGGTATTCGCTCTCACAAATTCTCAAAAAGGTATGTTGGCGAGGAATTGAAAGTAAAACAGGCGCGCCGGTATATCAGTCTGGCCAGGCCAGTCGTACATTCTGGGGGAGTAATCTGCGACGAACCGAGGTGCTTCGCTAAACTGATTACGGGCCAAAATTAAGTCGTAAACTCACTTTAATTGTAGCACATTAATGGCCGTCGCCTTTACAAAGACTTTATAAAAATGTTTCTAAAGTGTTCCTTATTTAAATTGATGTAAAAACTTTTCACATTAAAACTGGTTTTATATACATAGCGATGGATATGTGTGGTTTGTAATAGTAATTAAGATCATCTGCAATCCGCAACCGGAAGACGTCCAATGCTGGTATAGTTTACAAGTTACGGTCACATGTTGCTTACATTCAGCTGCCCCCCGTCTTGATCCAACACTGCGTCTTCAGGTCCAGGGCTGACACGCGATTTTTTTTCTAGCGGCTATCGTTTCTGTAACGCCACTTTTTGCCACTTCAGCTTACTGACTTTCTCAAGTGTGTCGGCTAATGTCGTTCCCTCCTCGCGGATTACCGAAAACTAGAAACAACCTGTTGAAAATTATTGTTGGGATGTTTCTTACATCTAATATTTTAGCGAATTCCGTCGTGAGTAAGCAAAAAACGCTGCATTTGTGTTAGGAAATGATTACATTGCGTCTGTTTTTGTATGTCCTTGGGACAATTTCCCAGTCCTTATCGTCCTAATCTTTTGTCGCTACAATGAAATTGTTTTAGCACATTTAAATTTGTCGCTATAATGAAATTGTTTTAGCACATTTAAATTTGTCGCTATAATGAAATTGTTTTAGCACATTTAAATTTGTAGTTGATCGAGATGACTTTCAAATTGAAACGTGGAGATTAAAAGTCCAGGAACTATAAGATGTTGAAGTCTTTTTTTAGCAAGAGCAATGCTTTATTGCAGCGGAATTGTGCCGACACGGCCGTGGTGGTACCTGAACCTCACATGATACCCTTGTAAAATGACAGCTGTGCTCTCCCTTTTCGTGCGGTTTGTTAAGTAGGCGGTAGCCCATTGGAGGGGAGGAGGAAAGGATGTCAACGCATTTGCATGACAATAATGTGGATGTCATATGGACGTTGGTAGTCGTCGATGATGATCAGTCTGCTCGTTTGCACCTTTCTAATGTACAAGAAAATGACGTGTCATTGTTGACTCCACGTTGGCCCCCTGCCATCTTTGCAGAAAAAAACCAATATACTCACAGGACAATAACAAAATGGTATCATGTAAGTGATACGTGCCTACCCGGTCATGCAGGCCAAGTTCCGTAGCAATGCACCACGTTAGTCTTAGTAAAATCCAGTTAAAATTTACACACTAAATGCCGACATAAGGCATATGCAGGACATGACGTGACCGATGTACGCCTCACTTCTAATACACAAATACAATTTTACTTTTACGCGGAAAATAAATATTGAAAGTGGAAAATCGTTATCGCTAAGGACTTTATTAAAGTCTCGTTTTGTATTTAACAAAAGAACTCGGCTTTATACGCGGGCGGCGCTGCCTCCATTACTTCCGGGCAGCCGTGTGCAGCAGCTAAATAGCTGCTTGATATTACTTGTACATACTGACACTATTATGTACACACATGATAGGATTTTTTTTATAATAACATCCTTAATTGCAGAATGCTTAATTCAGCCACTGTGTTTGGGTGAATTACTGTTGTGATTAGTGTTTTCTTATAACAAATTAAGACAAACGAGAATTCAAAGGCATTAGGTGGCTACCGAGCACATCCACAGCAGATATGCCATTGGCTACGTCTTCACAAACCATAAGGACTGTGAAAGTATAGTCCCTTTTAAGGCGTGGTGGTGTGAGTGAGTGGTACCTCCCCGGTCGTGCTGGCCCGATCTGGATGCAATGCACTATGGCAATAACTTTTACTCGATTTTCTCACTTGTCTAGTGGGAGGTTTTAGAGTGGAGTGTCCAGGGTGCGCCGGGTTCATGTACCTAGTTGGGCAGATACATGGGTCGTTACTAAAAGAAAGAAAGGGGGTTTCTTGCACTCCCTTCTTTGAAGAAAGAGTCATAAAACAATATGTGAAACATTTGCCTGCTAATATAGTTGAAGTATCCACAGAAAATCTTCCTCCTTACCAAAACCTTGTTTTCGTCGCGGGAAAATCCATTTACGCGCCATTACCGGTCCTGGGTGGGGTCCAGTGATGTTTTGGGCTGGCGGCACATTAGTCTTGGCCAGCGCTGAATACCCAATGAAACCACCACGTGCGGGTGCCATCAGTGCCGCCTTTGCTAAGGCGCCCTGGAACTATAAATCATTAGGGCACCTCAATGACTAGCCAGTCTAATAGGACGAGTAAGGAGGCCCATTGCATCGTGCGCTGAGAGCGAAAAGTTACAAGCTCACGAATTTGGGAGATCAATTTGTGACAATGTAACTTTTCTCTTAAATATGCAATTTTTGATATGTGTATCTAACAACATCTTTCTGCGACTGCTATTATCATCATGAGTCCAAGGTTACATAATAATATTCTTCCAAATATCACGAACACTTGGTCGATACAGCACCGGTGCTCATATTTAAAAGCCCCTGTGTATATGATGCTAGCACGTCTGCATTTTATAAACTATTTGTATGTAAATACAAGACTCCCGCAAATACAGTAACAATATCACACTAATGCTATAGAATACGTGAATGCATTACATAAGGCATTATTGAGACTTACGTTTTAAGTATTCATCTTCACCATCAGCTGGACGACGTGCTCCCCCATACACCGTCAACAGACGTCGTCGATTTCCCTGGTTCTCTTGCGGATTTTCGGATTTCGGAGAGGAAAACCAAGCATAGCTCTTTCCATGGGCACGTTGATTCTGCGCTTATTTAAGTAAATTTAGCGGCCGAATTATGGCCAAATATTAAATGAATTCCTTTTAGAGATATAATATTTAACTAGCGTCACCCCGCGGTTTCACCTGCGTAACTACGGTCCTGTTAGTCGTAGTATCATGGTATACAGTCTAATAGCCTTAC
Organism: Eumaeus atala; assembly: GCA_017140195.1. Taxonomy (NCBI): domain Eukaryota; kingdom Metazoa; phylum Arthropoda; class Insecta; order Lepidoptera; family Lycaenidae; genus Eumaeus; species Eumaeus atala. Next base: position 16,307 of record JAFELO010000058.1, on the reverse strand, counting down.
TCGATAAATTCTGCTCATGTTCTTACAAAGGGTTCCGGTGAATACTATAGACTACTCTACAGTAGGGAGTGAATACACTAAGTGTATGGGGTATAGTATCGTAGGCTTAAGGTATGTGGACATCTTGTAGTGCGGGCCGTCTTAGAGAGCTAGCGCGAATTAGTTAGAGAGCTAGCGCGAATTAGTTAGAGAGTTAGCGCGAAGAGAGCTAGCGCGAATTAGTTAGGCAACTGGACGGCTAGCCGGCCTTTTAAAATACCTACTCCTCTTCCACAGAAGGGTAGCCCCGCAGTGCAGGACAACCTCACCAACTTTGATACAGCGCATTGGGGAAAAATTCCCAAGCTAGCCCTTTGCCCTATGTGCATAAGGGCCATCTTCTTCTGCTCTGTAGCCCCTCTTGTTATAAGAGGATACAAAAGGAAAGCCCCCTCGGTTCATTTGGTTTGGTCCAAGGTATCCCGGTTCACTCCATGCTACTGAGTCCCACCGCCATGTCAAGGCTTGAACCATGGTGGGTGTTGGCCCCGGTCCAAGTCTACATAGTAACTACTTTAAACATATTCCATATTACTTTTTTCAAATCTTTTTCACAGTGCACTTTTACATGAAATGTCTACAGAACGAGAATTGCAATATTCCAGGGGGCGACGCAATTTGCGCTGACCGCTGCACTTGAATTATCATACAGACTGCTGCTTCGAATGCAAATACACCGACTGTTTCCTAAGAAAAAACAAACACCACGCGACAAATCCCACAGCGGCAATTAACGTCTTTATGCGCATGTGACTTGGGGACTTAGCTGATAATGCGTGACGAGAGCGTTCTCTCTCGTTGACCTCGTGATCAGCCGCATAGAGAGGTTAGGGCTTCGGGTCAGACTAGACAAGACCGAAGCCCTCCTCTTCCGCGAGACCGGCCACAGAGGACCCCCGCCGGGGGCCGCTCTGCAGATCGGAGAGGAGAGGGTCAGGTTGAGCCCCCACATAAAATATCTGGGGCTCATCCTTGACGGTGGGTGGACGTTCGGCCCACACTTCGCTATGGTGGGACCGAAGGTCGTGAAGGCGGCGAGTGCGCTGGGCAGACTCCTCCCGAACCTCGGAGGACCCAGCGCCGCCTGCAGGCAGCTGTACTCCGGTGTCTGTCGGAGTATGGCGACGTACGGTGCCCCGGTTTGGGCGGACCGTCTCACTGCGAGGAATAAGGCCCATCTGCGCTCTGCGCAGAGGGTCGTCGCAGTGAGGTCGATCCGGGGGTACCGTACGGTATCGTGGGCTGCAGCGACAGCCCTAGCCGGCGATCCCCCGTGGGAACTCGTGGCGGAGGTTCTTGCCGAGAGCTGCTCCTATGTCTCGGATAGGAGGGCTCTCGGCCTGAACCCCACGCATAAAGAGATCCTACGGATTCGCCGGCTAGGGCATTTGGCGTCAGTGCAGAGGTGGGGGGAGGACCTGGCGCGGCAGCCGTACGGTAGAGAGTTAACGGCTGCCTTGCGCCCGGTCCTCGAGCGGTGGATGCGCCGTAGGCGCAAACCCCTCACCTTCCGTCTAACTCAGGTGCTCACCGGGCATGGTTGCTTCGGTGAGTATCTGTGCAAAACAGCCCGCAGGGAGCCGACGACTCGATGTCACGATTGTGACGCGGCGGTGGACTCGGCCCAGCACACTCTCGAGGTGTGCCCGAGATGATGCGCGAGAGAGAGACGAGAGTGGGACATATAAGTTAGTAAAAAAGAAAGAGAGGTACATAGAGGTGCGAATACCCGTTTCTTTATCTTCTTATATCTCATAGTCAGTGTATCAAATGAATTTAAGTTAGTATTAAGTTTTACTTCAGTCGTGTGGTCTAAAACATACTCGTATTTTTCACTTGCGTTCTATAAAACATTCTTAGTCTTCGAAGTCCTTAAGCGAGTTAAAAAGACTTATCATGCCCAAGCCAAAACTTTGAACATTTTTTGATAAAAATTTGAAAGAATTATTTATAAAAAATATATCAAAAGCAATTTTACTATCATACTTTTTTTTTAATTTTTTGAGAGATGAGAAACTGTAGGTTTCTTCTTGTAGCAAGCTTAATGAACTCAGGATATGAGGAAATATAGTTTGACTATCATCATCATCCTGATGGATGATGATGATAGTCAAACTATATATCATCCCCTATCGGTCCACTGCTGGACATAGGCGTCTTTAAATTAACGGCCGATTACCTGCTACTCGCATCCATCATAGACCTGCTAATGCACGGAGATTGTCTTGCCACCTGGTGAAAGGCCAACCAACATTTACTTTCCCTAAACGCGGCCACTATAGAACCTTAGTGGCCCATATTCCATCTGATCATCTGAGTGTGTGGGCGATATCGGAAAATTTAGTTCTCTACCTTATGACTTCGTTACGAATTCTATCGGACAAAGAAACACCCCACATAGCCCATTGAGCTACCGGAAACTTGCGGACCAGTCTAAAATTAAGAGACCATGTTTCGGCCCCGTAGGTCATCACGGGGTGATCGCATTGGTTGAAGACTTTTGTTTTCAAGCTCTGCGGTATAGGCTGAGAATGTGACCAAGCTTCCGAAATGCTGCCCATCCCAAATGAATTTTATCGGCTTTCTTCTAGATGTTATGTTTACCTAATTACAATAGTTGCCCGAGGTAGACGTATTCGTCTACGACTTCGAGAATAGCACCATCGAAGTTGACCAGCCTAGGGAGAACGTGTTCGTAGATCATGACCTTTGTCTTGTCCAAGTCAATCCCCCTGTCACATTCCACGATGAAATTGTATTGGCCTTGTTTGACCTCCCGAAATCAGATCAGACATAAAAGCAGCGTCATATCAACATACTGCCAATCGACCTGTTATCACTGTAAAACTTCCAGAACAGCTGAGTTGGAAAGCTTCTTCATAGTCGAAAGCTTCTTCATTGTCCACAAGGGCAAGGCACAACAGCCAATTGTAACCGTATGTCTTATACACAATTTGCCTCATGGTGAAAATGTGTTGCATGGTGCTAAATCCTATACGAAACCCAGCCTGCTCCGGTGGCAGTAATTCGTCAAGCTTCGTGGTGAGGCGTTTCGTAAAGTTTTATAAGAACAACTTGTAAATATGGCCAAGAAGTAAAATTGGTCTGTAACTTTGAAGAAGTGATTTGTCAGCCTTTTTAAAAACAAAACAACGTCACTTACAAGCCATGCTTTGGGAGGTACGCCCCGCTGAAAGACAAAGTTAAAAGTCTTTTCAGCTCTCGTAACACAGGCTCGCCTCCTGCTCTAAGAAACTCAACTATAATTCTGTCCCTTCCCGGAGCCTTTCCCCCTTTACGCTGAGCAAGAGCCAGGCTAATCTCGCTCAAGCTGGTTCCAGACTCGATAAGACGCCATTTCGTACTCCCACTTTGGTATTAAAGTCCCCCATAACAACATTAAAGTGGGCCTTACATAATCATAAGTTGCCTCCACGTCGTCAACGGGATGTGTCGGGGTATACTTGCATCATTTTGAGGCTGTACCTCTTAGTGAGTTTAAGTATGAGATACGGCACTATACTCGACACACTAGACATTTCGACGATGTTTCCTACGAGGGACTTATTCACGAGGAATCCCACGCCGCCTTGTTATGGAGCGTCGCCTTCCCTGAAGTAGAATAGGTGAACCGATGGCAAAGTTGTGGTGTATTCACCTTGTACTCGGACTTCACATAGCCACAGAACGTGCCATCGGATTTTTTAGCAGTGTCAACTCCAGCTCTGCGTTATCTAGTCTGAGCATTTATCATGACTGTAACACATTTTCATAGGTATATAATTTTGCTAAGTGTAAGTACCCATGTTATAATATGTTTGAGTGTCACAAATTGTGTGTTACAGAAGTTTAAACATTATGTGCATAACGTAGTGTGGGTAAGGTTTTATTTAATTAAATTATTATTAATTGAATTCATATTATATGAAACCATTTGGCTGTCTGGGGGCAGCCTGAGAATACCCCAACCCTCAATCCAACTTCAGGGAAGGCGGCACTCCATCACAAAGCGTCGCGGGTTCCGTCGTAAATAAGTCTCTCGTAGGCAATATCGTCGAAATCTCTAGTGTGTAGGGTAGAATGGCGTATCTCACACTTAAACGCCCAAAGAGGTAAGAGGAATTCCGATGGCGACGTGTAGGCAAATTATAAGGTTCAAAACCGGTTCGGCGCCGTAAATTGCAAAGACAATTGACGTGGCCTTGAATGGCATGATTGGTTGCGTGAGTGACTTAGGTGTTAGTGTAGAAAGTGACGCTATTGTAAGAGTAAGTATACGAGCAGGAAAGCTAAACACTCGGATGAGATGCTTAGACTTATGAGGGAACGCAGTGCACATGAAGACGTTACATCTGCCGATGTAAAGCTTCTTACAAAGCGAACCCGCAAACTAATAGGCCGAAGCCTTTACAGCTCAAATAAGCAATGGATTACCGAAGTGATTGAGCAGAAAAAGGGCCGAAGGTTTTCGCGTGGAAGCTTGTGGAACAAGCCTCCACACGAAAACAAGTCATCTGACAAAGATCATTACTACTCTGGAGTTACCGTTTCTTCGAAGCCTGGGATCTTATCTGAGGTCGAAGCTTTCTATATAATATATTTATAGTTGTATACGTATATAATAAGTTGTATACGTTGCCAGAACAACGATTCGCGTGCAAGCCTGACAAGACATTTGTCGGGCGATCTGCCGAACAGCAGCCTGAGAGAGATTAGTCTAGCTCTTGCGCAGCTTAAAGGGGGAAAGGCGCCGGAGAAAGATGGAATTACAGTCGAGCTTCTTAGGGCAGGAGGCGAACTTGTGTTACGAGAGCTAAAAAAGATTTTTAATTTTGTCCAACAACGGGGCATACCTCCCTAGGCATGGCTTGGAGGTATCATTCTTTTGTTTTTATAGAAGGGTGTCAAATTAATTCTTCAAAATTACAGACCAATTTCACTTCTTGGCCTTAAATTCCAGCCACTGGAGCAGGCTGGGTTTCGCAGAGAATTTAGCACCATGGGTGGTCCATTTTCACCATTCATCAGAAAAAGAGGACTTCACCAGGTGAGAAGACGATATCCGTGCAATTGCCGGTCCGGGATGTATGCGAGTAGCAGGAGATCGGTCGTCTTGGCGCTAATTGAAAGAGGCGTATGTCCAGCAGTAGACCGATAAGGGCTGATATTGATAATTAGCGTTCTGTACTTGTCCTGCATATAAATTATGAGTGTGTCAAATTCCATACTACTCCGTCCGAGTAATTTTCGTAAAATGAGGTCTAAAGTTTTCGATCCTCGTATTAATATATTGAACATTAGGTTATAAAAACTAGTTGTAACACTCGAAAGAATAATAATGAGATTCTTAAGACGAATATTATTTTTAACATGCATGATTATTGTAGCACCTCCGTTAAATTCTATAGTCATAATTAAGAGAAAGTACTTTCCCGCTGCAGGTGAATTCTACGCAAAACGAACGAAATTTAACAACCCTATTTGCATGAATTTAGAACAAAGAAAAAGTTTCGCTTCTTTCATCCTTGTAATAATTTTAAAAGCTGAATAATTAAAATTTTATTATATGTAATTTTTTTTAATAACTACACCTTGGAGGCTCAATAAGATCTATACTTGACCATTACATTTTTTTATATAAATAATGCAAACACGCAGTTAGTGCCTTCTGATGGTCGACAACTTAAAAATATTATCTTATATAAACCATTGCCGGTTTGGGAAAGGGAGATATTTTTAGCGGAGACAGAAAAAATTGTACATAATGGAAACATACTTAATGTTTTATTATAGACACATAGAAAATACTTAGATAAACATGGAATCGAAATTGTTCGAATCCCGCCTAGGTCAGGCGGGATTCGAACCCGCGGCTTGCATTCCCGTTTACGTTACCACTGGGCCAGTAGTCAAACAGATGAATATTATTGTACCTCTATGGAGCATACGAGACAATATATATCGAAAGGGAAGCCAGCTTAAAATGCAGCTGTCTTAGTCGAAATAAACAGTAAATGTTGTACTCTCTCTGTCTCTGTTTTTCAAGAATTTTCTGCGTGACGCGAGATTAGACAGAAAAAGATAGTACTTTCTTTTCTATCTTTCTTTCACATGTTCCTTTTCTAGTCACCAAGACAGCCAGTCTCATGTCTATATCATCTCTATGCTGTCGGGACACCCCAAAACCTGTAACCAAAACACAATATCCAAGAATAATTAGACTCCGGCGAAAATTGACAAACCATAATTCTTAAAAAACACAAACTTTTTTGCTCCGAGCGCGATTTCTGATACTTTTTTAATTCTGTTTGTCGTCGCGCCATTATTTGTGGCGCGAGTTCGTTTTGTTGTCTATTTTTAAAGAAAATTCGCATTAACATTTCTACCCTAGTTGCAATTTTCATAGCGAAACGTTTTACGTGAATTATTAAATAATTTTCGCAGCTTTAAATAAGACCAGACATTCTAGAATTTCTTGCAATTCTGTTTTCAAATAGCATACTTTCTGTGTCTATATATGTGTATTGCAGAAGAAATGAGAAATGAGCATTGTTAGTTCATCTAAAAAAAATTAGAAGTACTAATTATTTTTTTTATTGAGTAATAGGCAAACGAGAAATTGGAGGCTTTTTTACGACTACTCATGAACATCCAGATGTCACTTTACGGCTGTATTATGTGAGCGAGAGTTACCTCCCCGGTCGTGCCGGCCCCATTCCGTTGGATGTCCTGATGTCCGTAGTATGTCCACTACCTCCTATGCAGCACTACCTACCTCCGCCTAAAATTTTAATATAACAATATTAATATTTCATTTATTAAATACAGCTGAATAGTTATTATGTTTCTTTGTTTGAACGGGATAATTTTAGGAACTACAGATTTTTTTGTGCGTGACACTTTCACGAGAAAGGTTATGTGCAATACACGATCGCTACGAATAATAGGACCGGAATTACGCGGGTGAAATAGCGATGCGCTGCTAGGATATAATGTGTTTATTTTAGATAATCACCCAACCGGTGGTATATCTCGAAAGCTGTCGAAAATGTTATGTCTTATTTCTTATTGAGTACCACGAGACATTTTTTTTGAGTTGGCTCCACTGGGAACTTACATGTCCCTCGGATCTGGTTTGAGGCACAAGATAAAAGAGGAAAGGTTCCGAAAATACCGCAATCGTTGAGGTGACTCTGATCTGTCAAAAGTGCTCAGTTTCACCATGTTTAAAACCTTATTATGGCGGTGAGCCTCAGCAGCCTAACCATGGGCGAAGCGAATTATACCAAAGGCGATGCTTTTTGTAACCTTCTTATAAGAAGTAACAAAAAAGTCCAGGGCAAGGGGATGTGCATCTCACCCCATTCTGCTTACTCGAAGTTACTGTTGTTCGGCACTGCATGCCAACCTCTCTTGAAAGTGGCCTTCTTCTCCTATGGTGCTTACTCTTCGTCGAGGTGTTCTAAAAGATTAACAATTCCGAGGCACCCTCACCGCAAGTGCCACCGTTTGGGAATTCGACAGCCAGGCACTCAGAGTTGGTGACAAGGCGTTATTACGTTTTCCCCGTGTCACCTAAAAAATAGCGACGGGGTAAATCGGAAGAAACATGAAACCTCATTTAATATATTTAATCTCGTTTCATCATACATAACCAGCGAGTGTAAGGATCTGAAAAAAAAAACAAATTTAATTAAATACAGCAACTGTTTGTTTTATTACTAATAATAATATCGTCCTTTCCGAATTTCGGCCAAGAAGGCCATCTCCATTATCACAATGTTATTGTGCTCAAGTGGACATATTATTATGTGCGCAGGCGCAAGTGTACTTCGTGATCCTTCATTATCCTATTCCGATGGGACGGCAATACAAACGCCACCGGAGAGGAATCTGGCACAGGGCCGACGGCTTAACGTGTTCTTCCAGGGACTAGTGTAGAGCAACGGCAACTTCCCTACTTCAGATTGTTATTAGAAATTGAAAAATTCATATAACACTTTGGTCCGACCCGGGGCTCGAACCCAGGCTCTCACACACGGCTGAGGTGGTACCTGTTTACCACTAGAACACGAGGCAATCAATTTCGTTTTATTACGTTATGTATGATATATGTAATATCTACGTTTTATGTTTATATTAACGTAGGCGTATAAAAATGAATACAAAAGTATGAAATCGCTTTAACATGCGCATGTACGGTAAGAAAAGCTTCTAACGTAGTTGCTGCCAGGAAAAGGATTAGGTTTCTTTGACATCTTTGTATCAAAGGTCGTATGGAAGTACGTCAAAGAATAGAGTACACACGTAATTGTGTCCCTGCGGTGTTGCTACTTAATGTATATTGATAAAAGTGTATTTTGATATTATTATTAAAATGATTTGAACTTTAGTGGTAAAAAATTGCAAAAAAATAAATAAAAGGTAATAGATAGGACACCAATATCACATAGTCGCGTTTCATGTGGTTTCTGAGTTTCCGGTGGCCTATTGGATGGAGGAGGGAGGGTCGCCCACGAGAATTATGCGTATGTGCGTAGGCAGTCAACAAAATGCTTCTCGTTTACCTAAAAATAAATTTAAACTGTAAAAAACACATTCGTTGTTATGCTAATAATTATTTACCTTTAACCTTCCACTGCTACGTAAATACTTAAGATCTCCCTCCTTCAATGAAAACCGAAGAGTCTGATACTACATGCTTCAGCAGTTATTCACTTTTTGATTTGATCAGGCCTTAAAAAATATTTCTACGGGAATTTTATATTTTCCTTTAGCATAATACAGCAGTGGATTAAATTATCATCAGCGAAAAATATTTTGACTATAACATTCGCGTGAAATATATGAGAACAATATGTTCATTATAACCATCATCATTATCGGCCTTAATGGGTCCACTGCCGGACACAGCCCTCTTGCAACGGACGCTAAGACGACCGATCTCCTGCTACTCGCATTAAACCCTTACCAGCTACTGCACGGAGATCGTCTTCCCGCCTGGTGAATAGTCGAGCCACACTTCGTTTTCTGGAACGCGGCCTTCCACTCCAGAACCTTAGCGGCCCATATGCCATACGAGCCTCTGAGTGTATGATTCCACTTCTGTGAGCTTATTCTTCGCGTGAAACTTTATTTCTCCGCCTTATGACTTCGTTGCGAATTCCATCGGACAAAGAAACAACCAAGATAGCATGTTCAATAGCACGCTGAGCTACCGCAAACTTGCGGACCAGTACTAAATTATGTGGCCATGTTTCGACCCCGTAATCCGTAAAAGGGAGAACGAAAGATTTTTGTCTTCAAGCTCTGCGGTATAGGCGACGTGAGAATGTAACGAAGCTTCCGGAATGCTGCTCAACCCAACTGAATGCTTCTATCGGCTTCCTACTCGAAGTTGTATATATATATATATATATATATAGACGTAGTCATCTACGTACTTCTTAAACATAGATACAAATATTTATATTTACACAGAACACATTAATTTTAGTGTCACACAAGCTAGGTGAAAATAGAAAAGTCATTGTAAATCTTATGTTGCTGTGTAAAATAGCTAACGTTATTTTTTCATATTTTCTACGCAGTAAAAAGCAACTTATTAGATCGTTAGTAGAACGACAAATTGTTGTTATGTGGAGTCTCGAGACCGGGATTTCGCTTACAGAGACAATTGCGACGCTCCCGTGGCAAATGGCCTCCCTCTTTTAGATTGAGGTCACCGATTTGATTATACCAGCTGCAGCGGGTGTTTTAAATATGGATATAATGTATATTGCACGTCTAATTAGTCAGCATATGGAGTTTATTAAATACTTTATTATAAAGAATATATTTTTATTACAAGTTGTAGTCTATTTATGTTTTACTAGTAATCCGTCCCAGCTTCGCACGGATATTTCACGAAATATGGCAGATATTAATTGATTTAAAAAATTAGAATACAAATTTTAATTTTGGCCTCGAAAACATTACACATTACAATGACAACAAATTGAATTTACTCGTATGCCAGGATAACGTCTTCCGTGACAGCTAGTTGTACAATAATTTCTGCAGCTAGGATATATAGGATATATACATAATAGGGAAAAAAAGTCAAAGTACCTTCACGTCTGCTATCCCCGAAAAGGTATGCAGAGATGTGCTAGTACATCCATAACTCGTAGGTCCAGTAGATATACCAGCACACCCACGATTGGCCAAGGTACTGAGGCCCATGATGGTAAATCATAGATGGTAAGCCTATGGCCACTTCGGGCATATTCTAATCCCGGACAATGTAACAATACGTGCTCAGAATAATCGGAGAAACATTGAATAACAGTTGCCCGACCTGGGGATCGAACCCAAGACCCCACGCGGCTAACGATCTTAACAGGCGACACCCGCGCCGTTACACCACAGAATTTGATACTTTTTCAGATTTCGGTTACATTAATCAAAATGTCTCTATGTTCATCACTGATACGTATGATTATTACCGATACAATGATACATACATGTGATTGTAAAATGATTTTTCAAATAGGACCTGTAGTTTCGGACCTTATTCGATGCAAACGAACAAACATGCAATCAATGAAACAAACAATAAAATGTCTCCGCTTTATAATATTGGCTATTATCCGTCCGTTAAATCCGTCCGAATTACACACAAAAAGACGTTTGGATTTCTATAGCTTATGTGTCATTCTGGTACAGAAGCTACAACATTGCCAAGTGTCATCAATAATCTTTTAGTCGTTTATATGTGAAAGAGTAACAAATATCCATCCATACTTACTAGTTTTCGCGTTTATAATATTAGTAGGATGATATCCCAGTGATTGATGTACTTGTAGTTTAACTCGAGACCGGCTATGCTATCGTGTTTAGTGCGGCCAAATTTATAATATCATTTGGATTCCGAATGTAGACACATCTATACAATATCTATAAATAAAATAAATACCACTGAAAGCTGTTTGTCTGTATGTGGTGTCACAAAATCTACTGGACTTATTTTTATAAGGTTTTCTGGCATGGATAGAACGATTCCAGAGAAAAGTTTTTATGTACTATACTTTGTAAAGGCAAGAAATCAGCCCGTGTAATTCATCTGTGTATTCCAAGCGATGCCAGGGTGGATCGCCAGTGAAACGTATCATCTGGTCATTCGCCGAAGCCTGCGAGAGTACGCTCGCTCTCTGGCATTGCGTTTTCTCCCGATCCCGGTGGCATTCATACTCAAAATAATACAACGTATCATATGATTATTCGTACTAATTATAAAATAGTAGTGCCCAGTGGTTTTACCCGCGAAACTTTGGTCCTATTGGTCGCGACCTTATGACATATAAAGCCTGTAAGTTTGCAGATGAGTGTATCTATGACACACAAAAGGAATTATTCTAATCAAAAAGTACTAACTCGGTTTAAATTTGACATCAATAACAATGTGGAATAACATGCAAATATTTCAGGGTAAAAAAATACGGTTTCCTTAAGATATATTGAGCTAGTGAAATCGACAGACAGAGATTAAATTAAAAGCCTAGGCAAGGCGACCTAGCATTAGTAAGTTTATATAGCATAAAGACAACTACAGGTGACTACTAAAGCATTTTAACATTCACATGGTAAAAGATGCGTTCCTCTCACCTTATACCCCTAACAGGCTACCATTATTCACCAACTGCACAAAACCATATAGCATAGACAACACTTTTAAGACAGTATCATGGGCGACATGTTTCCGTGACACGATAGTAATGTGAAACGATTCCCCACCATGGTTCAAGTCTTGTCGTGGCGGTGGGACTCAGTAGCTTGGGGTGAATCAATGAATGTGAAGTGAATTGAACCGAGGGGGATGCTCTTCGCACCCCTCGTATAAGAAGAGGGAGCTACAGAGCGGGTGTAGGATCGCTATTTGTACCCGTCTTATAAAAGGAGGGTTCAAAATGGCAATAGGAAGAGGCATTTTTGCGCACGGAGTCGGCCCCTTAGGGGGCTGACTAGCCGTGGAGGCACCTCACCAAAGGTGGCACTGATGGTGAAACGTACTAATCAGGTAAATTCCTTGTGTCCAACGACCGGACGTAAGTTCCACACGTAATCTAAATGCTAATACGTTTAACGGCATTATCAGTGACCCGTATCACACAGTCACACAATTCTCAAGTGGCTTTCTGAGTGCAGATCTCCAAGTGAAGTCTCTGAGCTTGTTTCTTAAAGGCGCATTAACACGGTATATAGCACAGTAAAAGTAATACAGTAAGAGCCAGGTGTCATGTTGCAATGCAAGTTTATTTTGGAATTAGGAACTACTAAATTAATTTCGAATCAAAAGTTATGGTATAATATCTACCCTGTCGCAGCCTCTGTTTATAATTAACTTGTGCAGTCATAACGTACGCTAGTACATCGCTTATTAATTAATTCTTTATTTTAGTCTGGCCAATGAATTGATATTCCTACTTATATAATTTGAGGCATATGTATTTTCCTCATTCGGTTAAGGCTGATGTGATGTGATGTGATGTGGCGTGGCGTGGCGTGGCTTGGCGTGGCGTGGCTTGGCGTGGCGTGGCGTGGCGTGGCGTGGCGTGGCGTGGCGTGGCGTGGCCGTCCAGTGCCGTGCTTTTTATGTTATGTTATGTTGTATTGTGTTGTGTTGTGTTGTGTTGTGTTGTGTTGTGTTGTGTTGTGTTGGGTTGTGTTGTGTTGTGTTGTGTTGTGTTGTCTTGTGTTGTGTTGTGTTGTGTTGTGTTGTGTTGTGTTATGTTATGTTATGTTATGTTATGTTATGTTATGCTGACTCTGTTTTTCCGGTACTAGGCGTGAGCTAAATATCGGAACTATAGTGTCAGTGGCGGCTACCGAAAGGTATGAATTAGGTGCATCTTTTGGTGTTCAATTTTCTTCGTGCGACGTCGGGTTGCGGAGATATTTGCATTTTCGTGATTCGGCTCTTGTACTAAGAAAATCAGTAAGTCGTCGATATAGACTTGTCCTAGTCTGATCGTGCGATCCCGGGGCAGGGGTGTATAGGCGACTTGCTTGTGGTGTCTTTTTCGTTTTAGTTCTTCTTTTTGTGTTGTTCCGCATTGTGCGGTTGTGTGTGTGTCTGTGTCGGACGTGTTTG
>JAFELO010000056.1:237510-254262 GCA_017140195.1 Eumaeus atala | reverse complement strand
TATTGCGGTTTATTTAACTTAATTTTACGAGCCCGACGTTTTAGCTTTACAGTGTAGAAATTGTAGAAATTATATTTTTGTTACTTAAACATTTTATAAAAAAGTATATATGTCTTTTGACTGTTACACTGATGGTGTGCTCGGTGTCGAAGAAATGACACTCTCTCCTTTTGCTGGACGTGGAGGATCCGCCATCACCAAATGATAATCAAATAGTTTTTCTTTTTTTATTTATTTTATTTAAGTTCGTTTTATAACAATTCAGGTCCTTAACTTATCAACTTAAATAGATTTATAAATTTTAATAAAATCGAGTGTATATGTACATTCCCCTCCAACTAAGCAATCTTTTATATTGTTAGGAACGTTACATTTAATCCTTTCGCTGTTGTGGTCTGTACACTCCACTAACAAGTGCAATACAGTTAGGTCCAGCCCACATTTATGACATTTATTTATTTCCGCTTTACTAATCAAGTGAATGTGCGTTACATTCGTATGACCATTGCGAAGCCTAGTCATGACTACCAGATCTTTCCTGCATGCAAAGGAAGTTGGGGTATATAAAAAATTGAATTTCTTATAGCAATTAATTTACTCGTGTTCCCTGATATCCAATTTTTGTTCCGACTCTTTCTAAATTCTAGTTTTAACACTTTAATTTCGGATTTACCTGCCTTAAATGATTTATCTATTTGCATTATATTAGCTGCACTTTTACTTCAATATCCGCTTTTTCATTTACTTTGTTGACTAGGAATCCGAATTAATTCAATATCAAAAAAAGAATTATTTCCTTAATTTCTATAATGAGTGGGTGAATATTTTTAATATTTTGAAGAGCCGTTAAGCATGATTTGGAGCTGGTATAAATGACGTGTTTTTTTGAAATTTGTTTCATTTTGAATAAATTCTAAAGATTTAAGAATAGCAATTGCTTCACAGCTAAGGATCGAATGGTTGTTGGATAACAGTCTGTAGCGGTGGTAATCCTTTCCAGATACAATAGCACATCCTGTCTTACCTTCCATAATTGACCTATCTGTTAGTACCTGTTACTATATTCAAACAGGTTGATGATGATAAAACCTTTATAATGTTTAACCTTTTGTAGCAGTCAGCTTTCAGTTTATTAATGTCAGATTTCCATGTTAGTTTTTCGTCAAGTATTAATCCCAAAATTTTTATATTATGGACTTCTTTAATTGCATAATCTTTCAAGTTGAACATTTAGTCATTCATTTTATTTTTTTTCTTCGAGAACACAATAAATTCACTTTGAGAAATTAAATCCACATATGTCTGACAACAATTTTGTAACTTGTCCAACGTTTTTGAATTATTTTTAGGGTGGAGTGTAGTGATTTGCCACTACAAGTTACTGTTAAGTCGTCAACAAAGAGGAAGCCTTCTACTGGTTTAGTAATGTTATTCAAGACATCATTGATAGCAACCAAAAATAATATGACACTATGCACAGAGCCCTGTGGTAGATCATTTTCAATGTGTGTACATTTAGAAAGCGCATCATAGATTCTTACTTTAATTGACTTTGCACTTAAAATTTTTTTAATGAATGCCAAAATATTTCCTTTAATATCCATCTCTTGCAAAATTAATAAGATTCTCTGCTTCTAAGCCATCTCACAAGCTTTCTCAATATCTAATGCGACGGCTATCAAGAGGTTATCATTTGTAAAGGCTTCCTTAATTTCGTTTTCAATATTCACCAAGTGTATAATAGCATCATCATCATCACCAGCAGCCTACTGCCGGATGTTGGTTCTCCCACAGAGGAAAGGTTCAATTTATCTCGACTTAATGACACTGTAACAAAATAAATATTCTTTACTTGGGTCACGAGTAAAGAACCTTTTTTTGTTTACGCGGGGAAACGTATTTACGCGCGGTCTCTGGCCCTGGGTGGGGTCCTGGTGTGTGGGGCACCTTACATTGCCGAATACCCACAAAAACTACCGCTAGTGCTTTCAGTGCCGCCTTTTGTGAGGCGCCCCGGAAGGCGCACCTGTTGCATTGCAACCGAATCGGATAGAAACCACCGGGGAAGCACCAGTCGCTTACATGTCGCTAACTCATATAAAGTGGCGTTCCGTGCGATTTGTGAATTTTCGTTGGGCCATTGGGGGGGAAGAGGGAAGGAAGAAGAGAAAAGATATTCATTTCTTCATTCTCTCTGATGTTAGCTTGCACTATGCGACAGTAGTACAGAACTACAGTACTAGTAAAAGGCTGTCGTCCGGCCCTTGTCAAAGTGACAGTGTTCTTACGTGTTGCGTTAATTATTTCGGAAAAGTGGTATTTATTTCTACTTTCGACATAAATATTATTGTGTGTTGTTCTAGTAATCCTAGTAATAAATCAGTTTAC
Organism: Eumaeus atala; assembly: GCA_017140195.1. Lineage (NCBI taxonomy): Eukaryota > Metazoa > Arthropoda > Insecta > Lepidoptera > Lycaenidae > Eumaeus > Eumaeus atala. The sequence continues at coordinate 251,874 of JAFELO010000056.1, read as the reverse complement.
GAAATTAATACTGTTCTGTACTTGTTCTGTAGCTTAAAGTTATTCGTAAGTGCAAAGTGTGTGGTAAGGAATTTCTTTTTCTACCTACAACCTGTACAAAGACTGTAAGTTATTAAGTTTATTTAACGAAAGGACACGTAAGCATAACATTAGGTCATTATTGTGACAGTGTGAGTTTTTTTATAATAGTTTTAAATATTTTTCTTGTTTAACATAATGGAAAATAGCACTTTTAGGGCATTGAATTGGTCTCCTAGTAAATAGTGCCATCTGTTCTGTAATAGCCGCACGTAGAAAGTATTGCCAGCTTAAAAAGAAGACCTCTATTTGGGGAAAAAAGAACGATATTTCTAATTAGTGTATATTCATTATAATTTTTATTTATTTATTCATCTTTTCAAACTTGATAGCAGTAATACAGTAGGGAGTAGACGCTGATATGGCAGATGATGAGGGGGGGGGGCGACTTCGGCAGCTCCTTGAGATGGAAGTTCATCGCAAGTCTCAGGACCTGGAGGAATTAAGTACGGAAAGCGCGCGGTCTCATAAGAGAGCAATTACGTCGCCTGAGGAAGAGCACGAACGTACCATTAGATGTGAGGAGCGCCGCACAGTCTCGCAACCGGCTTTGGTACCTCCTGTGGTAGCAATCCTTACCGTACCAGCGGCAGGCACTACATCAGAACCGATCCAAAGTGCAGCAACAGCGGCAGTTACAAAAGCCGAGTCTGGGTTAATGGCTATAGGAATTAAAAGCGGCTGCCTCTCTGACTCTGAAGGCTTGAGAGCCCAAGGCTCGTCGTCCTTTGGTCACCATCCGCGACCTAGGAACGGACCCCATAGAAGATAGCCTTTTTGAAGACCCACATGCCACGAACCTTTCGGATGATCCTGAATGGACTAAAGAGAAACTTTGTTCGTACTGCAAGGTTGCCTACATATAAATGATAAATGGTTTCAATAATACGTATCGACTGCCAAGGATTCAGATTTGTCTTGGCGGTGGATCTTAAAGGCCGAGGTAAACACTGTTAAACCCGACAAAGTCAGCTTAAGCTTATAGGTCACTCTTTGAACTTATCTCCTATTAAAATAGCTCTCTGCTACTTATAGAATTAGAAATTAGTGAGCAGAAAGTCGAAGAGTTTTCAGGAAGGAACATGGACCTACTCCTAGTACCACTCTGTTGAAGCTTTTGCGGTTCTGTGGTGCAGGACTCTCTGTGGAGGCAGCATTAGCCTGCGAGTTGAATGATCGACGTGCACTGAGGATTATCAGTTCTAGAGCCATCTCATCAGCCTGTGACGGACTTTGTAAAAATGATGTTGTTGCATGTGAGCTCCACACACCATCGGATTGCAGCGCGTAAATATGTGTGAGCTCCACACACCATCGGATTACAGCGCGTAAATATGTGTGAGCTCCACACACCATCGGATTACAGCGCGTAAATATGTGTGAGCTCCACACACCATCGGATTACAGCGCGTAAATATGTGTGAGGTCCACACACTATCGGATTACAGCGCGTAAATATGTGTGAGCTCCACACACCATCGGATTACAGCGCGTAAATATGTATCCGCGCGTCGTAATGTAAAAAACTCCTACGTAGTTAGTGCTACGTGTTTACTCGCAAATTAAATCCTCACTGCGATTGAAACAAACAAAGAGTGGATTTTGTTCAATTTGTAAGTCATGATAATAAGCTTAGGTGTATATGTGTAGCAGATAACATATCTGTATGTGTGCTCAAATTTGTAAAAACAACAGCACACAGGAGGTGAGATTTAATACACTCAATTTAGGTACTCAATGGGTTATGACTTCAAATTTACAGTGTTCATGTAGATAATATAAATGTATATTTAGTTATAAGGAATCGCAATAAAAAGGCCACTTCTGTCAGAAGTCCACATACATTGGTCGAAGCGGGCGTCGGTAGCGCGGATGAGCTCGTTGCGAGTGATGTGAACTCAAGCGATGTAATGAGCCCGAGACGATAGTCTGACCGATGAACCCTCTGCTACTGTGTACAGTGTGCACTTTTACATTCTAAGTTATTTTCATACAATACGAGTTGGTGCTGTCAACCTCGTTCACGTACTTCTTAAATATTGGAAAAAAGATGTCCAGCTTTCAAAATAAACTGTATTCTTTATCTTGCCTGTCACACAGCCACAGCCACACACTTGCCAGCCACAGGCAGTCATTACATATGTATTTATATGAGGGAGGGCTCAGTAAGATATAACTCCGACGCCGAACTGAGAGTACCACAGGCGTTCGATAATAGTGTGGCCACAGTACTAGCGTGAAAATATGCTGCAGCGCCGCGGCGTGTATATCAGTGGACATGCAGTCTCAAATGGACAATTGCGATTATTAATTAGTAAAATTCTCCCAGCCAAGCGAGCCGAATTCAGGCTATAGTGACCATGTCTATAGAGACAAGTCCTTTGTACAGAACACAGTGTAACCAAATGGCTGTGATATTATAGTGCACACGTGTCTGGGCACATGTGCGTTTTTTATTCTGTCATCCCTCTATTCTGTTATGACGACAATCCGACATGACCAGAGAAAACGGGAAAACGCCCGTTCCTGACTTTCACATCGTCACTTCCTAACTTCTGACTGAAATTAAATATTCAAAAATTCTAATAACGCTTCTTCGTACGGGACTTGTACCCATGTTGAGCATCTCTCCGGTCACACCGGCCCGTTTCAGCTGCAACGCAACGAAATAAATCTTTGAGAGAGTAATTTGATAATTTCTACTTGTATGTGTTATATCGTGTACTCTTTTTTATAGTATAGGGTTACGAACGCACATTATATAGGCAACGAGGGAGTTGCACCGCCCGCCTGGCGACTGCTCACACTACATGTCTCATAGTAAAGTTGTGATCTAGTTTGTTTAATATCAGATCATGTATTGATATTTCAAGTTGGTAATGGCCAGTACGGAGTGCCGGAAATTGGAAACCCTCTGAAGCGACAGCGTCCGCGATACTCGGAGTGGTACATTTCGTTGACTTTCAAATAATAATTCATTTCATTTTATTTAAAATAAAACCGTTTTCAATCTACACATAGTATAACAGGGGACTACCCCTGCCTTTAGACTCCTGCTGATTTCATGTCCCCTTTGGAATACAAAAGTGGTCATGTAAAGGTTTTCACTTTTCAAGTACAGAACCCGACACAGATGTAAGGCAGAGGTATGACGCCAGTTGTGACATGTGCCCGCGTTACAGTGTGAGTTTTTTTATATATATAGCGTCGTAAATGTAGAGCCGTTTTTATTTCGATATTAGTTTCCGAAGGATTCTTTAGCCTTATTTATGTGTGTCACGCTCCCGCATAAACTAATGTGTTTTATGTGTGTGTCTTATGTACGTGTTTATGTGCTCGTCGTATTGGTTTCACAAATTTTTTGAAAATAGACAACAACAGTCACCAAATATGTAAATATGAAAGTAGTGTATAGTGTAATATCGAGAAAGATCAGTGCTGTATGCAGACACAGGCATCTGTTTCTTAAGATCATTAAATAATAATACGAAAGGTGCCAGGGAGCATAAAATTAAAAATCAAACAAATAAATATAACTTTAATTTTCAAGTTGTACGATAAAATTACGTATAATTCCTAAGTGAAAAATCACTTTCTTCTAAACAATATTAATCGGAGTTTCTATTAAATGTAACATATATGCATTTGTTCAAATGTCCAAATTCAACATGGCGGCCGCGGCTGGACATACATACATCGTTTCGCTAATAAACGGAAACATCATGTTCGTTTATGTACAGGCACAGTCGGCGGCGTTTCATTTTCAGTTCGGTTACACAGTTTAAAATACGGATTATAAAGCAAAGTCCCCGTAAGCTGCCTGTCTATATGCGGCCAATTTTCTCAAAATCACTGACGAGATTTTCATACGGTTTTCACCCATGGATAGAGCAATTGGTCTTTGGGTTCGTAATAATGCACTACGTGCAACATACAAGTGAGAGAGTCGACACCAAATCGCTGCAGCATGTGTCAGGATCGTAACATAGGTTCCGTGGTACAGGAACCTAAGTTCTGTTTAACAATATTGATTACTAAGATTTAATTCATAGATGCAAAGAAATCAATTCCGAAGCTGAATTTGCATTCGTAAAAAAGGAAATCGATAACCTAAGGAATCTATATAGGCTTGAGCTGTGCAAAGTACCAACTCTAGTCGACCAGAACGGGTTCACCTACACGTGACTTGCACGTGACCACGCTCTGCTAATTTAAACTGTTCCAGTTTATTTACTGCTAATCAAGAAGAAGCTTGAACTGGTACGTCTTCCTTGACATTACTGTCAAAGAATCACCTTTAATAGATGAGTCATTGGTAAATGATTAATGCAAAATAAAGAGTAAATTGATATGGCTGTCCCCTATCGTGTACTTTCTTTTGTCAAAGCCTTGCCCTTGTCCCTTTTCTGCACCTAACAGTATTCATGGAGCTCCGGCAACCATCTTTATCGCATTACGAAACGCGAAGCCGTTCTAAAGAAAACTAAAGTATTGCGGCAATAGGCAATTTATGGCTCCCACACAACGTGACGCACCCTGTGGCAGACTTGTCCGGGCAAGTCTCTTTTTGAAGTCCCTGCTTTAAATTATTTGTGAACAATGGCGGCGTTGAAACGCTGCACTTGTCATCTGATCGTCGTCAAGCTTCCGTCGCACGCGACTGAAACGGACATACAGTACCTACGTTTACGTAGTTTAATAAACTAATTTTTCTTTTATGCTATGTTATTTCATTAAAAATTGTTCACAAGTTAATAGGGTTGTTGATATTATAAATTTGCTAACACGCTTGTTCAAATAAGTAAATAGTATAACGAACACGTGTCACATTAGGTACATCTCACAGGACGCCATCTTTTACCGCACACATTAGCGTGTCAGGGGAGTGAAATTATATTAAGTGTAACGAGTGTAACAATGTTATAACACTCTGAAGTGCTCGTTCGTGTGCGTTTCTCGTATGTCGTACGTCACGTGTGCCCGTGGCACTTCAATTTGACAGGCAACAAGCCACTAGGTATTCCATTATCACCTCCGAGCTGCAGTCACGTTTCGTCTAGTCTGATTAACTGTCTAGTGTTTAACTTTTAGCTCAAATTAACCAGTATTTTTTACAAAAAAATTACATTCTACCAAATCCCATGTCAGCTGCGCACGAGACGTTACACCCGCTAGCGAATTAAGAGGGGACGGGGGGGGGGGGTTATGTATAATTAAGAGTCTTTGTTCTGGAAGGAGAGTGAGTAGTAATTACAACTGACACATCGGTGCTTGTGGTTTACCCAACCGTTCGTACGGGTGTGAATAGAATGTGAGCAGTACATTCGACATTTGCCTCTCGCTCGTGTTGGTTACGAAGCTAGCAAAAGCAGCGGGCGTTCTCGAGCTTGCCGATCATATGTTCGCTTTGCACTTATATGACAGTCGCTCTCTGTTGCATGAAAGTAATCCTACTGCCACATGACGCGGCTGGCAATTAATAATTTATATTTTATATTATAATGTGTATTATCTTCGATCAACTAACGAAACATTCGTTGTTGTAATTAACGCTTTGCTATCATGACGTGAATAATCCAGAGTAAACTGAAAATAACTAGTAACAAGTGCTGATATTTTCCATTCAAATTGCAACACGGATTATGTGATGAGGTTTCAGAAGGATTTCAGTAAACCCATAGCCGAATTGATTTAATATTAACCGAGACTAAAGATGGATTCTTACGTAATAACTATAATACCAAGATTTAATTATATTACTACTCGTATATAATATTTGTAATCCAAAATTGTATCCCAAAAAAAAAGATTGTCTTGAGCTCTTTAATCCGTTCCTTGCGGTGTACGCAGTAGAATAGCTATGGTTACTCAATTCCAGGCCTTGTACTTTAGCTGACAGTAACGTTTAAGGACTGGCTCGTGCCATCGCGGCATTGTACGTCACGTATGTAAGTTCTGGTTTTCACAACGGAAGTAGATAGTTTTCAGCATTCATCTTATTGAGGCCGGATGCTACTGGAAGGTTTATTGCGGAGGTGCTGAGGATCATGCGTACTACAATATACAACAAATGTGCACTGCGCTACATTGGACTATCGAACATGAGGGCAGCGGCAGAAACCGAAGAGACACTTGATGATATATTTTTATAGATTTACTTCGTTTTGGTTTTGAAGATACCCGGTCTCGGCATCACGTTGATTATTATTATTATGACAGTGTCATCTGAAGATTCCAAGTTTCATTTGTGGTGGTGAGAAAAAATTGTCCAGCGTGTTATAAAATGTCCGGCGAATGGCAACGGTTAAATAATTTCCCGGTTCATTAATGGAGGAACGAGCTCGGCGTTTGTCATCCCTGTACAACAGCACGTGTAACGCCACTGCGCTAAAACTATAATGATTTAGTCTCATCGTAATATTTTAATATGAGATAGTGCTATACTGCAATGACGCCGAACTAGACCGGCACGGAGGAGGCTGATACGATACCGCCACAAGTTGTATTGTCGCATGCATGCATGCAGCATGCCGCCTGGTGTAATTTTCGATGTCCCATTAGAGCGGAATGCAGAAGGAGGGCAATACGTCCGCATGACCTCTATGCGGATGTTTATGGGTGTTGTCATTAGAACCAACTGGCTGCTCGCTTATGGCGTATAGTATGAAAAAATATTATCTATTAGCCAGTACTGTTGAACCTATAATAAAAGAATAAACAAGAGCGAAATAAAAAAAAATATGTAATCATCATTTAAAGAAAGGGTCACTAATTACAGTAGTGCCACTTTATTTCTGGTTTCTAGATCAATTCAATTCAACTGAATTCATTTATTTGTACATTATAGATGGGAAAATAGGTACAAAGAGTGACACTATGTTCGGCCGTTAGAGACATACAAATATAAACAATTACATTTAATTATACAATATCAACTTTCATATTACATCATCATAGATTAAATATTATAATAATTAGAATTTCGAGAATTACAAAAACGCAACAAAACACATTAAGTTTTTGAATCAATAAATAAAGAAATCGCATCATTAATATCTGGCGGTCCCGTATCAAAAAACTCATAAACAGCATAACAATTCTTAGACAAAAGCAGACCGGTCAGGTTACTTTTAAATTTATTAATATTTTCCATCAATTTAATATTAGTAGGTAATTTATTATATTTTTGGGACATATATCTTATACAAAAACACTCATATATACTTTAAATAGGTTGGGATTTCTCTTGGTGATGGTAGTGTCATTATTCTAGTTATAAAAATATTGTTTGCAGCAGTCAGTCACTTTAATTTAGAAAATAGTTCTAATGCATTTTTGGGCTCAAAATACTAGTTCCCTGTCTGGTGAGTTTTCCCAAAATATCAAGCCGTAGCGCAAATTCGAAGATACGTACGCATGATATGCAGATATAATTGTTTCCAGGCTAGTTACCTTCCTTAAATTATATAGAGAGCTTTTCTATTACATGATCAGTATGAGTCCGGTATGTTAATTTTTGATCCACTAAAACTTGGTTCCATTCGCTGTCATAACCTTATTATTATTATATTGTATGTCAATATGATGTTGCAAAATTCTTTGTGAAAATATGCTAGAAATCTTTTATCTAAGTCTGCTTTAAGTATATTATTATTCAAATATATCATTATATTACTTAAATTCTCATCCATTTTGTCATATAATAGTGTGTTTTGTCCATAAAATATAACTGTACAGTCATTTGCAAATAATGTCATGGCGTATCCGGTTGTGTGAGGCATATCATTTATATAAAGAAGAAATAGTAATGGGCCAAGAATACTCCCTTGTTTTCACACCGCACCGTTGTAGCTACCGCAACTTACCTACCTTAGTAGGGATACGTAATTACGTTCGATTTGAGTGCGTGGGCAGATTCCTTTAATACAGGTTATATAATATAGGTCAGGTTTATAAATACACCCAGGACACAAAAAAAAAAAAATAGAAAACAAAATAATAAACATGAAAATACAGTTTAACATACCATGTGTTTTAGATAAGGATAAAAAACGAATAAAGAGAAAAAGAAGAATATATTGTGGATAGAAGAGATATGTTTGGTAAATTTGTTATATAACATCATTATCCTCCTTTAATTAACAAATTTATACTTTAAAAAACGCTAGTGTCATGCCTAAACTCCTCTTCTATTTTCTGGTGCTGACTAATAAATATCCTTAATCGAGTTCTAAATGTTTGTATATGTTTTAGGTCTCTTATCGGCGGCGGTATACAAGTGGTATTTGCAATTAATTATTTGGTATTGTATATCTGCCGAATGAAGTGCAAACGGCACAGGGCTCAGTACAGAACCTTGTGGCACACCCCTTTGTACCGAGGTTTTATTGGACCTAGTAGTAGAGTCATTACCACAGTTCATTTTCACAAATTGATACCGATTTCTAAGATAGCTGTTAAACCACTTCCGTGCTTCAGAGTCGACACCATAGTAGGCAAGCTTAGACATAAGGACGTCAATATTTAAAGAATCGAAGGTCGTTGAGAAGTCCAACAGTACGAGCACAGCACATTCCTTTATCCTGTGCGCAAAGTATATTGTCCGTTTCATCTAGCAGTGCGGTGACTATACTGTGTCGCTTCCTTAAACCTGACTGTATCTCTGGAAGAATATTATTGCTCTCAAGATATTCCATTAGTTGTTGACAAACACCTTTCTCTAATATGTTAGACAAGTATGGCAGTATGCTTATAGGCCGGAGATCATTAAGATTGGATGGATTTGTTTGGTTAGGTAGCGGCCTTACTATTGCTACTTTCCAGATATCGGGGTAGGTGGAAGTGTTAATGGATCTATTTTTTATATGGTGTATTGATCGTACGAGGGAAGGTCATACTAAGCGTATCCAATGTAGTGGCATCACAACCCTCGGCTTTAGTTCTTACACTGCTCATTATTTGCATAATTTCATTCAAATTAATGTGTCGATGTGAAATACCGCATCACAAAATATATTATATTCATAATACGTTAAGTGTGAAGTTAGTTATCATGTCAGGATTATTAAACGACTGCGGTAATTCAATGTCTGTCCTTGGCAAAAGTATGCTTTATAGGTTTTTCCATAGATTTTTTGGGTTGTGGATATTGTTGTTAGCATTCTGTCCCAAATATGTACTTTTCAAAATATAATGCTCGTTGAACCGTTACTTTTAATAATTTGTAATATTATTTTTTACTATATGAATTGGTTTTCCGGTAATTTGTGCAAGATCTACGCAACTTCATCATTACTTCGATGGTGTCCAGGGGTGTGATTGTGACCTGGTAGTAAAGTTCTTTTTGGGGCATGCGGATCAAATAATGACAAGACACTTTGATTAAAAGCGTTAACTTCACTGTTAACGTCATCATGCGAAACTAGATTATCCCAGTCTATATTCATCAAAACTCGATTAAATCTATTATGTGCTGACAGATTTATCTGTCGGTAGATCATCCCGTGTAGATATGGTTTTGGACGTTTAGTATTAAATTCGGATATTACGAGCATTTGATCAATCAACGATCCAGTGTGTTGTAGAAAAACTTTATTTAGGCCCAAATCAGAGCAAATTACATCGATATGTGTCTAGCTTGTATCAGTGTAGTGTGCCGGTTCGTCAACTAATGGTGGTAAATTAAAGCATGATAAGAATGTAGTGAATTTTATTGTTTTTGTGTCATTTTTCAGTAATAAATTTATGTTAAACTCACCAAGTAATGTTAGATGGTCGTATTTTTTAAAAGAAGTAATCCAGTCAGTTACGGCGTCAATAAATAAATCAACATCCATCCATGGTGGACGGAATGGAGCGCCGATCGTTAACCCTTTAATTGTCACAGTCAGCCACATCTGTTCGACGGTCTTATGGGCAGGGTCCACAGGGTGAGGCCAGGAGCGCACACGAATATTTTGTTTTATATAAAATTCTACGCCACCTCCACGGGACCGCACATTGTGTGGGCGTGGAATATGGCGCAGCCTGTACCCCGGCGCCCGCCCCTCTTCTCCGTCTCTTAGCCAGGTCTCGTTAATTGCTAACACGTCGTTGTCATTCCGTGTTGTCGCCGCTATAAAATTGACGTGGTTTGTGCCGAGAGAACTTGCATTGTACAAACGGATTTTTAAATACTTGCTAAGCTTCGAAAAGTAGTAAATAATATACAAACGGCCAAATGCAGAGTAAGAATGTACAAAATTTACAAGAAGGATTTGAATATATATAAAATGTGAAACGTGTTTTATTAAAATAAGCACAATTTGCGATATTTGAAAGAACAGGTAGAAGTACTGAGGCTACAGCTATTGATGGAAGGAATTTTTCGCATGCCGTACACTTTGACATTATTAGGTTCGATGATATGGAAATATCTGACAGAATTTAGATATTATATGGCGCTGCAGTGGCTATTTTTTTTATGAATATTTGTTATGAATAGACTACCCCCTTATGAACTTAGGTACTTTAATTACAGGTGACTTAGTAAGATGTAGATATCTTTATAAAACAGCTAATTAAATGCGAGATAACATTTACACTTGTACTTTGTCCACTGATTAAGATTGCTACCCCGTACTGTTCTAATTAATTAACTAGTATATTCTGATTGACAAGGTTGCAGCCACCGGTATTTTCTTATCCATGTTGGTAAAACTATTCCTTTTTACCAACATGGATAAGAAAATACCGGAATTAGGCCTGATATAAATATTGATTTTTGTATATTATTTGTAGATTTTACCTCACCATTACTTGCTTTACATTCATTACCTATATCAGTATTAATATTACTATTATTCGTATTATTATCATTTATTTTTGTAACAGTATAATTATATTTATTGCAATCACTTTTATTATTATTATTATGATTAGTAATTTTATTCTTCTCAATATGAATTGAGTTATGGGAAGATCGTATTTTGGATTGATCGATGAAATAGCTATTGTAAATGTTGGCAATTTGTAGGGGACCATTAATAACCCTATTTTATTCCATAAATATTTTCGGGAGGTGGATTTATTTTAGATATTTTGATTATTTTCCATGTTGCTTTCATTTTATTGCGGACATTTCTTATATAATAATTATTTTGTGATTTCTGAGTTATTATTTTTATTAATCTTTTCGAATACTTTTTAAATGTAAGGTAATTTTTAATACTGTCTAACCTAACCTAATAGGGCACTTCAGTATTTGAGCTAAACGGTCAGATAAGGCCAATTCTAGTACATCGCCCTGAATACCTTTGATATTATGAATAATATTATCAATACATGAACCGCTACCAAGCCGAGTGGGTTTGTTAATACCTATTCTTAAGTTAAATCCAGAAATTGTTCAAATGAATTCTGAAGACATTAGTTTTCTATAAAATGTATATGTTGGAATCTCTGCAAATCAAAATGTTTCTCATTAGGGGATTACAGATTCTATACAGAATGCCTTAAAGCTACTAAGAAAGGTTTTAATCGTATCTATAGTATTTTTAGGTGACCTATAAATACAGATTATAGTTAATGCTAGGTCTATTAGTTGAATCCCGCAAGACTCTACGATGTTGGTATGAAAGAATTCTCTCAAGTTAATATGTTCATTGTGTTCTTCACTTCGATTGTGTCTATTTGGACATGCTGCTAATTTATCATTAGCTACATAAGTGAGTGTTGTGTCCATGATCATGTTGTGTTCTGTTATACACACAATATCAAAAAAATTACCATTCTGCGATAATTCATTCAAAAATGTTTGGTATAGGCTTTAATTCTGATATATTATTATTAATATTCTGGGCTACATTTTGTTTCACATTATTTTCACTGTACTTTAGCTGAATATAACCATTTATAGAATCCGTTTGGGTGTAATTATCATTAACTGATCCATATCGTAGATCAGGGAATTTAGTTTTACATTGTTCCCAGTTAAATAGCTGTAATTGCTTGGTACTATAAAAATTTATAGTCTAAGCGTAATAGCTCTCTTAGAGTAGATCTACAATTTAAAGTAAAAATAGGTTCATACATGTATCTACGATGGTTATAGCCCATCTCAAGATACGAAACATTACTGTTTGTGACAAATGTGTCCAATTAGGTAATTTTATTTCTGTTCATTAAGATTAGTACTGTAAGGTACTTCTTACATTATTATGTTGGGTTTTGTCACAGAATAGAAGTAATCACATTAATAGTTTTATTAGTATTATATGTGTCTGTACCATTAGTACCACCGATTATAATTATAAAATCATATTGATGTAATTTATTAATTCAATTTAGTTGTATGATAGCAGTAATTTTTGCGCCAGGTTTAAAATAGCAAGTAAAACAAAATCTGGGCCCTAGAAGTTTCTGTAGAATTTCACTGACGCCTCTCCCTTGATTGTCAGCTAAGATGACAACGTTTTTTATTGGTTCGTGATTTTGTTTTTGAATCTGTGCTCAAAAGCTATTAACTACATCTTCGTTTTTACCTTGGTTGGAAGTTTGAGTTATCTGTGGACCATTATCGATTATAATTCGATGATTATAAAATGTATTGTTGTTTGGTTCGTTTATATACTTTTCTTCTATGTTAGTGTTGGATGAGGATTCCAGTATTTGCGGCAAAGTAGTTTTAGAAGGGGACGGGTCAAGTTCATAGCGCTTAATTATTTCGCTTACCGTTTTTGTATTCTTAATTTGTAAAGATAACAAGGACGAGTTTTCTGTTTGAGCTATATTTTTGTATACATCTATTAATTTGTAGCATTTTTTCAAATCATGATTTAATTGATTTATATCGTCGTGTAAGTGTTCTATTTCATGATTAGCAGACAATAATGTTTCATTCAATGTCACTTATTTGTTCTTGAAGTCCCTTGCAACAACTGTTTACGCCACCTATTGACGTATTTGGTAAACTAAACAACAAACTAATGCTGCCGTTGCCTTTGAGATGTCATTCATTGATATTGATATTTACACCTATTTTTACGTAAAGTTATATTTTCAAAGTCCATTTTAAGTTAAATGAGTACACTTTTAAAAATTCAAAAATTTGATTCTGTTGGGTCGGGGAAAAAATAACAGAACATAAGCCGTATGGGACATTAGTGAATAATGGGAGAAAGGCAACATGGAGCAGACGCAAGGAAATAATCTCCGTCAAATAGAAAAAAAATCTCTGTATAAGTTTTTCTCTCTCTCTCTCTTATCAATTATTCAATACGTTTTTTTTAATATACTAAAGTAGCTTTTGCCCGAGGCTTTGTTCGTGTAAATTCTGTCGTTAAAATTCATTAATTGCAAAAGTAACTTTGCGTTAATGTTTTTTTTTGTGAAAAAGTGACAAAAACATATTTACTCAAGGAGCTCTCTCTTCTTTGGTATTAGTCGGTTATGTAATAAATTTTAGTGTGGCGTTAGTTATGAAATGTATTTGGTTTTTTGTTATGAGGTGATTTACATTTAACAAAAACTTCTTGTTCATTAATATAATTCTGTAATCTATATGCTAGTGAACATAAATTTTGAAGCCGAAATATAGAATAATCATTCAGCTGAGAATACATATCTCGTGGAAACAGTTCTTGTGAAATGAGGCCTCTCGTTCGGCAGCCATTGAACGGTTTAAAGGAAAATTGTGTTCGGCTAAAAGGTTCAGTAATATAACGCCTTTCAAATTATTACTCAGCTTTGAACATTTGAAAACATTTAGAAGGAGCCCCGTCTTTTTGTATATTCATCGTTAAATGATTTATCCTGCTAATAATATTATAAATGCAGAAAACTATATGTTTCTTAAATCTTAAAGAATTTGAGAGATTGTTTTGTAGAAATTGCAAGTAACCTAACAATAAAGAATTATATAAAGACTAAACTATCTTGAAATATGAGTTCCTTTGGGACAAATGGCGCTTGTGAAACTGAGAGGCTCATCCGCTATTCAATACTATTGCCAAAGAGCTGAAGAGAAGCAACAATAATGATAATAATCTGTGGTATTATCACATCACGTTAGCCTAGCCCCTGTGCTATTGTTTTCGTATATTTACGCGAATGCTATTAATTGTTGTCTCTTTAACGGATTTTATCGCGTTTCTTTAGATTTTCTTGTGTAATGAGACAGAATCACCGTCATGAACGAATATGCCAAAAATCCTTGTGCTGTCCTGCTATAAAATAATTGTAAAAATATGTTAGAATGATAAATAATATATAGATGCGAATAATATATATGAATTAAATATGACAATA
>JAFELO010000056.1:205229-219498 GCA_017140195.1 Eumaeus atala | reverse complement strand
TTACGGTACTTACCGCAGTACAGGACACGTGTCAATGTGATGTGACAAGTTCACAGATATTTTATAATTATAGTTTCTGGTAAGTGCAGCCATAAATAATGACGCATAGAAGACTGCCTCGAGTATACAGCTCTTTGTTTACCCAACATCATCAGCGCAAGGGCAATGTGTTCTAAGACTATGTACACTGTACATTAATAATTAGTTTATAGAATGTGCTTCTATGTTGGGTGTAACGTCGCCAGCTTTCGGACTGTTATCTTTGTACCTTCTTATGGTCCAACATGGGACTCGAACTCGAGACTACACATGGTTACTACTAGATCAGAAGGTAGTCTGTTGGCGTTTCATTTTAGTTAAGTCATGAGGTGCCCTGACCACTCACGCGACCCCTGGGAGTACGCGGTACGCCTTTAGGATATACTGGACATGGACTGAATGATGGCGTCTGCGGTGTTTTTTTGCCATATAAAGATAACTATGCTCTTATGAGAATTTCCAAGGTACCGTCCAATCTAGATTGTATCTGCATATCCATAATATTAAACAAACTCCAAACTTTTTAGTTTAGAGGCGTGGCAATGCAGGATGCATTGTAGCCAAATTGGGCCAGCACATCTGGGGAGATATTTTATTTATTTTCAGTGAACACAAACAATTGTTAAAACATGTAAATTGACTAACATATCACAAAATCCAAAACTGTGTCCACCAATAATGTACACTAGTACAGCTAAAAAAAGATTTTAAAATTTACATTCAAACAACACACAATTAAAGGAAACTAATAGAAGAAAAAAAAAAAACAAAATACGGATCTTCAGTTAAAACAACAACAAATACAAGGACTTACTTATGCGCTATATTTTTTAAAATAATTAAGCTATGAATATGTGGTACACATATTAACAAATATGGGCGAACAAACAAAAACTAAACTTAAAATTTCAAAATTAGAGATGATATCGTTTATGTAGAATTTAAATAATAGAGGTCCCAATTGCGAACCCTATGGTACCCTAGAAGTTACAGGTACAAATGACGAACCTTTGATAGCTACAGCTTGACTTCTTTGACGGAGGTAAGAGTCAATCCAAGACCACCATGAATCCCCAAAGCATCGAGTTTATTAATTATAATTTACGTGATACTTTATCACGTAAATTATAATTAATAAACTCGATGCTTTGGAGTAGTCGGTGTATATGACATCAACCTGATATTCTTGGTCCATGGCAAAGCCAACCCGACGAGCAAATTCACGTAAATTTGTTTCGGTTCATCGATGTTGTCCGGGTATGATTAAAAAGGCTACTTGGGGGAAAATGTAAGCTTAGAAACAGGTCTATAATTAGTTATGTTGTGCATATTGCCTGATTTAAAGATAGGGATGATAAATATTTCTTTTCCACTTGGTAGGCATTATACCACTTGTGAGAGACTTTTTGAAAAGAAATGCCAAATGTTGTGCAATCTGGTTCTTGCAAGATCTACGGAACACTGGGTGTATTCCATCGGACCCTGATCACTTACTGATGTTTAAGGCACCTAAATAAATAATGATATATTAGATAATTGTTGGTAGACAAATAAATCGAATCAATGTGACAAATAATATTAGAACTGTCAGTAACTTGAGGATTAGTGGTTGGGATTGAATAAGTCGAAGGTGGCTAATAAACGGACTGAAAATATTCATTAAATCTATTACAAATATCGCTCCCCGTAGATAAAGATATGTTATTATATGTCACAGTATTAGGAATATCGGAATTGGCCCTCTTAGATTTCAGATAACTCTAAAAGCTTTTAATATTTATTCTAATATTTTTTCCATTATTTTGCAAATAACTCCTATAATAGCTAGCCTGTATTTTTTTCTGACGTTTTCGCGGCAGGCAGAATATATCGGAGTCACGTATTCTGCCATAAGTTTTCCATTTCTTATGAAATTAGGATTTTTCTTTCATAATATTAATTAAGGACTCGGAATATCATGCTGGGTAAAGAAAATTATGCTTTGCGTTTCTGTGAGGTACACATTCGCCAATAACAACCTCTAACATATAATAAAAATATCAACAGCATGATAAATGCATTCACTGTTATACATAGATTTCCAATCAGAAGCATTTAACGCTTTATTTATGTCGTCGTAGTTAGCTCTGTGGAACAGGTGTATGATCCGAGTCTGTGGATGTAAACCTCTGTGTGGATGCGTAAACTTATCCATGGGCTGACCTTCATCCAATACCATTGCACTAGAATCAGTGCTTCGTCAGTGAGCTTGGGAAATGTTAATGATGATGATCTGAATGATCAGTAATTCTGTTGGATACGGTTTCGTAAAATCCACATAAAGCATCATATTATTGAATGTGGTGGGGTAATAACAACAGTACATATGCAAGTACCTCTTATTAAGTTCCACAGTGACTTCGATTATTTCCGCAGAGATTTAGCTATGAGCACACCACCTCCTAAAGCGACACGGCGCTGGTCATAATCACGGTCAACTCTGTACACACAGTAGCGACTATCGAACAGTTAATTCACTGTCATGGATACCTGGATGAAGCCATGTTTCATTTAGGTATCGTATACCGACAATAGGAGGTTACAATAAAATGAATTAGTTTTTGTCCGCAGTCCTCGGATGTTTTGATAAACAACACTTAAGTTGTTAAATGATGGCATTCCCAATTAAAACAATCGACACATCACACCAACGTCTACAAACATCGATAATACTTCCAGGCGGCGAAGAATGCAACAAAACCAAGTACAGTACAAGTAAGTACCAAGCAAGTAGAAAAGTTAACAAAAAAATTATAGTAGTGCAACCTATCGACATAGAATAGAGATACTTGTTCAAAAATAATAATTAAATGAATTATATGGTGTTAAGTAAAATAACGACATTGCAAATTATTTTCAATTGATATGTAGAATATCAAGGCAATTTTGAAATAGTTATGAACAAAGACACACTACATACGAGTACACAGCAAAAAAGAGGATTACATATTACAGTTATTGGAGCTTGTTTAAATCCCCTTCGCTGGTGATGTGCATTATACGGCTGGTACCCGTAAGTCGTGCCATTATCGTACAATTACGAACTCATATATGCTTAAAGTTTTTGTGTAGGGCGATTGATTTAACACGCTTCAAAAGTAGCCTTATTGTAGCTCATTAGGTGATCGTTAAAATGATTTGGTACATTTCGTGATGTATAACCCAGGTCTGCAGCTTTGAGCCTCATCTTTCTCAATTGAGCAAGACAGTCATCTTTTCAGTACTTACTAATGAAGCGAACAATTAAAGGTATGGTCATACTTTTATTATTATCTTATTTTTGGTCTATACTCTGGTGATAAAGTCAATATCTTTAGACGGATCTAACGTAAATGATGCCTTTTCCGAGATATTTTTAAACAAGGCCATAAGGTTTTTATACTTCTTCTCTGTAATTCCGAATATTTCAATATTAGACCATCTACCCCATTGCTCCCTGACGTCACAAGCAGCCTTCAATTTCATGCTTAACATTTGTTTCGATCTTATTGAGCTTGATATCGAGTTCACCACATTTATTGTTAATGAAGGCTACATAATCCTTTACACTGCATAATTCTTCTCCTAGCCCTTTTAACTCTGTCGATAATCTATTCCTAAAAGTAATATTAAGTTCATTTTTAATTTTTTAAAACGCCTCTGCAAAGATTTGCTTAATAGTTTCAGGAGATAACTCTGTCTCTATTTCTAATTTATTATCACCTGGTTTACCTGCACACCGGAAGCACCCCTGCGACAGTTAATATTATGTTCTGCGTCTAGCTGATACGAGGCAGCGTGTGTGTCTCACACTGGTGTATTGTCATTGTTAATTTGCCTGGGCACATTTAACGTACACTTCGGGCGTTACACACTTCGTTTTCTGACCTAAATCGTGTTTGCGTTCAATGGGATTGATACACTAGTGATGATAGTTACGCTTACACCGGGAACAATATCTTTCACCTAAATGTTATTGAAGTAAAGTGACGGCAATTCCTTCGAATTTCGTGTGGTTTGTAAAATTATATTGCCCCGCCGGAGAGGATGAGGGAAGGAGGCCAGAAAGATGAAAACTTCTTTAGTTATACGAATCGTAAATGGTTATGAGAGAAAAAGGCTGAGAAAATGCGTTGTCCTAACTCTCTCTCACTCCCTCTCTCTTGCCTCTACTCAATAATATACGAAAGGTAACTCCATCCTTCGAGCGCCTCCGGCAGCGTCTTTACATCTTAGACCTAGCTTTCGTCAGCTTCTTTTACGCAACGTTCACGTCTCATATTCACCAGCTTACTCCCGAAGTCAAGCGTGAGTAAAGAATTTTACTTAAAAATTGGTTGTTAGGTGTGTTATTTCTGTAAGTGAACACACCACACTATTCGGCACTGATTAAATTCGTGATTTAAATTATTTATTTAATGATTATTTAATTAATGTGGATATTTGGAGGCAGGTATATGAGGATCGTGTTGTATGTCAGTGTGACTGCGTGCGTGTGTGAGTGCGCTTAATTGAATTAGTGCAAGATTCCATATCACGCTATTAACTATTTGCAACGAAAACGTGGCTTAATTTTCGTAGCGTCTATGTTCTAAGAATACCTCGGTGTCGGAGGCAAAGATTTTTCAGGTATTTCATCGATTATCTAAGGAATGAGCACGGTATGTTAAATGGTAAGATTTTACACGTGATACATTAAACATATGTGAACAGATCGGTTAAGCGTAAAGCTTAACCGCGCTTGCTCGCTTATGTGTCTAGCGCAGCTTTTACTTGTAGAACCGTGTTCATTCGAGCGATCTCCATTCACCAGTCGGAGCCAACATTTTGAAAATTTTTATAGCATGACAGGACAAAGGAGCAACTCAGACTACTGACGCTCATTACCATCCGCACTTGCAGATGCGTTGTTCTCATTCTCTGCCTGGTCGTGACAGCGCGATGTGGCTGCAATGTGGCACGACCTCAACCGCGGCCATTCCTCGAACTAAAATCAATATTTTCATTTTTATTGATTACACTGTTTTCCGACATAATATTGTTCACACTCCTGTTATCTGTATCCGAGTGCAAGAATTTCATTCTAATACAAACGTTCATGAGAGTTATAATAAGCAATATAAGAAGACTTTTTTGTTTTTCTACTCGTTTCTAAGCAATTTAATAAGAACTGCTTTTCTACTTGTTTCTTCTCCCCGCACAGTGTACTTACAAATAGATGAATCAATATGAATACTCGCTGTTTGTTATTGTGCTACTATAAAGCACTTCTTCTTCATCTAATAAAAGTAATTCAAGGCAGCAAAAATATCTCTGAAATATTAAATGATATGGGTCCACACGCACCGGATGGCTTCGTCTAAGCTAGTCGCCGGAAACTCTTCACGATACGGTTCTACAGGACGGCAGGCACCGGACAGGCGCCACTGCCTCGCGCACTACGCTTGCTTAACGATCTGACACAAAATAATAACGATCTGGATATTTCACAACTCGCCGCTCCAGAATACAAAAAGTGTTAAGCCAACGTTAAAAAAAAGCAGCAAGTAGTAGTAAATGTGTAGCCAATGTCTATAAATGTTTTGTTATTGTCAATTAATGTGTGTTAAATTGTGGTTTCATGTCTGTTGAAACGAATTAGGCAACTGTGATGTCTCTTCGGGTATGCTCTTATACTAATAAATAAATAAATAACATCACGTGCCGGCTTCAGGGACCCCTCGCGGTTTCTACCGCGTATTCCGCCCGTAGAAAGGCACACCACCCCTTAGTGTAAAATGGAGTGGTTAGGGGCGCTAATCTAACTAAGCCTTTTCGCACTATATACCAGAAGTGTTACGCGTCAAATATATAAAATTTCAAAATATAGAATATATAGAATGTGGGTACGTGAATATCGTATTCGGAAGCACACATAGTAAAACACACATACGTACACGCACACGCACACAAGTAAACATAGGTAAATAATGAACGACTTGTTTTATTTTAAAGTTATTAATTAGAAAAAAGAATTATCTCAGATTTGTCCGTTGCCGTGCAGCCGAATTGTATGTAGACTCTCAGCTCAAGTTAACACCCGCTAAAACGCCGCGGGTGCCACCGGCCGCCTGTACTGAGATGCCTTGGCTCATGTTACGAGTATAATAATCTAGAGAAAGTTATCTGATAGGTTACGAGAGCGTAATAATATAATAGAATTCACTCCGCTCGCGTCTCCTCTGTGACGTAATACGTGCCGATGTGACGTGAACGAGTCGCTGTGTCACGTGTCGGTGTGACGCCACCGAGTCGCTGCGTCATGTGCCGGTGTGACGTGACCGAACCGCTGTTACGTTCAGTCGCGTGACCAAGAGAAGATCAAAGTCATCATAAATCCCTCTAAACAGTTTTGTTTATGGAGGTCTTTGTTCTTTTTTGTAGGTACACTACAAACTCTACGTATTTTTTAATAGTGCCATGCTGCATTGCAGCCGAATTGGGTCGGAAAGATCGGGGACGCCTGCATTATACCGCCGTAAATATATATATGGCAACATTTCTGTCAGTGTCGTTCGTTAATTAACAGTTTGTAATGTTGTCGACCACTCGTTTGCCCCATTGTGCTTTAAAAATAATATAACCATTGAAATATTGGTTTTAAATAGATTAGAGAGAAATCTGTTTATAAAATTGTTCCTATGAAATAAATGTAAAGTCTGTGCATATTATAAACATTCGTCAGATGCACTGGCAGCCCGACTAAAAGCATTGTTGTGGGTGGTGCCAAGGCTCGTAAAATATGCAGAATTCTGCTTCACGGGCCTTGACGATACAGCAACATGGGATCGGATAAAGACAGCGGTTGTAATGGCGGGGATCTGCCAACCCGAACAAGTGAAGGTAGGGAAAATTAGCCCGGACCAGAGAGGTGCACAATCAGTACTTGTAGAGTGCACAATTGTTGCCGCTAAGTAACTACAGGGAGAAGGCATCACAACAGTGGGGTGTACTAAATCAAGTATTCACTTCAGGGGAAGACATTGCTTCAAATGTCTGGGCATGGGGCACGCTGTAAATATGTGTCACTCAAAAGAGGATCGCAGTGCGTTATGCTACCGCTGTGGGGAGCCAGGTCACATATCTGCGTACTGCATAGTTCGACCCGGTTGCGCTCTTTACTCCGCCGCCGGAAAACTGGAGGCGCCAGCGGCTTAGTTGTCTGAATAAAGATGTGCTGCATCTCGGCTTCTTACAGGCCAACATATACCACTGTGCTGGAACGCAGGATCTTCTCCTGCAATCCATAGCGTAGTGGGACGTGGCACTGGCGGTAGTGGCAGAGCCTCATTACATTCCCCCCCCCCCTCAAATTGGATTGACGGTGTAGATGGTTCTGTAGCTATAGTGGCTGAAAAGGGCTTTGACCCTCCTCTTTCTTTAAAAGCAAGGGGTTGTGGCTATGTCGCAGCGGTTCGGGAAGAAGTTGCGATTGTTAATGTATACTTCTCTCTTAAGTGGAATTTGTCGGCCCTGCAGCGATTTTTCAACGCCCTGGGATCCACAGTTGGGCAGGGCCGGTGATTTCAATGCCAAGTCTACGGCTTGGGGCAACCCGATCGCTCAATTCAAGGGGCAGGATGTAGAAGAATGGGTACTAGCTACCGCACTGTCCCTTCTGAATAGGGAGGCGGTCCAGACATGTATGCGACGGAAGGGGTGGTCAGTATTGGACCTAACGTATGATACTCCTACCGTACGTTAGATTCACCACTAGTTGCACGTAGGGTGAAGAGATGGAGGGTAGAGGAGAAGACGGAGACATTCTTGGACCATCGTTACATTAGGTTCGAGGTGTCGTCCGTGAGTGCGGCGCCGACATCGCGCTTATTTCGGGGAATAGCCAGTTCCGGCGTTGGGCACAATCAATCGGTGAACTAAGCAGCCCTATTGCAGGGCATCTACGCTGAGCTTGGGACGTCCGTCGCCTCGTAAGGCGGTCTACTGGTGGTCGTCAGAAATCGCCAATTTTTGTGTCACCTGCAATAGCGCCCGGAGAGCATATACCCGAAGCTGGTGATGCCATCTACAAAATGAAGAGCGCGAGGACCAGCTTTATGCCATCTACATTGAGAGGAAGCAGACACTACAGCTGGCTATTAAGGGGTTCAAAACAAAAAGGCAGTATGGAAGGAATTGGTGGACGATGTTGAAACGGATCTTTGGGGCCAACCTTATCAAGAAGTGCGAAAGAAAATTCGCAGCCAGCCGTCCCCATTAACAGTGTCGCTCCAGTCTGTTTTGCTGGGGAATATAATCGGTGAATTATTCCTGGTACCGCCGACGGGATTTGCAACCCCACGGATGGCCCGTGAGATTACGGAAGAGGAGGAGTCCGGCGTTCCTCCTTTGGTCTCCAATACGGAAATGGAGGCGGTGATGTCTCCAAAAGGAGAAGTGGGCGCCAGACCCGGACGGGTTGCACGGGAAAGTACTTGCACTCATTCTCGTGTATCTCGGTGGGAATCCTTAGGGAGCTGTTCAATCCTTGCATTGTGTAAGGGCAGTTCACGAAAACGTGGAAGGAGGGCCGGGTTTGGCTAATACCAAAAGGAGGCCAGCCGGTGAATACGACAGCGGCCGTACGACCCATTGTGCTTCTAAATGAAGCAAGGAAAGCCCTCAAAAGAGTTATGGCAGCCCGCCTTGTTCAACATTTGTTGGATGGCTCGGGACCAGGACTTTCACAATGCCAATATGGGTTCCGAGCCAGACGGTCGACCATCGGTGAAATAAGCCGTTTTCATTGGTTTCGTTGTAGCACTATACGGGCGGCGCTCAAGTACTTTCGGGTGCCCTCGTACTTGAGAAGACTATTGGATACTTATCACTCTGATAGGGTGGTAGTATTTGAGAATCAGAGGGAGTCGTATGTGCGGAGACCAGTCGGGTGCGGTGTCCCCCAGGTATCGGTACCGTTGGACATCAGATACAAATGGACACTGCGGAGTCGCAAACTCTCAGATTATAGGAACTTAATTATAGGAAGGCAGTGCAGCTGGTCGCAGTAGGTTCTGCTCTCGTGATCGCGCATTGGAGGCTAGGGCTTTAGGTACGTGTCCAAAAGATCAAAGCTTTCTCTTCCGTGGAAATGGGAGAATAAGATCTCTCCCGTGAGCACATCTCCTTATCGGAGAGGCAGGTAAAGATGCGTCAATTAACGATTGACTCGCTGCGTCCGGTCCTTGAGCGGTGGATGCGCCGGAAACATAAACTCCTCATATTCTGACGTAGGTGCTCTGGGGATAGATTCGGTGCGTAGCTGTATTGGATCCGCCAGGCGACGGAAACGCGCTGCTATGAGTGTGGGGCTTCAGAGGATAGGGCCGAGCACACCCTGAAAGTATGCTCAAGGTGGGCTGTACAGCGCCACGACCTAGCAGCGGCGCTGGGAGGGATAGACCTCTCTCCTTCGAACGTGATCTGCTCAATTCTCGACAGAGATAGGTCTTGGGATACGATGGCCTCTTTCTGTGAGACGGTCATGTTCCAGAAGGAGGCCGCGGATCGTGCCAGAGAATTGGAGGTGGATGATGGCCCGAACCGCAGATGACGGGCGGGAGTGCGGCAAAGGCGCTGTGTTCTATTTATGCCGCCTCCCCAGATAGGTCAGGACCTTAACCTCACACTTTTGTACGTTGATGGGGGCTGATCTAGGTTGTCAGATCAGGCTCCTTTTTGGAGAAGTTAGGAGGGTCCGGTTACTCGCCAAAGTACCCTGTAGAACTAGGGTATCTCAGAATAGGCGGTCGATGGCATCCGCGGTGTTTTCGTGGGTATTCGGTAAAGCTGCGAGTCCCACACACCCGTCGGATCCCATCCATGTCCGGTGGCACTGCATAAATGCATTTCCGCGTGAAACAAAAAAAACATTTTAAGCATTTTCACGGTATTTTTTGCAATTCAAATGCATATAAAATGCATTGAAATGAAATACTGAAAATAATTGAGTTGTCTATTGGAACACTATTGATGTTGGTGCCAACATCAATAGTGTTCCAATAGCGCGCTTCTGCAGCTCAATCTAAATATTTATATCAGGGAAAATTTTCACAAGAACTTGCCGTGTACAGTGTAAATTTCTAAAGAAAAAAATCTTTTGTAATTGCATATTTTTTATTTTAGTTATAAGAAAGTCTTCTCTGTTATCAATTATTAAGAACCTTTTTTCCTTGACAAGTGTTTTTGTTATCCGACTGTGCAGAAGTAGGATAGTGCATGTGAAGCCATTGAGCCACTGCTACAGCCGAACGGCTTGACGTGTTTTAGCGTAAGATATATTGTGATGATTTGTCTCGATGACAAAATGAAACTGATTCTAAGAAAATTGTATTTGTATGTCTGGAGTCGCTAATTATCGAGGCTCTGATTGCACGTTTGCACATGTGTTCTATAAGAAACTTAATTATTTTCTTAACTTAATTTGACTGCCTCGTGGCCTAGTATTAAGCATGTTCAGCCGCAGACGTGAGGTCCCGGCTTCGATTCCCGGGTCGGGGCATACAAAAAGTGCTATTAGGATTTTTCAAATTCTTATAACTAACCGGAGTTAGGAAGTTGGCGGTGTTACACCCCCCCGTGCCTCGGAGAGCACGTTAACTCGTCCGTCTTCCACTTGATTTCTCTCCGTTCATGTTTGATTGCAGTCCCATCGGAGTAGGAGAATGAAGGAATAGAGAGTGCACTTGTGCCTGTGCAAACACTTGTGCACTATAAAATTTCCCGCGCAGGTGGCTCTCTCAATAGAGATGGCCGCTGTAGCCGAAATTCGGCTAGGACGACATTATTACTGTAATTTTTTTTTACAGTATGCATGTGTCACAGTCATTTTCTTGTTAAATACAGATCGCGTAGAATACTTACGTAGGGCCGGTTATTGAATCACGCGCTCGCATATTAATGTGAATTGTTGTGGCTTAGCCCAATACAATACAAACGAGTTGTGTAGCGGAAAGATATATTCAGAATTCAGAACAAATATTGGGAGCCCAAGGAATTTTCTTGAGCTTGTAAATATTGAGTGTGTTTACAGACCCGGAGACATTCGTCAAAGATACGACAAAACAAATGTGGTGACAATAACTTTGAACAAAGCCGACACTATGTTAGTCGTTTGCTTGCAGGATACTTTTGAAAGATTATTTTTAAGTTTATTGTTTAATGTTTTTCAGTTTGTATGGTTCTGAAATTGTTGCAGTTATTAAGAAATGTCGTTTACTGTTCGATCAAAAAGCCTTGAACATTGACTTACAACAATTAAGAATATTTTTATGCAGAAGATTAGTAAGAGGTTGTGCCATGCCGCATTGCAGCGGAATTATGCCGGCACGATCAGGGAGACCTCTGGCTCACTTGATAGCGCCGTAAAGTGACATCTACGCTGTCGCGTTTCGTGCGGTTTGTAAAAAGCCGGTGGCCCAACGCGGGGGGTGGAAAGGAAGGCAACGCAATAATAATGCTGATGTTCATGTGCGTCGGTAGTCGTAGAAGGGCTCTGATTACTCGTTTGTCCCCTATACTATAAAAAAATGCAGTGTAGGGGCCTTACGTGACTATCATGGATATCTCGTGCTTACGAGGTAACATTTAGATTATAGAAATACAAGTTTACAATAACTCAAAAAATAGTGAATGTCAGGTTAGTGTACGACAACTCCAGATCTTCAGTGTCGCCTTCCGTACGGTTTCTGAGTAGCCGGTGGCCCATGGGGGGGGGGGCGGAAGGAGGGCAATGCATCGGCATTATAGTAATAAAGTGGATATTCATGGGCGTCGGTATTCGTAAAACTTCTCGTTTGCCCCCTGTTTTATAAAAGAAATCTATCGTGCGTATTATAATTGTTCTACAATTGATCTCCAAGTGAGTCATGAGACATTAGACGTGATCGCTCTCGGCCATGAACGGGCAACTTTATCCGATTCTCGATCAAAGAGACCATTCAGTGAATCATCGCTCCACAATAGGCGCGTTCTCGCGTTTAATGTTGTGTAATAAAACCACTCTTTGAAGGGTTTTAGAACTTTTATGAGGGAAAACGATTGTTTTTTGATGTGCGAAAAATTTGGAATCCCCACTCTACCTGTTACCACTATAGTCCGCCGTCGTCTAGTGGTAAGCATGTGCAACCACAGTCACGAGATCCTCGGTTCAAGTCCTGGGTCGTACTAAACTGTTATTGGGCTTTTCGTTTTTTTAATAATAGTCCCAAGTCAGGCAGTTAGCCTGTTAAGCCGGTCGGTCGGTCCTGCGCCTGATTTCTTTTCGGTCGAGACGAATTGCCGTCCCGTCGGAGTAGGAGGAGGGAACCGGGAGTGGACTTGCGCTTGCGCACACACTTGCACATACACTGTAATATGTCCTGCACATACAGATATAGATTTGGCTAGAACGACACTATTAGTCCGACTTGGCTAGAACGACACTATTAGTCCGACTTGGCTTGAACGACACTATTACTCCGACTTCTTATCTATTTCTCATTTAATAATATGATATGTTCCTTTCCTATTTGCTTGCGCGTTGAAATTCTAAACGAGCTTCTCCTTTCGCAGGAGCATTCGATCACGGGTGACGTGCAGTTTGGAGCAATCGACTATCACCAGTTTGCTGAACAGGACTCATTTGAATACCGCCAGTTGTCAAATCTTCATATACAACTATTTTGTGCCGAGGATTTTTTAATCAAAGAAACTAATTACTTAAGAGGCAGTGTCACGTTGCATTGCAGCGAAATTGTGCGGGCACGACCGGGGTAGTGTTTCTCGTTCATACTACATCGCCGTAAACTGATGTCTTTGGTGTTTTGTGTGGTTTCACCTCCTCTCCGATGGGCCATTATATGTGAAAATAATGGTTATATGTGAACAGCCTAAACATATTCAACTTTGGTCCGGTTCTCCGTTTGCCTTATAGTCCGGCCCACCTATAAGGCTCTATACGTGAACAGCCCAAATATAACTCTATCGTCGTCAAAGTACATTAAATTAATACATCAGTAACGTATTAAAATAACGGTTCTGATCGACACTACCTATACCGCGAACTAACACGTATAGTCACGCGCTTGCACTAGACTTCATATGGAGCCGTCAGCCATAAGTCAGTTTCACCCTCGTACGTGACAAGTGCACACACATTTCTCGTGCGCTTGTGCAGTGCATCTGTCGCAGCACGATATTAGAGACACCTCGGCCTCTGTTCCATTTCTTCACTCATGTGCTGTCATATGTTTTACATACACTTAGCCGATCAGGCCAACCGGTGTACGAGCGATGTAGCATAGTACCTCAGTTAGGATAACTTATGTTTAATTTAATATATATTTTGTTTAATCTACTAGTGCACCCAGAACGATGCTGTTTATGAGTTATCATTGATGTACAAGCGAGATAGCCATTTCGTCCGCCGACAAATGAATATCATAAAGCTGACAGCGAGCCGTTAAATAAAACATTAATTTTAACTCGACACCACAAAAACCTCTCTTGGCCCTTCGTGGTACTTTCATAACATTATAGAGACATGCGCCTCGCCCCGTGATGTCACACGCGTTACTCAGATTCTAATAATTGTAACGTCATGACTCATGGTATATAGCCCATATGTCTTTTGCATAAATGTAACGATCACACCGTAAAATAATTTTTCAAATACCTATTGTAGTTCCAGAGATAAACACGTTCAAAGAAACAAACAAACAAAGCTTTATTATATTTACCAGTTCATTACATTGGTCGGCGCCTCCTGGTACTGCTAAAAATCATGCGATCTACCTCCACGCTAGCGCGAATATAAACAGTGGAACTGGTCGGCGTGCCTCTTAACCTGAAGACACAAAAGTCTTCGCTAGTCAGTCGAACTGTTGAGGTGGACAAGCGCCGCCAACCAATGTTAGGTCCCTCCGAAAAGAAAAAGGCGTGCCTCTTTCCTTCGTCGACAGTCGCCCCCGAGGGAACACTAACAGGACCTCTGTTATGTTACACGATTAGTCTTTGAAGTTATTTGAGGTTTGATTAAATGTGAATAATTCAGAGGTTACTGTTTGTTACAAATCAATATCTGAACTGAGTGTAAAAACTGTAATAGTGAATCTTTAATTGAATTATGGTATATGAAGTGTTATTGGTGTACTTTAAGAAGATGACCGACGCTCACGCTAAAAAAAGAAGAATA
>JAFELO010000056.1:184821-205170 GCA_017140195.1 Eumaeus atala | reverse complement strand
ATATATATAAATATAAATATTGGACGACCGGCTGGGTTGGTAACGTGGCGGTTATTCTGCGTGTTATGCCAGAGGTCGCGGGTTCGTATCCCGCCTAGGTCATGGATGTTTATATATACATTACGGTACACACACAACACAGGGCTAGGCCAACGTGGTGTGACAATTGTCCCCAGATATTATATATACCCACACTCTAGTGTCGTTACTGTAAATTAGCAGGATCTCGATTCTGTTTCTTCCCACTTTCCTTTCGATACATGAACTATTATTTGAAACAGGAAATATTTAATAATAATAAATTAATAAATTTGAAAGCTGACTATTTGAAATATATTTCAACTAGCGACGCCTCGCAGTTTCACCCGCATAACCCGCATACGCCGAAGCGTATAGTCTATATACCTAGTCTTGCCACAAATATTGTAACAAAGATTTTTTTTAATTGCAAATAACATTTATTTCTTTTACAGTGTGTTAGTTTAATTGCAAATAACATTTATCACTTCTACCGTGTGTTAGTTTAATACACAAATATAAAACAATTGAAAATATATAAAAGCATATAGTGGTTTGGCTGCAATACAGTCCTCTAAAATGTGAGGCCAGTTATCAACAGAAGCGCGCCTACTCTCCATGGGAAAATTCTTTACTGGCCCTCGTGTAGATTGTTTTAGGGACTCCAAAGTATCATGGTGTTTAGAGCTAACTTTACTTTTTAATAATGGCCATAAATCGTAATCCAGCGAATTATGATCGGGACTAGACGACGGCCAGTCTTAAGATCAGATGAAGTCCGAGACGTTCGCTTAGTGAACCGAGCGTTATGACCCGTCGCCGAACCCTACTGGAAGGACCATACTTGGTTTAATATACATGGTGTTATTAAGGGCCTTAACTACCTTCTCATGAAGGGTATTTTGATACACTTGTACCAATTTCTTGATACTTTTTTCACAAAAACATGGCTCTCTCACTCCTTCATATTTAATGCCCCACCAAACTATCAATGAAGTCGGATAATGCCCACATTGCACTGAGTCGACTAACTGGGAAGCTTCCTTAGAGCTTTGAGCATAAATACGGTCATTTCATTTGTTAACATGTTGCTCAATTGTAAGACTTTCTCATCCATAATCAATTTCCTTCTGTGAACTCCCTTTGCGTAACGCTTCAGTAGTTGTTTCTATTTTACCACCCTGTTCATCTTTAATTTATCAGTTAATAATGATCAGTGCATCTCTTATAGGTCGCAAGTCCTTAGTCATTTCTTAAAATACGCGACCTTAGTTCTTGGTGCTATCTTCATTTCCCGAGATAAAATCTCGTGTTTTCGGACAGGAGTTTTCTCTTCTTAGAATTCTTTTCCTATCTGAATTCTTTCCGTTACTGTTTTGACCATCTTTCTCGTACGAACACTACGTGAACGGTCGGCTCTTTATGTGTCACAATCAGAGGAAGTCTCATTATACCTATTAATAGCCCGGTACACAAACACTTGTCAAATACCAAGTGTATGGAGAGTTTTAAATATTGCCTTTGGCTCCATATCTACTTTGAGTAAATCACAGCGATTCTGATCAATTTATCACCCAACACCATTTTAATATCGCAAAATGTTGTACAATGTATTAGCGTCAAAAGGAGAAAAACAATGAACCGTCGTATAAAAGTGACCGATTCCAAATTCGTTACATACGAATATTTCTTATTGTGTTAAATAACAGTATTTATAGCCAGACCAAGTATACTAACATCATGTCTATAATATAATAGTGATATAATATTTATATAATAGTGACTTTTGGTTGTGAAGTGTTATTTCAGTCTTATTAATTACTAGCTGAGTCGTCACCCACATATAAATATAACAAACCATACAAGCTTCATATTGCAAACCGGAAACAGCAATGAGACGGCAAGGAAGATATACGGTATTTCCAGTGAGAAATGCTGATACATGTCGCAACTGTCTGTCTGGCCGTTAACTACCTTCTGATAAGGGAGACAGTCGTAAATCGTCTATTGAACGCATTACTATGTATTGCGACTTAACACAGTTTAAAAGGGTCGTCTAGGGAAAGGGAAATCAATCGCCTCCGAGATTGGAGGCCTGTCGCCTCCCGCCCCCTTTCCCTTGACGACCCTTTCAAACTGATATTCTTTAATTAACTGCGCTCCACATTTTATATATATTCTAACTAGCAAATTAATATTTTTTTTAAACATTTTTTAAACAATATCTTATAAGTTTTTTTGGTTTGTGAACATCGATGTACGATAAAAGATAGCATGTTTCCAAATAGATATCATGTATTTTAAAGTATATTTCCAACTCTACCTATTATACTTGTGGACCGTCACGGTACATCTCGCTCACATGATGCCGCTGTAGAGTGACATTTGCGGTGTCACGTTTTGTGCAGTTCGTGTGTGGCCAGTGGCTCTCATCGGAGAGGAAGAGGAAGGACGTCCTCAATGCGGTACGGTAAGAAGATGAACGTTGGTAGTCGCCGAAAGACTGATTGCTCGTTTGCCTCCTATACTATAATTAATTGACACGCATCGAATATACCCTGAGACATTGACAAGCTGAGAGCCGGAGGCTGCGTACATCAGCATTTCTGTTTTATTTTCAATTTTTATAAAAACTTATACATCGCTGTTAAGATTACAATAAACACGACAGTTTTGTTTTCATATATAATTAAATACTAGGATTGTATGTAAAGTCTTCACTTTATATATAAAATTCCACCTGCTTGCCCCCACCCCCGTTCGCCCGTGGATACATTGTACACTAAAAACTTCTACGGAAATCGCTCTATCCATGGGTGAAAGCCGCATAAGGTCCGTTTAGTAGATATTTATAGAATCGAATTGACATTCGGGTCATCTAAAAGGAAGGCTTCGCTATCAATGTTCAGCACAATCAGAGTACATAAGATGAGTTCACCTTTCATTGATTTAGGCCAGCCGCCCAGAGATAAGCCACATGAAACTCGATAGCGTAGCCATCACTTCACCCCAGAGCGGTATTACGTAAGAGGTACCTATTTTCGGTCGTGGCGGTCCGATGCAGCTACTACACTACAGTATATTATATTTATTAGTTTCATAGTAATAAACTACTGGTCATACAATATATAACAAGTGACGGAGCACATTCAACAGTCAGTGAGCCACCAAGACCTCCGGGGTCAACATTAGTCGGCTTATAGCGGTTCAATACTCGCTTATCTGAAAGTAACTGTAATCGCAATATTAAACCAAATTTTATTAATCACATACAGACATACGGCATTACACAATTAGTTTATAAAATTTATTTTTAAGTCTGAAAACCTAGTGTCACGGTAGTGTAATGACTCCCAAACGGCTCGAACCATATCTTTTGCGTATATTCTGTCTGTCTCAGGTCTGTGAATAGGTCGTAAATTATATTACGGAATTTAAACTTAGGGGATCGAAGCCGCGGTTCTCAGATACTAATTTAAATAAGTTCCCTGTCAAGATGTTTGTCCAGGCTAATCTCCGAATCTATTCAATCGATTTTAATGTAATTCGTATAGATGTAACTTTCCATCCTAAAATGTACGATGATCGTAAGATGACTTATTTTATTTCCAATCATCATCACCTTTTACCCACCTCCACCCATGCTCTTACCCGCCTCTCGGTATACGATAAGAGATGCACGGGGGTTTACTCACCGGCTCTGTTCACCAACGTGCAATTCTTGGCTCCCTATACATTATTTAAGTGCTCTCTCGTTATTTTTCCCCTTTCTGGAGCCTGACACCACAAAGATAGAACTTGTCATCGGCCTCGTCAGTCCTGATTATCTCGATGCCGCTATGTCGTTACCTATCCTTCCTCTTCGCGTTTCATGTATGCGCAAATATCTTTAATTGCCTATAGCTCTGTTCCGTTGCGAGCAAATCCTGATGATAGACCGGGCCCACCGTCTTCCGTTCGATGCCGTCCAACCTGATGCTTCGCTCGTTTTTGTACAGGTCACATTCCCTCAGTACATGGTTTCTGGTTTCAGCTTCATGATCGCAAGGATATGATGGCAGGTCACATAACGTAATCCTGTGCGACCTCTAAAACACACGTGCCCTGTTAGTATCTGTGAAATAACGTACTCAGGTTACACCCATTGATATGCCAGACGCGTTGTAACTTCTGGAAAGAAGAAGTACAACTCCCTCCCGTCGGCACACGCGGCAGAGCGTGACTGACAAGTGGAGATGACGTCGTCCGCGATGGCGCTTCTCTTTTTCTTACGCTGCTTGCCCTTGAGCCCCACGCACTCCTCCTGCACGCGTCCCGTTCGAAGAACCTCTAGATCGGCAGGCAGAACGCCGGCCAATACTGGTAGCACCGCACCGACGCATGACCTGTAAGGTCTTCGTCAGTAAAATTAAAGCTGGTCTTTGGGTGCGTAATAATGCACTACGTACAACACACAAATGACAGCGTTGACACCAAAGCGCTGCAGCATATGTCAAGATTGCAACATAGGCTTTGTGGTACAGGAACTTAAGTGCCCGGTACTTCAGAAGGTAGATCACGCGAGACCTACCCGAAAGAGCTCACGGCCTTCTCACTCATCAAAACCGCATGCAGCGCAAAGGATCTAGCATCGTGTATGTGTACCTCAAGCACCTTGGTCACAGATACACTCACGTTGGAGTCACCACTCATCCTAATGGTTGGTCTGCTTTTAAAACGAACCTTAATTGTCATAGTCTGGGACTTGGCTGCGGAAAATGTTAGCCTATTAAGGGGCACCCAATCCGATAAACTGTTCAAGATCGTGGAACATTTTTGTTCGATAACGGCGTGCGGCGGTCCCTCAATCGCAAGCGTCAAATCGTCTGCGTATGCCACAAAGCTCACACCCTCTGGTCTTGACAATTTAAAGATATCGTCTAGGTCGAGTTTCCATAGTGTGGCGCCCAATACCGAACCCTGGGGACATCCCATTGTGGAAACATAGCGATTACAGAAATAACTTGCGAGAGTCTGATAGATGTTCGGAGAGATGCCGGTAGCTTTCTTTTTTAACAGTATCATTGGCCACCATGCATTATCGAAGGCTCCGGAGATGTCCAAAAGGACGAGCTGGACGTACTTATATATGTGTAATTATCTGCAATCTCGAACACTGATTTTAATGCGTTTACGGTTGAGCGCCCTCTAACGAATCCATGCTATTTTTCAGAAATACCACTATGCCAACAGGGAGCGCAAGTAATCATGAGACGTTCTATAATTTTTACTAGAATCGGCAGTAAAGTAATCGGCCGGTAGGCCCTTGGATCTGTTAATGACTTGTTATTTCCCTTCATTGATAGTGCTGCCACACTATCAATGAACCTATCTTCCAGATATCTGGACATATCCCTTCTTTGATACACGCTGTGTACATCAGCATTATTTTTTCGGAAGAAGCTCTTCAGGTATTCCTGATAAACTTTCGAGTGATTCCATCTAATCCGGGACTTATATTCGGTAAGCTTCTAATAATGTGATCGCCTGCACTGCGAGAAGGAGCATCTGAATCCCTACCGGAAGGAGAGCATGTAGCCGCCACTCGAACTTGTCGGTGATAGCTGTTGTCAATTTCTGTTGTATCATCTGGGCATAGGGAGTACAGGAGCTGATGCATAGTAGTTTTGATGTTGTCAGAATAACCTTCTAGAAATTTTCCGCCATGAATAACATTGTTCGGAGGGCGAGGTCTACCAGTCGCGGCTCGATATGACAAACCCCAAGGATTTTTATTTCCCATCTCGGCAATATCCCTAAAATGTTTAATTTCAGCGTCTTTCATGGCCACTTTGTATTCTTGTCTGGCTACATGTAGGGCTTCCTGCAGTGAGGTATCGCCTGTGGGATTTTCTCGTCTCGAGTTTTGCCAACATCGTCATGCGGCCTTGACTTTACGGCGCAGACGGTCCAGAGTCGGACTCCACCATTCGTAGCCTCTGAACTCCCGATCTTTGCGATATCCGTGGTTCCGAGGTTTATTTTTTTGCTGTTTGCGTAAGGATTTCACTAAACTACTTGGCATGTTAATTTGCTGGTTTCCTGGAGTCTAGTTTACCCATTCGCAAACATAGCATCGATCGAAAGTAGGCCTGTCTACCCCTATCTCGCGAAAGGCTAGTCTAAAGGATGGTTCTTCTATCGACATCGGTCTTGCTACGTTGCTACACACCTGATATGAAATTTGCTGATGGTCGCTTAAGCTAACACCTTCATATACGCGCCACTCTGATATCGGTACTCCTCTTGTCGGAAGTGTCAGATCCACATCAGAATTGAAAAGAACCACTTGGTCCGTTGAACGTTGGAGGCTGGCATTGCTTGTTGTGAATGAATAGACTTCTGCACAATGTGAAGCCCTCCATTTGGGTCTTCCTGTACTCTGTGTCTCGCCCTCGCCCCGAGTATCGACGACGTTCATAAGACCAGAGTGGTGAATACGCATTGCTGTCTACTTTTCAGTAAGGTGATCCCGAACATGACTTCGGTGTGCAAGGTGTCGCGCTACGACATGTCCATACTGCTGAGATTATTTCTATGCAGGAATCCTGGTAATCGATATGCATGACAGTGCAATATTCGGAACTCACAATGGGAGAGCAGTGAAAACGCAATCTTGTAATTATTGACCAAAATCCTAGCTTTCGGAGTAGCTCCACACTGAATCAGTCTTGTTATGCCCCAAAGTTGCATACTGTTTTCGAACGAGAACGAAATCTTAGTTCATTTCACTGGAAATAACAAGCAGCTCAGATGTGGCAACATCTGATCCCTGAATATTGAGCTGTCCTATTTAAATAATATTTCCCTCCTTATCCACATTGTGTCATGTCGACTGCCTGTTGTTCCGCATATATACGAGCTGGGCAAGTCACAGAGTTGGTTACATGAGTGCTTGCTACTTTGCGCTTAAAACGCTTGCAGGTAGCGCAGCACTCACTTTGTGACTGACATTCCGCTTTAGGATGTCTTGTATCGCCGCATTTAACGCATACCATTTCGGTTGCCCTACAGTACTTCTATTGTTGTCCATATTGTTGGCATTTGTTGCAGCAAATGACACGTAGGTAGTCGAATATATCAGCCTCGTCCTAGCCAATATAGACACGACCAAGGCCAACCAATTTATCACGAAGAGTACGCCCGCCGTTACGAACTTTCTCTTTGGTCCATTCAGGATTGTCCGAAAGGTTCGTAGGTCGTCAAGAAGGATATCTTCTGTCGGATCCGTTCTTAGGTTGCGGATGGCCACCAAAGGTCAACGAGCCTTGGGTTCCGAATCAGAGTTGGCGGGGCAGCCGCTTTAAGCAGCTTCTCAGCGGCTACAGGTATAGCGGCCCTGACCGCTATGCCAGAATTGTCTATTCGGAATATGCTCTGCACTGGAATGCCCAAGCTAGCAGGTTTTACTGCCTTCTACAGCTAGGCTTTGATGCCCTCAAAAGTCTTTATGTCCTCTGTATTTGGGTAAGACAGTTCTGCTTGAATCTGGTTAGCTGGTATGACGACCGTTAGCTGGCCCTCCGGTCGCTTCAAGAGCGATGCGTATGTGGTAGCAGCTGGAGTGAAAGACGGAAATGAGCAGATGTTTGCTGGGTCACCGGGGCTCATGGTCAGTTCTAGTTGCTCGTATTTTAGCTTTGTCGAAGTTACTAGGTGTTCAGACTCGACAAGATTCAGTTCTAATGCAGCAAGTATAGCTAAAACGCTTTGGCTAGCCTGGCTTATTGCGTCCCGTTCTGCAGCATTCATTTTAAATTCAGTTGCGTTGACCTTTAGGAAATGCACTACAAAGAATCCTGCACGGTATGCAGCATCTGAATTTGGCTCATACCATCAACCCAGATTCGGCTGCTGAGACTGCCGCAGTTGCCGCACAGGTGCTCGGTTCTGGTGTAAGTAACTGCCGTTGGTGCAGTAAGGATCCTAGCAACAGGAGGAACCAGAGCCGATCGCGAGACTGCCGTGCTCCTCACCTGATCTTCCTCAGGCGACGTAATTGTTCTCGTATGAGGCCGCGCGCTTTTCGTGCTTAAGTCCATGGTGGCGGCCGATGAGCTGAATCCGTGCGGAGGAGTCCCAGCAAGCTATGTCCTGGGAGCGAATCCCGCCTCGCTACTGATCGACATAAGCTCCTCAAGCTCCAGAGATTTGCAACGAACTACCATCTCAAAGAGCTGCCGAAGTCGCCTCTTCTCATCATCCGCCATATCACCGCCTACTCCCAACTGTCCTACAAATCAAGTTTTAAAAGATGAATGAATAAATAAAAACAATAGTAAATATACACTAATTAGAAATACCGTTCTTTTCCCCCAAATAGTAGTCTTCTTTTTAAGCTGGCAACACTTTCTAAGTGCAGCTATTATCTAACAGGTGGCGGTATTTACTAGAAAACCAATTCAATATCCTAAGAGTGCATATTTTCTATAATAAATAATATATATGAAAAACATTTAAACCTATTATTAAACAATTAACACTGTTACAATAATGACTTAATATTCAGATGACGTGTCCCTTCACTAAATATACTTAATAACTTACAGTCTGTGCCCAGGTTGTTGGTAGTAAAATGAATTCCTTACCACGAACTTTGCACTTACAAATAAATTTTAGCCAATAAAACGTATTGATTTCGCAATCTAATTTATTGCTAGCATCACTATCACCCTTATAATTAACACACAATGCCAATTAGGTTGAAAAGTAGAAAAAAATACCACTTTTTCGAAATATTTAGCGCAGCACGTACGAACACTGTGATTTTTACAAGAGCCGGACGACATCATAACCAGTCAGACGTCGTCCACTAGCGGACGTAGGCCTCCCCCCCAGAGCGCCATAGGTCACAGTCACGAGCCACCTGCACCCAGTGACTCCCGGCCACCATAACTATTCACAATAACGACCGCAATTTTTTTATTGCCATAGCATGGCACGGCTCGATTTGCTGTTTATATAAAAGATACTTGCATAGCTTTATATAAAATATATGATATTTGTCTAATGATATATTAGTATATATCTATGAGTATAATGATATATGAGTATATATCTTCTATTTCGATGGCTATTATACTAGCGAATGTTAGTGTGAATCGGTTTTATTCAACATGTAAACATTTCTAAGTGTTGGTGCATTAATTATACGAGTTTAAACATAAAAATTTGGGTTAATATCGCCACAAGACACGCAGCTATTCCAAAGCATTTAGATAGATCTATGAAGTATTATTTGTAATCACAAAACACAACACAATGACTTCAAAGCAACAAATTGAGCAGACAATTAATACAATTAAGCTCAAAAAAGGAAATTTAATTTGATTAATAGTCTTTATTTATGCAAATGTATAAATAGCAGTTATAAAATCATTATATATTAGGCCCATAACACCAACAAAAACAATTGCTAGAAAATCAACCCGACACGGACACAACTGCGATGTTAAACTTTTAATTTCTATATTTGTGATAAACCGAAGGATAACGTATTCTTAGCCCGGTCTTGAGACTAAAACTAGGAGTGAGGCTTAAACGTACTGGGATAAAGTATTTTACCACCAAAATAGTTACAGGTGAGGCCATTATTGACTATCAGAAGCATTCGGGACACCATGACCATTGAAGTGAACATTGATGACATGGCGCCGGCAAGTGACCTGTGAAGGATTTTTATTAAGTGCAAGAAGAACGAGCCACGACTTCAGACGTCCATAAACATCCACATAAAACTTGAACGGACACCTTGCTTTCCTCACCTCAACATTTCACCGGAAACTAATACAAACGAAGTTAGACATCATAGCTGTTACTATTAGGTGGTATCTTATAAAAATTTAAACAAGTTAGGCAGAGGTAGTG
This sequence comes from Eumaeus atala, assembly GCA_017140195.1. Lineage (NCBI taxonomy): Eukaryota > Metazoa > Arthropoda > Insecta > Lepidoptera > Lycaenidae > Eumaeus > Eumaeus atala. The sequence goes on along the minus strand of JAFELO010000056.1, from coordinate 195,246 downwards.
CCATGCTGCATAAGAGGATAGGACTCCTAAAAACGGAATTGGGCCTGCACGACCGGGGAGATACCTCTCGCTCACATAATACCGCCGTAAAGTGTCCAACCAAATCTGAAATAATATACAAATACTTTTTTAAATGCAAACTCAATAATGTACAAATACTTTTTGAAATGTAAACTCAATAATATACAAATACTTTTTTTAAATACAAACTCAATAATATACAAATACTTTTTTAAATACAAACTCAATAATATACAAATACTTTTTAAATGCAAACTCAATAATATACAAATACGTTTTTAAATACAAACTCAATAATATGCAAATACTTTTTTAAATACAAACCCAATAATATACAAATACTTTTTTAAATACAAACTCAATAATATACGAATACTTTTTTAAATACAAACTCAATAATATACAAATACTTTTTTAAATACAAACTCAATAATATACAAATACTTTTTTAAATACAAACTCAATAATATATAAATACTTTCTCTAAAATAAATGATATTCTTTGGGAAAGATTTTGTGCGGAACCGCGGATCGGTAAAGTATATCGCATCGTACAACTACTGACTGTATAAGTAACTCGTTCAAATTTAAGTGCTACAAAAATTATTGTTGGAACAAATTAAATCCTTACTCTGAATTCAGGGTCTTACAAATCTATTTTTGAACGTAAACAAACTACCATCGGTGAACCCATAACTCATTCATATAGTTTTTGGTCCGAGCTGGTGACAGATCCCAGCACTTTGTGAAGGAACACTGAACTTCCTCGCCACTGTGCCTCCGTGACAGTCATCCAGACTCCAGAGTATTACGCAACCGTCCGAGGATGATATTAAATCAGTCCTTTTCTAACCCAAACTACCCGGTCTCATTTACATATCCTTCACAGGACACATTCTCTTATACTTTCTGCATGAGTACGCCCTTTAACATGATATCTGTATGGGTGTGTTTGTAAAGAAATGTACACTTCTGTTCAATGTAAACTTCTATGGATTTAATGCAGGTTTTTATCGCTGTAGATCAAAAATATATCTGATAAATTGTTTTAAGCTTTCACGATTTGTATTCACATTTTTAAACTGTAAATGGGACTTAGTCGCGTACTATTTTAATCGAAGTATTTAGCTCGACTACTACTCGTGGCCACGGCCGATTACATTACGGAGGAAACATCGAGAGTCGTAGTAAATACTTTGATGAAAATAGTACGCGATTGAGTCCCGCTTACAGTATAAAAACAATAAAACAAGTCTGCTTTAAGAGACGCCACTATACGCCGCATACAAAACGCCCACAAACATATTAATTTATAAAAGTTACCCTTAAGCATTTTATTGTTTTCCCCATCCACAAATGGGCCCCCGGAAACTAACAAACCGCACGGGACTCGAAAATATACCCATAATTTAAGGCATTATGTGAGCCATTCCGGCCGTGCAAGTCAATTCGACTAAAGTGTAGAACGCCATTACAAAAGTTCTGTTACTAAAGTTTTGTTCACCAATTTAAAACAATTCAAACTCCTAAAACATTAGTTGGTAACAAAACCACAACGGCGTGAACTGGCTCCACGTCGGTCCAACGCGCACATCCTCTTTCTGCTTTTGATATTTCACTTTTCTACGTTTTGCTCGCTACTATTCAAATTCAACATTATAAAAATATGAAGTTTCCATTTATAATAGTTTTGCGTACAATTAATTAAATTCATTTAATTTTTAAATTAATTTGCACCAATTATACCAAATGGATTTATCTAAATTTAACTACCTTTGTGATGTGATGATCAAAACCAAAAGAATGGCAGGTACCCAGCAGAGTTTATCGTGGGTATCTTCTCTGACGTGGGCGCGTTGCGAATCCTCAATTTAAACTTAGTCACTAAGATAAGCACAAGTTATCTTATCTATTTATGAAAAGTTAACGTTAGTTGAAAATTGAGTTTTTTCTTGTTTTTATACGGAAAGTACGTGTACTTTTTTAGTTCTTCTATAGTGGACGGGAACGATTCGGTTTATCCTCAGGCTTTTTTTGTACTAAAAGTATAATGTTTTAAAAGTAGTCCCCAAGTTGTTGTTAAGTAGCCAAATTTTCTAAATTGTTTTAATATAAAAACAGTATTCAAATATCATTAAAATCATTTTGGTTTCACAAACCTCATATAAATGTTTAATTTGCTTCAATAAAAAGAGGTCAACGCTTATTTCAACTAAAGTGACCATAAAATAATTGTTCCTAGAGCCTCGTAACATGGCTGACCGTCGAGTAGCCCTCTATCGATGCCGACCTTTTCCCCAGAAACAATACCAGAGTAATTATAGCGGTAATGAAACAGGCACATCAAAGATTTCCGGACTTCCGACTCAACTCAGCTAGTGATGAAGACCGTTAATTGTCCTTGGGCTTCCTGGTTCAAACATCACTTTCATCTTGTAATAAGACCTCTAAATTATACTCAAAGATTCAATTTCATTAATGGAAATTCTCGGTGAGACGAAATCTACAGTAGATACTGTAGTCCTTAATCTAGTGGTAAATAGCACGTTATGGTGACAAACACGGCTGCACGTCGGATCTAAAATATTCATGTACTTGTTTTAATTTTTAATAACATTCCGATGGCAGAAAGTTGTAAGTATTAGAATTCCTGCCATTCCGGTGAATTAATTCGGCCGTCCCATGCTTGATAAATAATACACATGTATTCACGTAGACGGAACACACATGTACACACACCCTACGTGTGTGACAAGTGCGTGTTTATGTATATTACATAGCAATTACGAATACAGGCCGATGTCGGGAAAAATCACTCTTAGATACTTACGATAACAAAAGTTGTATTCGGAAACAGTCGAGCACTACGCCGGACCGTTATTCACCCGCCCATTCGTCTGCAGTCGCGACCTCAAGACTCGTTGAGTTGGGATATGAATTGTTGGAACAATGTTCATATTGGCCAGATTTATTCCCCTATGACCTCTGTATCTTTTGAAATGACATAATAATCAGCTTAGCCAGCTAACATTTTCACTCAATGAAGAGGTAATAGCGGAAACTGTGGCGTACTCTTCAGGCTTTTCATAATATGACTTTGACGGGTTGAAGAACTTGGGGAATTGATTGGTGAAGTGACCTTAAGGTGAATATGTACTTATTGGCAATCATGTAGTTTCTGCTTTTCAATGCCACGAGCTTATAACCCGTTAAATGCTTAAAATAAGTAACTATGGTAGGCGCCAAATTTAAAATTTTACAGTTCTTCAATGGCGACGGTTCGCTTTTTACGGCGCAGACTTAGATTGTGTATTTCCATTCGCAGCGTCGCTAAAATTCAAGAGTGCAAAGCTGGCAAGCCAACTTACTTTTTATTGGAGCAAAACCCTTTGTTCCAATAAAAACCAGTCTTATCAAAATATGTCTCTAAAGTAAGTAGCGTGTTCTGTAAAGTAGACTATATGAAAAAGACACAGGGTTGTTTTTTCTTTAAGATAATTTCACCTCAAAAATCTGTAGAGTTTTTCGTTTCTCTACGAAGTAATGAGAATTCTAGAGTCAGCGGTTCGTGAAACGTCCCTGGCCTCCTGAGCCAATTGAGGAGATGAATTAGCAACCAAAAGTTACTTTAAAATACTCCTCACCTTTGTACAATTAAAATATTTTTCTGGTATTTCTTTTTTTTAGTATTCGCCGACACCTACAGAAATCCATATTCCTCATAGAGGTGCAAATGACACTGTCTTTCCACATACCCACCAACGGGAACAAACTGAAGTACATCACCAAACGACAGCAGCGGTCACTTTAAGGTGGTATCGTACAAGAGGTGGCGCCATGTTGCATTGCAGCCGAAATAGGCTGGCATGATCGTGAAGTTACTTCTCGCTCACAAGAGACCGCCCTAAAGTGACAGATATGCTGACGCATTTCGTACGATTTGTTAGTAGCAGGTGGACTAGTGCAGTGGAGGAGGATAGGAAGGCAAAACATCCACATGGCAATAATGATGCGGATGTCTATGAGCGTCAGTAGTCGTCGAAAGGTACGGATTGCTCATGTGCCCTCTTATAATATAAAAAATAAATTAGATGCATATTTTTCTACAATCTTCAGCCCGCTCATACAATATCGCCTACCATGTTCACAGTTTCGTATGGAAACGAACATTGTACTCGTCTCCATACGAAACTCTCAGCGCAATGACACAATAATCACTACGCCTCGTTAACAATGTCCTGTGGCACTATATGTTACATTAACAAACTTATCGTTCTCATAAAGTTGTTCGTTTTAATATTAACGTACATTGAACGTAACAAATTATAACATCGTACCAGTACCAAGCAAAGTTGAAATTACAACCACGTCACGTAAATTTCTGTCTAATGACTAAGTACATAATTTACGTTTGTTTAATTAGGTAGACGCAAATTGTAGTCCCGATACGCGTGACTTAAAAACATGCCAACTTTAGGCACGCGTTTTGTATACTAGCATCACTCGCGTTCTATTAGTCGTGACGTCATGATATCTGGCCTATAGGCTTCCTCCACTAATGGAATATCGAACACAAACCACATTCCTGACAGTAGTGCGTCCAAACTAACAAAGAACCTCTTCAGCTTTATATTATAAGTATAGATTATTTTGAGCGTGATTCTATAATAATTTTACATTACACAATTTGTAATGGTCTTCTGACGTCAGAGTCAGGGGAGGAGGGAGCCCTCGGTCCCTCTTGCTATAATGATAATAGTTAAATTAGATAAAAGCACACTCATCTGTGGAAGCGAGGATGGGGTCCGTTCCTTTTTCGACCCGAAGCCTCATCTAGTCGCCCGACGAGCGTTCATGTTAGGACGATGAATCTCCGAAAAAAAAAACGATGTCAATCATTTTACGTACAGTGTAAACGTTAACCTACACCACGAGAATTTACAGCTCGAACAAGCTTGTATAAAGTGCGGGCCAAGGTCACGCTATGCTTTAAATCTCATTCTCCTTTTTAATTTAACTCTCAATTCCACTCTCAAAGTGAAGAAATCGCGCTCTTTGGCTCAGACGCGGTCGACACAGCTGCGTAAGACGGACATCACAACTGTCCGTATCTCCAGTAGGTGAGTACTCATTAAATTATTATTTTGTTTCCGCCTTAAGCTTAAAAGCGTCGGGGAATGTCACAAGAAGTCCCGGCCTCAGGACTAGAACTTTGATATTGCAGTTGGCTCCGCTAGCATTCCGCTAGTTTTATGGCATGCTGACGGCTACAACCAGTGCCAAAGTATAAGTTCATTATGTTTTTGGCACACTCATACGTGTCATATAAAATACAGCTTCTTTAATGGACGGGAATGCTGCCACTAAAATCTAGAAGTGTAATGGTTTTTGATGTAAAAAGCTACACCTCACGCACAGTTTTTCTTTTTAAACAGATGTAATTGTCCCTTAAAATCTCTGCTATTTTTTAAAAGCTTAGTTTTAAAGGTCAGCAAAGTTAACGGGATGACATTTTCAGGTCACTAATTGTTGGCCCAAACAAACGACGTTAATGTCATTAGCTGAAAGCTCACCTCAGCCGGCCAGTAATATACTTAGCTTGTTTGTTGATTGTTTCTACTTCAGGCTGCAACTTGTACGTATGTTGTGATATTCATTAATGAACGGCCGCTCGTATTCAACGGGCGTCGCTTGTAATCAGCGGCCATTCTCGGACTGCACTCGCCTCGCATTTATTTGACTATGTCATGGGTCGAGTAATTGCTGCGATTAAATAATGAATTGTCTTGATTTCCAAATGGCTGGCTGGTACTGGGCTTCACTCGTCCACGTCCAACACACGTTGACGCAGTAATGAATCCCGTACACACTCACAGCTTAGGACCTGGTAAGTACCCCGCGCTTACGTAACACTAGCGCGAAGAGTTGGCTATACGGCTCTTCATAATGGTTTCTATAGGCTCCACGTAGAGAAACCATTGAGAACTACTGATAAAGAGGAATATACAACATGGCCTTATAGCCATCTCTTAGTATACAACCAATAAACAAACGAACCCGTATTTTTAAACTTTTCTTGACAATAATTTAGCGGCTTCTTGCGATGCGGGTCTTGTGTTGGTTAAATATTATATGTCATCATTTGCCATTTTTTTGTGTCATTTCACATACGCGTCATCTCTCAGACGTCAGACGTTATCAAGTACAGATCCACGTACATTATTTGCCACACACGTCTTGTCGTCAAGGACTTGTTCTTTATGGAACGAGGCTATCGTCAAATCATTGTAATATAACACTAATAATATCTGTGTACTCATCACATCACGTTAGCCTAGGCGGACCTGGCCCTGGCGGGATTCGCACCCGCGATCTCAGCCAGCTTATCATTAAATTATGTAATGGTAATTTTATACTTATTGGTGGTTCTGGGATCGAGTACTACTTCTATTTTTATTACCTTTTTATTTAGGGACCTTTGTCACATGAGGTGATTACGACGGTCCCATCGTACCGTAGATTTAACATTACACTATTGCCATAAAAATCTCATCTTAACCTATAAGTAAAAAATGGCCTGCCTGCCTCCGACACCGGAGTACTCAATATGCTTTGGGAACCACCCACATCGAGAGCTGGGAAATCTCATAATCCTGGTAATATTTGTCTTTTATCCTTGTTCCGGATACATTAACATTAACCACTTCTCTTAACCCATAACTGCATGAAGTCGATACTATATCAAGACATAGACCTTGCTACAAAGGTAGAAGGATAGCAACGCCTCCTCATAAATATCAACTACGCGGATATAGATGGACGTCGATAGTCACTTAATACATCTGAATGTTCGTCTTGTGCCATAATTGTTTTTGAATTTTGAATGCCACAGTAATAATAATAAAAAGGAAGGCTCTTTGTAAGTCTTACTCCAGAGAAAGTTGAGCTGCATAAGTGTTTTGTAGATAAGGCAATGTCTCCGTCTCTAAGAGGCCATAGGGCGGACACGAGGTCAGCGTCTTCGTCGGTGAAAGTACTGGTAGTGTGTGTATCTGTTTTGAATCATTAAATTAACTTTACTTTTTATTTCCACAATTACTTCTTTCTCAATTTACCTTTACAACCGGTTTCGCCCTATCACCATCAGGTTTTTACCTGATTTGATTGATTATTTGAAAAAGAAATAATTGTGATAATAGTATATAAAGTTAATTTAATTATTCAAGTGTTAACATGAATTTCCATCAAGAAGTGACAATACATCCAGTCAACTGTATCTGTTTTGTCGACAAGCTTCAGGACAAGGTTATCATATGTTATAAGGTGTATTGTCTTACTTTGGTTCGCTGCTGTTATCGACAGGATCGCCGATAATTTTCTTTGGCATCCTCTGGCTTGGGATACAATCTAGTCCGTGGTGGTAGTCCGCTGTCATCGGCTGTAGTACCAGACGTGTAACAAGCCACCGTAATGTCATATCTCTTAAAGTTTTAAGGGTCGAAGCGTGTGAGCAACAATTTTAAATAATAATTGTGTAGAAATATTTACTTAATTTATATTTGCTCGAATTTTAATCAAAACGGTATTAAATTTTCCCCACCTGTTTGCTGACGTCCAACACTTACAAAACTTGAGCAATTTAATGTTTACTTTTCAAACTGTCCATGTTTATTATTATTAATTAACGTAATTTTATAATTAATTAATTGGTACTTCCGCTACAGCCCTTCAGTGTTGTTTCAAGTTGTTTAACATGTGAGCTAATTCATATAAGATAGAAATCCATTGTGTTTAATGTAAAGTAGAGCTACTATCGTTCCACACCAGCTATTGTTGGCGACGTAAAGAAGTCGTTTCGTTACAAGACCGCATTATGTACGCGCTTCAAAAATATCGGCAAAATCACATCTATACAGGTTTATATGAAAAGTACTACTGAATGTTAAAGGAAGATATTTTTAGCTTATAATTTTCTCCTATAATAAATTTCGAATTGTTATTTTGGTCAATGTTCTGTAAATAGCAAGTGTTGTATAAATACCTTTTTGCATAGCTAAAGAAATGCAGATCTGTTTCTAGAATAACGAGCAGATTGAATTTCTAGAATAACGTGCACCATATACCAGGTTTCGACAGAGTTAAAAGCTTATTCATAGTCCACAAAGGCAAGGCACGGCGGATGCTTGTACTGATGTGTCTTTTGTACTTGCCTTATGGTGAAAATGAGGTTCATGGCGCTAAGTCCTCTGGGAAACCCAGCCTGCTCTGGTGTTTGAATTCGTCAAGCTTTGTAGTGAGACGATTCAATCAATCTATCAGTCAATATATATATAAGGCATGCAAAAAAATATATATTATTAGATTTAATCACCAAAATATTACATTATAGTTTAAATTATCTAAATTAATTATTAAAATAAATATAATTATCCATTTCATAAACTATTAAATGTCACAATGATTCCACCGCCCTATGATTATATCAATACAATAAATCAATATAATGAGTTTATCTAAATTAAGGTAGAAAAAATATATAACTATATATATGTCACAAAAGCTAAAATGTATAAGAAATGGTCTATAATCATCAAGCAGGATATTGAGGGTCTTTTAATCTTAAGGATTTATTTCCTTCAGATATTCGTTTAAATTGTAATAACATCTTCCAATCAAGTGTTCCTTTAATTTTCTTCTAAATGGCTGCAATGCATTGATAGCTCTAATTTTTCAGGCAGCTTGTTATATATCTTAGGAGCTAATCAGAAAACACTTTTTCGCAACATTTGAGAATTAGCGGTTATAGTTTGAAGTTTATTTTTGTGACGGATAGAGGAGCATGTTTCATACAGTCTTAGGTTTTCTTTCACGAAAACTGCGTATTCGCATATAAACATAGTTAATAATGTTAGGATATTTAATTCCATAAAGTGAGGGTTACAAGAATCCCTTTTTCCTATTTTACATATTGCCCGAATGCATTTTTTTTAGCTCAGAATGCAATTTGAACGTCTATAGAAATTCCCCAGAACATTATTATATTCCGTATATGAGGCGCGACATATCCATACGCCGCTAGGAGGGTGGGCATATGTGCTATACTTCTAACTTTATTAAGTGCAAACGCTTCCTGATTTAATTTGTTGATTATAAAATGCCTAGAAATATAGTCATATCAGTTTCATTTAAGTGATGTTCTTCGTAATTGATATGGTAAGTTCCCGTAGCAAGAGTCCGTTCAAAGTGAATTTTTTTGTTGTATTAAAGTTTAATGCCATATTATCAGTGTATGTAATAAAATATTCAAGTGTAATATTTATCATATTTTATAAATAAAATTATGCTGTCATCTGTAAATAATGTCACATTTTGGTTTGTGACATTAACTAAGTCATTAATGTAAATAAGAAACAAGAAAGGGCCTAATACACTACCTTGGGATACTCCACATTTAGTTTCTTTAAACTCTGAAATGTGTTTTATTTCACATTTCGTTATAGGACAATTTGGGTAGCTTGTTTCCTGTTTCTTGAATACGATTTTATCAAATTATATGTATTATCTCTTATTCCATACGAATATAATTTTTGAAGAATTGTATGTTCTACGCGATCAAATGGTTTTGATATATCCATAGAGCTACAACAGAATTTCGTTTGTCCGTTCTAGTATATACGTCAAAAAGAAAGTTAAATATAGCACCATTAATTTTTAAAAAAAATCTGATCCCGTATTGTTATATTACACGTTACTAGTATATTGTTTTTTTCCCAATATCCGCATAATGTACTATATATTACTTTTTCATTATCTGATCCTACAATGTTAGTGTTATTAAGAATAGCATACATTTTGATTACTTCCTCAGTATTTATAAAAGACATAAAACAAGATTTAAGTGGTTACCTGCATTGTACTTATTTTTTTCTCAGGATCTATGTTTGACCTAACTAAACTAATATAATAGTTATTGCAACTTTCTGCTATATCCTTCTGATTGGTTATATTTATACCATTATTCGTAACATTACTAATATTTTAATTGGGAATTTGCGATTTATTTTCGTGTATAAACTTCCAAATAGCTTATGATTTATTTTTCATATTTTGAATATAATAATTATTCTGTGCACGCTGTGTATTTTTTATAACTAATTTATACCTTTTAGAATAAGTTTGGAATCTGGTTTTATTTAATTCGGTGGGGTTTTTTCTAAACATCCAAAGTAGCTCCCTTTTTTCTTGTTACATAATTTAATGCCCTTTGTTATCAATTTCGGTCGTTATTTCGTTAAGATTTTAATTTTTGTGACAGGAAAACAAAGGTCATAAAGTAATTTATACACGTCGTAAACATCTGAAAATTCGAGAGCCTTTTTTTTTTTTTTTTTTTTTTTTTTTTTT
>JAFELO010000056.1:168050-181387 GCA_017140195.1 Eumaeus atala | reverse complement strand
ACCGAACTAGTTATTATTTATGTATTTGTTTTTTTTTCTAGGAAATAAACCATCCCTTTATTGGCTAGCTTTTCAAGTATTTTTGAAAGTGTCAAGAGTAGCGAAATGGGTCTATAATTTGTTGGATCAATCTTTTCTCCTGTTTTGTATATTGGACAAACTATAGCTCGCTTAAATGTAGCTGGAAAGCCACCAGTTCCGGGATCTAAGTTAAATAAGAATGTGAGAGGGTAGACTAGGGATGTAATTTTTTGTTTCACAATGTTCGTTGTTATTTTATCCCAGCTTGGTGCACTGTGAGAACTTAGACTCAGGACTACTTCAATTACCTCTCGGGTATCCATTGGACTGAAAATCATTGAATCCAAGTTTGTGCTACCCGATGTTGCCAAGGATACCAAATCAGATTCAGTTTTGTTCATTTTTTGGAGAATGTTGTTCACGAGTGTACCCCTATATACGTAAAGTACTTACTGACTGTGTTTAGCGAATTAATTGGCGTGTTCCTAATTTTGAGTAGTTCCTGAGGACTACTTTCCATTGTTAATATTACATACGTCTCTTATAGTTTTCCATAATTATTATATGCCCTTTCCATTTTTTGCCAATTTATTTTGATAATAAAGTTTTTTAACAATTTGTTTCAAAGGTACTCTTAAGGTCTTTTAATAATTTGTTGCAGATGTTTCTATAGTTTACATATTTTTGTTTTAGTGTTTGATCATTTGGTGACATTTCAACGCGTGTATGTATTCTGTCTCTTCTAATTATTGACTACAAAACTCCCTTTATTATATATTTAGACCACTCAAGCAGTGGATATCCACTGCTTGAGTGGTCTAAATGTTTTAGGCAACGAATTTTTTTTTGTATTATTATCAATAACTTTAAACAATTTATTTGTTAATATTTCAGCTGCTGAGTTAGCATCATTATTTTCAAAGCAAACATTCCCATGTTTTATTTTTGAGAGTGTTGAAAATTTCCTCAGAATTTATTGTGACTTTTTTTATATTCAACAGATTTCTTGAACACGCATGAATTATAAAAATATAGTAATATGGGGGAATGATCTGTAAATTGTCGTTCAAATACAATTTCTACGGGTTCCTAGAATGTATCATAAAAAATGGTCCAAACAAGTATTGATTCTTGTAGGTTTTGTGACTCCTAGCTTGAGCTAATATTTAGCCATTAGATTTAAATAGTTCTGTACCGGTCCCGCTTTATCGTGAAGTGTATTATTAATATTTATATGTCCTGTAAATACAATATTGTGTTTATTCTTGCTAAGAATTTGTCCGAGTGAGTTCAGTTAATTAGAAATATTTCCTAAATCTAGGCGGTAAGCTAGGTACGAGCAAATTATAGTGTAGTCGGGATGAATATTTGTAATGAAACAATTGCCTTCGGAACAATCAGGCTCAAAAGAATGTGCTTCAAGCTCTTCACGTACGTACTACTATGCCGTCGTTTTGATTGATGTAATTTTTTATTTCTACAGGTATTTTTTCTGAGATATGAAAGGAAGCTCTAATTATTCCGTTGCCTAAAAAATCTAAGCCTTCGTTTCCCTCAGATTATCGACCAATATCTGTCCTACCCTTTTTCTCCAAAGTTTTAGGTTAGGATATTCGAGGTTTATTTTGGCAGTTTGCGTAAGGATTTCACTAAGCTGCTTGGCAACTTCATTTGCTGGTTTCCTAGAGCCTACTTTATCCATTCGCAAACATAGCATCGATTGAAAGTAGGCCCAATCTACATCTCTCTCGCGAAAGGCTAGTAGTCTAAAGGATGGTTCTTCTGTCGTTATCGGTCTTGATATGCTGCTACACACCTGATATATAATTATCTGATGGTCGCTTAAGCTAACAATTTCGTGTACGCGCCACTCTGATATCGGTACTCCTCTTGTCGTGAGTGTTAGATCCACATTAGAATAACCATTTGGTCCGTTGAACGTTGGAGGCTGGCCTTGCTTGTTGTGAATGAACAGACCTCTGCTCAATATGAAGCCCTTCCTTTGGGTCTTCCTGTACTCTGTGTCTCGCTTTCGTTCCGAATATTGACGATGTTCACAAAACCATAGTGGTCAATGCACATTGCTGTCTACGCCAATCATTATAGGCTTTCCAGTTAGATGATTCAGAACATAACTTGGGTGTTCGAGATGTCATGTCCACACTGAAAGTACGCTGAGATTATGTATATACAGGAATCTTCGAAATCGATATGCATGACAGTGCAATATTCGGAACTCTGTTGTTGGAGCAGTGTAAACGCAATCTTATCATTATTGACCAAAATTCCAGCTTTCGGAGTTACTCCACACTGAATCAGTCTTGTTATGCCCGAAGTTGCATACTGTTCCTGAACGAGAACGAAATGTAAGTTCATTTCACTGGCAATAACAAGCAGCTCAGATGTAGCAGCCCCCGATCTCTGAAGATCGAGCTGTCCTATCGAAATAATATTTCCCTCCTTATCCATATTGAGTCATGTTGACTGCCTGTTGTTCCGCATATATACGAGCTGGGCTAGTCGCAGTGTTGGTTACATGCGTGCTTGCCTCTTTGCGCTTAAAGCGCTTGCAGGTAGCGCAGCACTCATTTTGTGACTGACATTCGGCTTTACGATGTCCTGTATCTCCGCATTTACCACATATCATTTCGGTTGCCCTACAGTATTTCTCTGGGTGTCAATATTGTTGGCATTTGTTGCAGAAAGTGATACGTAGGTTGTCGCATATATCAGCCTCGTCCCAGCCAATATATACACGACTGAGGCCAATCAGTTTATCACGAAGAGCTGGAGAACACTCCAGCACAACCATGGTACGCCCACCGTTATGACCACCCTTCTTGTAGGCGACCTTGCAGTTTGAACGAACTTTCTCTTTGGTCCATTCAGGATTGTCTGAAAGATTCGTGGCCTGTAAGTCTTCAAGAAGGCTATTTTCTGTCGGGTCTGTTCGTAGTTTGCGTTAAGATATCCTGCGAGTGAATCCCGCCTCCTTACCGATCCATATAAGCTCCTCATGCTCCAGAGACTTGCGACGAACTTCCATATCAAAGAGCTGCCGAAGTCGCCCTTCCTCATCATCCGCCATATCACCGCCTACTCCCAACTGTCCTACTGCTATCAAGTTTTAAAAGATGAATTAAGAAATAAAAACAATAATAAATTTGCTCCAATTAGAAATACTGTTCTTTTTTTTCCAAATAGTGGTCACCTTTTTAAGCTGGCAACACTTTCTAAGTAAGTAAGCAATATAAAACAATCCGGAATCGTAATACATTATGTTGTGATTCTCAAAGACGCCACATACATAAGTCTGTTGATAATGATAACCAGAGTAAAGTGTGGAAATTTCTGTACATTTTAGGTAGCGGGAAGTCCAAGCCTTCAGGCTCCCTCAATTTAGAGGAAGTCTTAATCAACATTTTTCCTCCTCGTCTTGCAATTTTGATAGCGTAACTAAACTCCAAACCTTAAATAAATATTCATTTTCACCAACACCCTCTTTTGAATAATTTTTTTCCAATTGCTTTGATGACCATGAAGTAAAAAAGGCAGTTCTACCTAGCTCATCAAATCCCCTTGGAAATGACTGTATTAGGAAAAACATGATAATCCCCATCCTTGACACCCTCCTTCCAGTTCTTACACATATTTTGAACTATTCTATTTCTACAGGTATTTTTTCTGAGATATGAAAGGAAGCTCTAATTATTCCGTTGCCTAAAAAATCTAAGCCTTCGTTTCCCTCAGATTATCGACCAATATCTGTCCTACCCTTTTTCTCCAAAGTTTTTGAAAAGTTATTATACCAGCAATTGAATCTTTATTTTGTAAAAATGATCTCCTTAACCCCTTTCAGCCTGGTTTCAGGTCAGCACACAGTACATACAAGAATGAACAATAAAAAGCTTACCATTTTAACGCTATTAGGTTTCAGTAATGCTTTCAATTCGGTAGATTTAGACGTATTGGTATGCACCCTAAAATCTATTAATATATCACCCACATCAATCAATTGGTTTCATAACTATCTAAATGGCCGTAGGCAACGTATTAAAATAAATGATATTCACTCTGATTGGTCTCTGAACTGACCGAGCGAGACTGAAATGGCTTCCAATCAATCTTCGCCAGAATACTCCATAGTGTGCTCTTTGATCCGAGGACGCCAAAATACTTAAAAGAGATATTTAGCTTTTCACAAGAGGTAAGAAATTCCCGTTTCATTAATAAATTAATTGTTCCCAAACAAATAACAAAGTTTTATAATAACTCGTTTACTGTAAGGCCATGGAATTATTTACCAAGTAAGTTAAGGCAAGTTCCAAGTACTAACATACTTAAGAAACTTATCAAGGATTCATGTCAATTATGTACTATCACTACTTTTAGTTTCTGTCACTACTACTAGTATTATTATTTTATTTATAAGTTTTAAATGTTTTTAATTTTTATTCATTACGCACGCCCCCGTCTCCAAGGAACATAATTTCTTTCACATGCTGGTTGCCTGGAAGATATCGCTTTAAATCAGTAAGGTCGCCCAATTGTATATATATTTTTAAATTAATTTATCTTGTAAGCAGATTCAACTGGTGTGTGAAATAGAGTTTTATTTATTATTATTTACATTCCTGAACATCAACTCTGTGTCATCAGCAGTTGTGTCCACACTACAGCAACATGCAGCGACATTTAGCAGCTCTGTGTCATCAGCAGCTGTGTCCACACTACAGCAACATTTAGCGACATTTAGCAGCTCCGTGTCATCAGCAGCTGTGTCCACACTACAGCAATATGCAGCGACATTTAGCAGCTCTGTGTCATCAGCAGCTGTGTCCACACTACAGCAACATGCAGCGACATTTAGCAGCTCTGTGTCATCGCACGCTGTGTCCACACTACAGCAACATGCAGCGACATTTAGCAGCTCTGTGTCATCGCCCGCTGTGTCCACACTACAGCAACATGCAGCGACATTTAGCAGCTCTGTGTCATCAGCTGCTACGTCCGCATAATAGCCACATGTTGTACAGCCCTGTGTCAGCAGTGGCTGTACACATACGTTAAGTTAAGATAGTCCAATGGTGTTCATGGGTGTAGGTTGTCTCTAGATGCTCATTATCCCACACTTTATCTATTGTAAAAAAAATGGAGTCACTCAAAAAATATACACCATAATTTGTTAAACAAGTTACTACCACGTTCCTTCGATGTGTACCTGATTCTATTATATACAGCAACACATATATCAAGTAGACGCTCAAGAAGCGAACAGTTTATTTAACTTAACTTAGCTAACCCGACTTTTTTGTGGCTTTACAGCGACCATGGTGACAGGTGGGCTGAGATGATAGATGCCCAGATTTCACTACTTATTGAAAGTATTCGAAGGATTATAATTATTTCGTGGTTTCGATTCCCAAGGTCTGTCCCTACACCTACACCTGCGTAGCTGTAGTGACAGACGTTGTTCTGTCATAAATTGAATTTGTTATCATGGAAGGTAACGTGTAATGTTTGTATTTTTGTTGATCAAGGATTTTCGCCGTATTTTGTGTAATATACTTGTGAAGCCGGGACGGACCGCCAGTAATGGTATACGAGAACACAATGTGGTCGCGTTGTGTTAATACATAAATTGTTACAATATTATACGGAGCTGCTAGACTCGGAGGGTCCGATGTCCTTTGAATACAAATTTAGCGACGACCAAATTGATGCTGACCCAATTATATAGGGTATGTGGGGTGAAGTCTTCAGTGATGTAGAATGTAGCGAGCGCCGGACAGGAACTTAATCATCGCTGTAGGCTCTGCTCTGTGTAGTACAAGTGAGACGGACGGATCAATATCATCATCAGCAGCAGCAGCAGCAGCCGTACGACGCCTACTGCAGGACACTGGCCTCTCCCATAGAGGATAGGATCAATGTATCTTGACTTAATAACACTGTAACTAAGTAAATATTGTTTTTTTGGGTCAGGGTAAAGGACATTTTTTTTGTTAACGCGGGGAAACACATTTGCGCGCGGTCATTGGCACTGGATGGGATCCGGTGGTTTCTGGGGCTAGCGGCACATTACATTGCCGAATACTCAAAAAAAGTACCGCGAGTGCCCTCAGTGCCGCCTTTAGTGAGGTGCCCCCGGAACAACAATTCATCAGGGCACGCCGACGGTTAGGTAGCCCCTTAAGGGACCGAGGCCACCTCCACACCTGCACCACAGGACAACACCACCAATTTTGAGACAGCGCAATGAGGTGAGGGTCTCACCCACGCCCCTTGCCTCTTGCGTAAAATCATCGCCCCTTTTCTCTTTTGTCCCCTCTTCTTATAAGAGGGGTACAAAGGTCGGCTCTTCCTCCTACTCTTTTACCCCCTGTTCCTATATGAGCGGTGTAAAGAGCACCCCCTCTGTTCAATTTACTTCGCCTAGGTTCACCCCAGGCAGATTGCAACCACCGGGGAGGTTCCAGTCGCTTACATGTCACGAACTCAAATAAGGTGGCGTTTCAAGCGATTTGTGAATTTTCGTTGGGCCATTGGAAGGGAAGAGGGAAGAACGAAGAAAAAAGGAAAGAAGATCATAATTCATAGGGGGGGGGGCCCTATGAATTATGATCTTCATTCTCTTTGATGTTAGCTTGTACTCTGCGACAGTAGTACAGTACTACAGTATTAGTAAAAGGTTGTCGTCCGGCTCTTGTCAAATTGTCAAAGTGACAGTGTCACGTGAGTGTAAAGTGACAATATTTCGAAAAAGTGGTATTTTTTCTATTTTCAACCCAACTAGTCTTGTGTGTAGTTTACAAGGGTTATAGTGATCCTAGTAATAAATCAGTTTACGAAATCAATACGTTTTCGTAGCTAAAAATTATTCTTTTCTTTTAATTGTAAGTGCAAAGTTTTTTTATTATAAGTGCAAAGTGCGTGGTAAGGAATTTATTTTTCTACTCACAACCTGGACACAGACTGTAAGTTATTAAGTTTATTTAGTGAAAGGACACGTAAGTTTAATATAAATTCATCATGGTTACAGCGTTATTTTATTAATAGTTTCAAATATTTTTCTTAATTAACATAATGGTAAATAGCACTCTTAGGGTATTGAATTGGTCTTCTAATAAATAGCGCCATCTGTTAGGTAATAGCCGCACGTAGAAGGTGTTGCCAGCTTAAAAAGAAGACCTCTAAAAAAAGAAAGATATTTCTAATCAGTACATATTTATTATTATTTTTATTTACTTATTCATGTTTTAAAACTTAATAGCACTAAGACAGTAGGGAGTAGACGCTGACATGGCGGATGATGAGGTGCGGCGACGTCGGCAGCTCTTTAAGATGGAAGTTCATCGCAAGACTCAGGGCTTGAAGAGCTTATGTCGATAGGCAAGGAGGCGGCATTCGCTCGCAGGATATCTTAACGCAAACTAGGAACGGACAGAAGGTAGCCTTCTTGAAGACTTACATGCCACAAACTTTCGGACGATCTAGAATTGAGTAAAGAGAAACTTCGGTCAATCTGTAAGGTTGCTTACAAGAAGGGCGTAACGATGAGCATACCACGGTCGTTCTGGGGTGTTCAACAGCAGTTCGTGACAAATTGGTTGGCCTTCGACATGCCTATATTGGCTGGGATGAAGCTGATATATGAGATTACCTACGTATCACTTGCTGTAGCAAATGCCAACATTATGGACACAATGTCTACAAGCGCCTTAAGCGCAAAGAGGCGAGCACTCATGTAACCAACTCTGCGACTTGCCCAGCTCGTATATATGCGGAACAACAGGCAGTCAACATTACTCAATCTGGATAAGGAGGGAAATATTATTTCGATAGGACAACTCAATCTGTCAAATGTCACCAAGATTCCTGCATATACTTAATCTCAGCGTACTTTCAGTTTAGACATGGCATAGCGCGACATCTCGGACGCCTAAGTTATATTCTGCATAACCTAATTGGATAGTCTATACTAATGCAATGTGCTTTCACTACTCGGACGGCCCGGTCTATGATCAGGATTTGGTCACGACGGAACTGTGCTTTAGGCAATTGTAGGATAGTTAAAGACGTAACTACATCTAGATAATCAGGGCTGACAAGGCCGATGAAAACATCTGTCCTTGTGGTGTCAGGCCCCTGAAAGGGGATAGTGAAATAACGAGGGCGCACTTAAATAGTGTGTGGGGAGTCATGAATTGCAGGTTGGGGAACAGAGCCGGTGAGCAAACCTCCGTGCATCTCCCATGATTCGCTCCGTGTACCGAGAAGTGGGTAGGAGCATGGATGGAGGTGGGTAAGTACTAGTAAAATACAATAGTACCTACTTTAAAATGCGGGTCAGTCATTAGTACTTCGAGTAAATGTTTATTGTTAGTGCAAACAGGCCCCCAAAGTTAATAAAGCCACGAAGGCACACGGGAGATAAATGCCTAAGTATTTTATTGATAAAGTTGGTGCTAATGGTTACGCCACGGCGGAACTTTACCAAGAGATACTAATCCGAATTAATGGGTTATAAAATATTTAAAGCCGCTATTGAAATTTATTTCTTCGTTCGATCTTGGAACCGAGCAATTTCTTACTGGGAACAGTAGTGTGTTCGTGACATGTTGGCGACTAGCGTTCGGTGAGCACAGTATGTAGAAAAATTAAAAACCATCAAGCAATTACAAATTAGATAGTACGAGAAAGGCAATTAACCCAGATTTATAAGTTTAGAAAACATCGCACAATCAAAAAGCCTCTATAAAAGTTAAACTGCCTTTTATAATAACAATGTCGTTTTTACCGTATGCGTTGGCTATTGCCAAATTTTTAATATTGTTTTCTGGATATTTCCAGAAAGTCGTCATGCAGATGTATTGCCCTCTTCCCTTCTGATGTTACCCCTGACACTCTGATGCTCCTCTAGCTGAACGGTGAACATTCATAATCACTTTCAGACATCCAACACTCTAGAGCTGTCGTAGACGTGTCGACCTTTTGGAAACTAATAAGCTGTTTCCTTGAAGATGTTCGGAAATACGAACACCCCAGTGCAGTTATCTGGAGATTAAAAGGTGCGTGATAATTATTATAAAATAAGCCCCATATGAGATCTTTTTGACAATTGTCTGACATCTCTAACATCTGAAATTATGATCATATGACAATTATTTAATCTCTAAATAATATTATTTACCGAGGTGAAAATTAGTAATCAATTTATAAAATTGTTGATTTATTGACTTATTCAATTTACCACGCTGCGTACTGCCACAATGTTAGTTACTTTATTCCTCCGAAACGGTTTTACCGATTTTATATGCATATTCAGGAACTCAGAGAATCGGTTACAATCTTTTTCATGCCCCTAAGCGCTATTTTATAGTAGTTATGCGGAGGAAACCGCGGGGCGCACTTAGAGATGTATGCATAATATAAATCCTGCAATGTTGTTTGTCTGTATGTGGTAGATTTTCTCAAAATGTACTCAACGGTTTTCCATGTGGTTATCACCCACGAATAAAGCGATTCCAGAGGAAGGTTTTAGTGTATAATTTGTTAACAAGATATTCGACCGCCTGTTATTCAAGGACAAAGCCGGGGCGGATCGCCAGTAAATAAGTAAATGAGTGTAAAATGCTAATCATGAATAATCTCAGCGCTGCGGCGACGAGATAATTTTATATGTCAATTTAACATCACAATGGGAGGCGGCGGCCTGTTAGCTCCGCATTGTATAACGCGGGCGAAATCTCTGAATGTAAAGTACACGTTTCGCGTCATTTGTTTGTATCCGGTGGTATATTATAAACTATTTCATTGGATAATCATTATCCGGTGGTATATTATAAACTATTTCATTGGATACATATTTCATTGGCTCATTGGATAAGTGGAGTTCCGCCGCGGCACTAGTGCTGCGGAAACGACTCGAAGAGTGAATCATGTGCATGGCGGTCGTGTTGCAAAAGAAAACACAGTTCGTTTTTGGTTCCAACGTTTACGTTCTGGAAATTTAGACCTGCAAAACAAGCCCCGTGAACGGCCTGAGACTCAAGTTGATAATGAAGAGTTGAAGGCTATTGTGGAAGCGGATCCATCGCACACTACGGCCGAGTTAGCTGCAGGATGCGATGTTCGTGATAATCGTCTTAGCCCACTTGAAGCAAATTGGGAAGACTAAAAAGCTTGATAGGTGGGTGCCTCAAGAGTTGACTGAAGCAAACCGGCAAACGTGCGTCGACTGCTGCGTTACATAACTAAACCGGCATTAAAATTAATATATTTTAAACCGAATAACAACGAACAATACCTGTGATAAAAAATGGATTTTTTACGATAATCGGAAACGCCCATCACTGGCCAGCCAGCCAAATCCTGCGCGAAGCGAAAATTGACCCCAAAAATCTTACTTGTAAGCTTCTTTCTGGTGGACTAGTGCCGATATTGTTAATTACAGTTTTCTCAAATCTGGCCAGACTATTACGGCTGATGTCTTTTGTCAGCAATTGCAAACCATGATGGAAAAGCTAGCGGCTAAACAACCTAGGCTGGTCAATCGCTCCACACCACTGCTGCTTCACGACAACGCTAGACCGCACACTGTGTAACACACGGCTGCCAAATTGGAAAAAAGCTTCATTTGGAAAGTCTAAGACACTCCGTACTCCCCGGACCGTGCTCCAACAGACAACCATTTTTTTCGAAATTTGGATAACTTCTTGCAAGGGAAAAAAATCAATTCCGTGGGGCAGTCCAAATCGCCTGTAAATATTGTACTGATCCCGACCGACTGGTTTTTTTTAGTAAAGGGATTAATGAATTGCCTATGATTTGGCAAAAGTGCATAGAAAACAAAGGATCATACTTTAATTAATTAAATATAGTATATTAAAAAATATTCAACATTTGTTTCTCCCATATAAAACGCCAATTTTATATATGACCTAATATATAAGATTGAAAATTTACGCACACTAAAAATAATTCTATACAATACCAAGAATACGTATTTTTAACCGTCTACCACCAGGGGGTTTCTACTTTTTCTAGGCCCATTACCACCCTCTCTAGGTTCGCTCATTGCATTGCAGGAGGTAGTGCCATCGTAAGTATGTGGAAAAAATATAAGAATGATTTCAGAAGACGAACGGCTGGCCCAGTTGGTAACGTGTCGGTGAGTCCGCGTGTTACAACAGAGGTCGAGGAATCGAGTCCCGCCTATTCTATTTCTATTAAAACAATTTTAAATATATAATATTTCTTAAATATATTTTCGCTGTGTAGTACCTGTAACACGAGTCCTTACGGTACTTACCACAGGGCTGGGCTGACGTGGTGTGATAGTCTTATGACATATAAAATAAACACACTCACAGGCAGACATTATAGATGTATTTGTATGAGGGAGGGCTCATTAAGTTGTAACTCCGACTCCGAACTGAGAGTAACACAGGCGTTCGATAATAGTGTGGCCGCAGTACTAGCGTGAAAATATGCTGCGGCGCCGCGGCGTGTATATCTCCGGTCACATCGGCCCGCAACTGCAACGCAATGAAATAAATCTTTGAGAGAGTAATTTGATAATTTCAACTTATATATGTTATATTGTGTAATCTTTTCTTTATAGTATTAGGGGGACAAACGAGAAAGCCTTCCAAAGATTACCGACACCCATGAACATCAGCATAATTATGCCTATGTATTGCCCTCATTTTCACACCCACCACACCAATGGGCCACCGGCTTCTCACAAACTGCACTGACGTAGGTATCACTTTACTGCGGTATCAGGAGAGCGAGAAGTAACTCCCCGGTCGTGCCGGCCCAATTCCGTTGCATAGGAGGATGTAGTGTCATGCACCGTACATCGCACTACCTCCTCCTATGCAGCATGGCACTACCTCTTACCAAAATTGTTATCTAGTTCTAGCGTGAGTGTGGAAGGCACATTTATATGCAGTGAGCAAGTTGTGCCGCCCGCCTGGCGACTGCTCGCACTAACGCAACAGGCTCACTGTAAAGTTATTATCTAGTTTGTGTAACATCAGCTCATGTATTGGCATTTCAAGTTTGTAATGGCCAGTACGGAGTGCCGGGAATTGGAAATCATCTGAAGCGACAGCGTTCGTGGTACTCGGAGTGGTACATTTAGTTTAGTTTCAAAGAATAACTTGTTTTATTTTATTTTGAATAGAACCGTTTTCAATTTATTTAGATTTAATTACAGTGAACAGCGACGATTCCTCGATGTTCGCCATTGCGTTGCATTTTTCTGCTGCACTTCTGTAATACTATACTTTTACGTGTGCGTGAAGGCTCGAGTTATTTTGTATTATTTATGTTGTTGCAAAGTATTTTTACTTTGGGGATGTACTGTCTGTAGTGTGTGTACGTATGTGTGTGCGTCTATATAAGTGTGTGTGTGTGTGTGTGTGTGTGTGTATGTTAATGTGTACATAGATGTATGTGTATATGTATGTAAGTATATGTGTATGTATATAATATGTATACATATTATTAAACTAAGACTCTTCACTGTTGTCACATGGCTATTTATTATTAAACTACATAAAGCTATTGATTGTAGTATATGTAAATGTAGCTAATGTAACGTTTTATATGTAAATGTAGCTAATGTAACGTTTTATATGTAAATGTAGCTAATGTAACGTTTTGTGGGTATTGTATTTTGTAAGTATATGCCATTTTAAACAATGATGACATACAAATCTTTTAAAGTTGGATTTCTAAATGTGGGTTCCTTAGGTACAAATCACGATGATTTTATCGATGCCGTGCATAGACACGGTTCAGACGTAATGGCTGTAAACGAGACGTGGCTGCGGCCCGGGGGAAAGTGGTCGCGCACCTGTCGTGCCCGGGTGTCAACTGCGTCATGTGCCGCGCCCACTGAAAGTGCGCGGGGACCGCGGCGGTGGGGTCGGCTTTTGCTACTACTGGTCTTCTTCGCAGACGATCTGCGAGAGCTACGGGCACCGAGGCGAACCTCATAACCCGGGTTGGATCGCGAGGGGACAACTATCCCTTCGGTAGAAGGGCCACATTCTGCGGGTTCGCCATCGTGGCTTATGGGCTCAGGGGGGGGGGAGTGTGTGTAGTGTGGTGGGTTGTGACTCTTGGTAAGTAGTGATTTGGATGTGTTATGTCGCAGTCGCGGATACGGTCTCCCGTCAGGTGGTTGCGTGTGCAGTGGGGCCAGGTCGCGTAGATGCATGCACGCTGTCCATTATCTGCCGTATTGAACATAGCGCTCGACAATCGAACCACAAACTCATCCAGCGACTCTATCCGCAAAG
>JAFELO010000056.1:137483-167502 GCA_017140195.1 Eumaeus atala | reverse complement strand
TTTATAATCTTAAATCTAGTGCTGAAGGGTACGATCATATTACATTGAGTATGTTAATGTCGACACTTCCACATACTCTTGAAGCTATTACTGAAATAATATATGATAAAGATCTCAGGCCTGTTAGCATGTTGTCATGCATTTCAAAAATATTGGAAAAAGTTGTTTGTAACCAGCTGGCAAATTTTATAGAGACCAACAATATACTGCCACATCTTCAGTTTGGTTCTAGAAGACGACGAAGTACAGCCACTGCTTGGTGGTCGTTCCAGACAATATTCTCTCGGCCCAAGACAAAGGGATGTGCACACTTCTTATATTGCTCGATTTTTCTCGTGACTTTGACTCAATTAATACAACTTTACTTCTATCTAAAGTAAGCTTTTTCGGATTTGATAGCACAACTCTGCGCTGGTTAGATAATTACCTCACAAATTGGAAACAATTTGTGGAGCTTCGGCTTAGTAATGGGTAGACAAAAGCTTCGGTTATAACTTTATTGAGGAGGCGAGTGCCATAGGGGTACATCCTAGGGCCCATTTTTTTAATTTGTACTGCGTGGATGTACATGGCTACATCAGTAAATCCAATTACCACATGTATGCAGATGACTTACAGCTATATGTTTCCTTTCATGCTATTGAGTATAAAAGTGCATTGAGGGGTTTAAATGGCGACTTGGACCGAATCACTAAGTTTTTAAGCTTGAAAACTAAATATATGCTTTTTGGATCCGAGCGACGGGTTGGAAGATCCCCTGCATCACTTAATATTGTGTTATTAGGAAAGACTCTTGTCAGAGTCAATGAAGCTCGTAATTTGGGACTACTTTTGGATAGCTAGCTTAGATACGAGAAAAAAGTGGGTGATTCCGTAAAAAACAGCTTTTACAGACTTAAGGTTCTGTGTAGAATAAGACCCTCCCTCTTCGAAGAGCTTCGGGAACAGTTAGTTGAAAGTCTTGTCCTCTCTAAACTAAACTATTGTACGGTGTACGGACCTAGCCTATTAGCCCGAACGACAAAGCTAACGCAGTTTTTGTTAGTTTTCGAGCACATGTCACGACGTTTTTTAATTCGCACTCTATTCTTAAAATGATATCGCGCCGCAAACATCACCTTGCGTGTTGCGTTTGGAGTTATGAAGTACAAAGAACCACCATACTCTTAGGACAAACGAAGTTGGCTCACCGCGTGCAGGGAGTGTTCGCAGCAGCTTCCAACACTCCACTGATTTTAGGGGTAGCTTTCGCTACGCAGCTTCAAAAGTGTGGAACAATCTGCCACCACCAATAAGAGCACTCAGCACTGTACAACGGAGGATGGGTGTAGCCGGGAATGTATCCATCTTATAGAAATATGCCTACAAATGTATAGTTGATGTATGTGCATGTGCATGTGAATATTATGTGTACCTTTGTAAATTTATTCGTTCCAATTGTATAGTATTAGCTGTATACTTTAATTAATTTTAGTAACATTTTTGTCTTTCTTTGCTATTTGTCGTGTGAAACAGTACGTACCTTTTCTTTTTTATGATATGTGTTTTTTTGATGCGCAGGAGCTGTGACGCACTCGGTGGATGGTTTGGTTAAAAACCGGTGTCAGGTGCCTTGTTTATCATGTTCACCTGACTTATGCGGAACTAAACAAATTTATCCGAGAGGCACACTTTTATATTAGTGCTAATTTTATTTTATACTTTTAATATGTTTGTATGTGAAATGTTCGTGTATGTCTCTTGTTTGTGATCAAATAAACGTCTTTCTTTCTTTCTATCTTCCTTAATGCTGGGAGGTACCTCTCGCCCAAATGATACCGCCGCAAAGTGAATACTGTCGCGTTTCGTGCGGTTCATACGTTAGCAATTATGGGGAGGAGCTGCTATCACAAGACTGCTCATTTCTGTCTTACACAGTAGAAAAATATGTGCTAAATTTGAGACGAATCCGGTTTGTTTCTGCGGGAAAAAGTAAGAAACATACATACAGACCTTCCTATTTAAAATATTATTTGGATAGCTTCGTGAAGACACTAGCACCATATAACTAAGTCTAAAACGATTTTATATTATAGGAGGTCGCAAATTTTCGGAGCCACTTGTTGACTACCGACGCCCATAAACATCCGCATATTTTTTAATGTAATACGTTGTCTTCCTTCCCTCCTTTTCTCCAATATTGCAAAGAGGGGACTTTGCGGCGACCTATAGGCAAGAAATGGCAACAAGCGAGAATATATTATAATCTCGATAAGGCAAACTTGGTAACTTATTTAGAGGTACTTAAATTTTATACTAAATGTGTGCGTTCGCCCGCAAATGTAAGTTTGCTATTTTTGTAGTAGTTGTAGATATGGAACCCTCTGTGAGCGAGAGCGGGTCGCATTTGAGTATGGTTTTTAGGTCGTGTACTACAAGTAACTAAGTGGATTGTAAAAGGTCGTAAATTCCAGCTGGCCGATACGACGAAGGAATTAATTATAACTCACAATGTATGAGAGTGAAGTTTTGGTCATATTGATATGACGCTATAACGAGCGAATCGCTCGGTTATGAGAGTCCGGACAGCTCATGAGGGAAAACAAATTCGCATAGCTCATCTGCTTAACCCCTGATGTGTAGTCGTTTATTAACATCAGTATATAGTTCCCTGCCTTTACATTCCGGCTGTATCAACGTCCCCTTTGGGACACAAAAGTGATCCTAGAAAGTTTTTCACTTTTCAAGTACGGAACCCTGACGGATGTAATGCATAGGTGAGACACCAGTAGTGACTTGCGCCCGCGTACATTTTATGATTTTATTGAGAGCGTCGTAAATGGAGAGCCGTTTTTATTTCCATGTTCGTTTCCTGAAGAATCCTTAAGCCTTATTTATGTGTGATACGCTCCCGCATAGGCTAATGTATGTTATATGTATGTGTGTATTATGTACGTGTTTGTTTGGTCGTTTTATTGGTTTCACAGATATTTGGAAAGCAAACCACAAGAGTCACCAAATACGTAAATATCGAGAAAGGTCAGTGCTGTGTGCAGACACAGGCATCTGTTTTTTGGCTCAGGTGTCAGGGAGCATAAAATTAAAAATCAAACAAATATAACATTAATTTTCAAGTTGTAAGTTAAAGTTATAATTCTTAAGTTTTTTTTCTAAACAATATCTATCAGAGTTTTTGTTAAATGGGGCATCTCAAACCGTCGACGTTATAGCCCATATACGCCTAATGCTGGGCGTAAATTGTCCGGCAAAACATCGGTGAAATTGCGAAATATTCTTTAGTGTCGTCCAGTTTCGTGACCCGTCAACATTATCTAATTACGCAAAGAACTTCTGGTATAATATATTATTAAATAAAATTAATTATGCCATCCTGTACAATAAAATGGCGCGGTAAAAGTAGCAAAAATCAAATATTAAAGAAGAGGGCATTACATTTCATAGGTTAGCTAATTTCAAGTGTATACATTTCTGAAAATAATTTATTTAGTGCTCAACTGACATTGGAAACAATGTCAGTCTTTTATTATTCCTTCCCTTTCTTTCAAATGTAAGTAATTATTGCCACTATTGTCATTGACAATTGTGACGTATCAGCAGTGCTGTATCACATTATATATCGTGATTTATCGATAAACGGAGAACCTAAAGAAACATGTAATTAAGTGTATTTTATATGAAAAGAGTTACGCTTGAATAAATTATTGTATCATCAGATCACTAAGATCTCATTTACATGCAATAAAATTAAATTATTGTTATCTAATTTAGTTTTTCTGAAAAAATATTTTGTAGATTTTGTTGTTAGGACCTATTTGAGTTTTAAAATACTCCTACTAAATACTAGTAATATATCTGACGTTTTTCATTATAGATGTATTGTAATCCCTAATCTGTATATGAGATAACGAGGCAAACCTGCAGTCGGAGTCTGGAAGATACCGCCACCTATAAACACCTGTACTGTTGCTTATCCACAGTTATTTAATCTGCAATGACATCCGACGCGAAAGTAAAACCGGACTACATAGCGTCATCTCTACGCCATTGTTATGTGTGCGAGAGGCAACTTCTGAGTCTAGATAGCCATTTTAGCTGCAATATAGCATTGCACATTATATACAGTTGAAAGCCATGTACCTTCTAAGTAGGTACTAAAAATATCATTAAATCATTTTTTACTTTTAAATAGGTATTCAAAAGACCGTAGTATAAGAGAAAAGTGGACAAGTGCCACCAGACGTAGCAATTGGTTTCCTTCAACATACAGCGTAATTTGCTCAAGACATTGTGAGGAGGGTTTTTTTGTAAGCATTAAAAATAGACGACGGATATTAAGCTCTGCAATTCCGACGCTGTTTTTACAATTATTAGTAAGCATTTGCCAAATCAAAGACTTTGATCGTAAAAATTTTGTTCTTGACACAATTCATTAGCAAGTGTTGCACATCTTCAACTTTATTGCATACATACTTCACAATTCGGTGTAGTAATTTTTGTGGTAGTGAATAATAAAACTTACTAGCTCTACACATAATTTTACCCGTGCAAAATGTTTCTATTTCTTTATCGGAATATGAAGTGTTTATATCTTATTGCAGATTGTAATCTAACTGTGAGCTGTGGTGTATTTCGTCCGAACCCATTTTTATTGATCGCAAAAGTCATTTGCACGGGTTAGTCCGTGAATAGATCCTGATCGCTATCATAAAAAATACACACAAACCTTTGTTGCAAATTGCATGAAAACCGGTTCCGAACATTTTGAGAAACTAGATCACATAAAGCTTTGAGGACTATGTTCTATGATATGTAAAGATACTATGGTTTATCACAGTTATCGTATCCATGATATTAGTAGAAGTCTTGTAAGCGGTAGTGTCATGCTATATTCACAGGAGACCACCGTAAAGTGACAGCTATGCTGGCGCGTTTCGTGCGGTTTGTGAGTAGCCGGTGGCCCAATGAGGGATGATTAAAGAAGCGCAACGCGTTGGTATAGTGATTACACGGATGTTCGTGGGCAACGACGAAAGAAGTAAAAAGGCTCCGAATTCTTGTTTGCCCCTATATTACAAAAACATCACATTGAAACCATTTTATCGATGTATATTCAGAGGTGCACCATGTTTCCAACGACAGGTAGATGTAAAATAAATTTAAAATTGTGTTTGTACACCTAGCGATATCTCTTGTTGTTGTTAAGAACTACGAGAACATTACGTGGTGCCGTCATACGTTTGTGAGCGGTGACCCCAACAGTGGCCAAAAGGAAACGCGAAAGGCAAGAGTAGTTTTATTAAGAATGCCTAAACAGTTAACATTAAACGGAAACATCATGTTCGTTTATGTACAGGCACAGTTGGCGTCGTTTCATTTTCAGTTTGATTACACAGTTTAAAATACGGTGAATCTATACATATTATAAAGCAAAGTCCCCAAAAGCTCTCTGTCTATATGCGGTCAATTTCCTCAAAATCACTGAAAGAATTTTCATGCGGTTTTTATCCATGGATAGAGCAATTGCAGAGGAAGATTTTATCGATATAAGATCGCTAGTATATTACAGATTATTCATTGCACAGTCCTGTTATATTATAAGAGCGTGAATGTTTATATTTCATTGAAGCTGATTTATGGCGCCATGGGCAGCCTTTGAAGCGGCATCACGTGAGCGAGAGGTACCTTTCCTCTCTCTCTCTCTCTCTGTCTCACGTGATATAGCCGCAAATAGAGAGCCATGACCAATTGTCGTGTAGCCTTATCAGCTGATACGTTTCCTCCTCTGTTAGTTGACAAAAGTATAATGCAGCCTCCTTGCTTCAATCCGTTTCGCTCCTACCTACCATCGCCACTATCTTGCCCAACTCTAAACAGTGGTGGTGGAGATGTCGCTTGAGGCTATACTGTGTGCTACAACCACAACAGCCTATATTTACGTTGGTTCTCTATTAGTAAGTAGACCTAACATCCCCACCATGGTTCATGGCGTAGTAGCATGGGGTGCATCCAGGCGAAGCCTATTGTACCGAGGGGGATGTTATTTCCAATCCGCTTTTTAGACCCCTCTTGTAATAAAAGGGGTCTAAAGAGCGGATGTGGGGTCGCTCTTTGTACCCCTCTTATAAGAACAGGACACAAAAGAGCAACAGGAAGAGGCGCTTTTGCGCACGGGGCAAGAGGCGAGGATGGGAACCTCACCCCATTGCACTGTCCCAAAGTTGGTGGGGCTGTCCTGTAGTGCGGGACAACCCCACCAACTTTGGGACATCTGTGGAGGTGAAGTCGGTCTCTTAAGGAGCTGACTTGCAATCGAGGTGCCCTGACGATTCGTTCTTCCGGGGCACCTCAGCAATGAACCCTACCCAGGGCCGGTGAAGGCGTGTAAATGCGTCGTCTGTCGCATATTGTGCGAAATATGAGTTTCCTTTGGACCGCTTAAGAAAAAGCGTAAAGGAAAACAAAATGTGTCTATGTGCATAATATTTATACGGATTTCTATAAAAGTCGGTATTCATCAAAATACTAGGAACATAGAATATACCTTTTTAGCAAGCGTTGAGTACATAAGAACATTATTACTTTACTGTTTCCGAGTACTTCTGGAACTCTTCAAAGTGTTTAGTATTTTCAAACTTTACATCATTGAACTTTTACTGAATATCATTTTCCTTTAATCCGTATGACAGCTACATATCGACAGGTGTCAGTTCACACTTTTCCGAGGGGAGCACAAATCACACCTACAATTTTTTTTGTATTTTTGTCATTTGCAGATTTTATTCACTTACATTTAGAGTATAATATAATCAAATAATTTTTTCGCATAATAGCTACTTAAAAGCTAATTACTAAAGTTTTTATAATAAATCATAAAATATTTTATATTTTTTATTTCTTAAGGGACACAGATATTTATGAGATGAATAAACATTCGTATCGCCATTATGTTAATGCGAAGCAAATGCTTTTCGATCTCTCACTGCCTGCGCGTGTTAAGTAGTAGGAGGCACAAACCTACTCATGAACTTACTCCTTGGCTTTGTTCGATAATAAGTAAATAGATGTAACATAAACCCTGTTGTTACCGCTAAGGGTATATTTTTTTCGGAGGGACCTAATACTGGTTGTCGGCACTTGTCCAGCCTCAATAGTTCGACTGACTACGAAAACTTTTGTCTTCAGGTTAGGGAGACGATAGGGGGACAGACACCACTCTCTTCCTGCAGATGGGAAGAGATGTACCGGGTTGAATGTGGGTGTATCCTATAGAAACTATTTTTGGGACCGAAAAGGGGGGAAGCGGTCGCCCTCCCCACACTAGTGGGACGGCGCGCGCGCGATGCCCCTTAAGTTGCGGTATCGTGGATAACAATAATTGAGTACGTTTTATGTTTGGCTTATCTGTGGAGGCCGGCCTCCTCACCCCCTCTTCTGATGGAAGGAGTCAATTTGCAAAAAGCATTCATGATTTATTTATTATTAGGGCTCTCTAAAGCCACTTTATTTTATTTCTACAAATCTAGGCTCTCAACTTACGGATTCGAACTCGGGTCCTTTTTGTAACCGGTGTGTGAGTTTGTCATTCATATGTGTTAGAACTGTGTAATTATATGTAAGGTTTCATCGCTCGATCGGTACGAGCGGTGCATATGATATTGGTTCTCGTGCAGATGTTTAGCTGCATTTTTTCGACGGATTAGGTCCCTAACGTTGTCAGAGAGGGCTAGAGGGTCCTCTGGGATAGTGGAGATCTCTCTTGAAAAATCTCCTATTTTGCTACCCAGTATGGCGGTGACTATGGATGAGGCCGCGGTAGCAGCCAGGTGAGAGTCTATACTGTCTGGGATACTGACGAGTTCACTCGGTTTGAAGTTTGCTAAATTATCTTTTAGTAATTTATAGTCGATGATCTTTTTCTTTATTTTAGTATTTCTACTAAATTTATTGTCTCCTATTTTTATTAAAACGTGGGTACGGTCCGAGTTAAGCTCGTGTAACGTTTCAGCCGTCTTGATGCCGAGTGAAATGTTTTTAACCAGTGCTATATCTATTGTACACGGTGAACGTATATACCCATTATTGTTCTGAGAATAATGGGTTGGGATAAACGAAGCGTTGATGATGATGTTACGATCATCGACATGTTTTCTAAGGACAGTCCCGCGAGTGTTGTTATATCTATTGCCCCAGGTCACGTGGTGAGCGTTGAGGTCCCCAGCTAAAATTATTGGGTCATCTACGTTTAAATTTTCGAAAATAGCGTTAAGGTCGCTAACTAGAAGTGGTTTTGAACCTGTCTGATATGCAGAGACTATGGTGATGGACTGACATTTGACCCGTTTGTACCTGAGGCATCGGGGCCCTCTGTGGCTGCTGGGTTGTGGGAAGGAAGGGCCTCGGCGCCGGAGGTTGGCACGCGGCCTTTTGCGTGCGGAACCACGCGTGATGGTGGGTATGGGGGCAGGGATGAAAACATCCTGCTACTTTGTCGGGCGCCTTTGCGTCTGCGGGGCCTTTTGTCCCTTGGGCAGCGGCTTGGGGATACCCTGGGTCTTAGGTAGCCTCCGCTTAAAAAGTTGGGGGCCTTAGGGCACCCTCAGTAGTTGGCCGTGTGGCCAACTTGTTCGCACAGCACGCATGCTGTGGGCTCTTTGGTGGTACTGTCCCTGAGACAGTCCACCGTGCTGTGGTCGCCCAGGCACTTGACGCACCTTGGGCATCCATAACAATTTCGTGCCGAATGCCCATACAGCTGACACCGGTGGCATTGCCCCTGTGCCCTTCTCTGGCTCGCTGGCTCTATGCGGCATGTAGTCTGTCCGCATATCGCCTTGAGGTCATGTATCGCCCTGCTCTCTGGAGCCAAGGGAACAATGACAAGCACCGGGTTGAGACGGTAGCGGTGTAGAGAAGTAACGACGTTAAAATTAGTTGGGGTTCGAGATTTGTAAAATATTTTGATTGTGAACCTATCGCGTGTCGTGCGCTTAGTGGGTTTCCAATGGGCCATTGGAGAAAGAAAGATGATTTTATATAGCATAAAGGGGCAAACGTGCTTTTTGATGACTACCGACGCCCATAGACATTCGTATGATTATTACGCAGATGAGTTGCCCACCTATCATCCCCCCAATGGGCCACCGTCTAATCATTAATCGCACGAAACGCGACAGCGACGCTGTCACATTACGCCGGTATCAAGTGAGCGAGAGGCACTTCCCCGGTAGTGCCGGCACTATTTCGTTACATACGAGAATGTAGTGTCATGCACCATGCATGACACTACCTCCTCCTAAGCAGCATGGCACTACCTCTTCCTAATGAACGTATAGAATGACTATGAATGTAGAGATCAAAAGATTCTGACTTTTTCTATGACATAAAGTGCAGATAACGATGACAAGCGGCGCGCTTGCTCCTCCATTAATCATCCGGGAAATTGTATAATGGCTGCCCTTCGCCTGACATTTTATAAGGCGCACGACAAATTACTTTCATTATTTCGAATTTCATTTGCGATAAAGTGCAAAAGGCATGATCCATCCACTGTGATAATAATGGAATAAGACAGCTCGCTGAGGCGAGTTGTTTTCTTTTATTCAAAATATTTTCTAAAGAGTTTTGAACAAACTTGCTAAAGATTAGTCATAGTATTTTAAAGAGTAATAAATGCTAGAGTATTAAGTTTGGGAATCTTACCATTTCAGAGTCCATAAAGAATAACAAACAAATAAACAAACAGACGTACAAACCTATTTCTTACACAAAGATAACATTTTCAGTGAATAAATTTGGTATTCCATGATAAGTAGAGGGATTGTGATGATAAAAGTTACAACTCTTTTTTGTGTAGATGCATCTCCAATGCCCTCTCGTAAATGTATACGTGGCTCTATTTTACTTTTCTATAAAATGTAACTCCTGAGGTAGCGAAAGAGGTGCAATAGCAATGCCACTGACCTGTGAGTGTTTTGCTATTTCATAGATTAACACAAATCGGTCTTGCATTTGACACGGAGGTCGGTCGACTTGGTTACGCTGGCGAGGAGCCTCTGGATGCATGTGACTCGTGACCGTGACCCGTGGCATTATATGGTGTATGACTATGTCTAGCAGTAGATGTCATCCGGCTGATAATGATGTTCAATTTATTGTCAGAGTAAGCACTTGAAAAAGAAAATAACAAAAAGTTTACATACCTACCGTAGACAAGTTAAAGAAACAGAACGATAAACTATTTCGACATAAGTAAACTTAATTGTTGTAAGTAAAAAGAGAGTTCTGCTCTGTGTCGAGGAAATGAGATTCTTTTTTTTTTGCGATGTAGAGGACGGAAAGATGGCAGACGCTATCTAACAAAAAATAGTTTTTCCTTTCCGCTGGGGGCCTATGTATTCGTGACAAATATGCCACGAACATTTATTTATATTTCATATAAAAGGGTGAGTTCATGATTATTTGCCGACGATGGCGTCGGCAAATAATCATGAATCGTATCTTATGCTTCGACAACCCTTTATTAATGTTAAAATCTCTTAATTCTCTTATGTGAGCCTTTTGATATGGTTATTTACATGATGTTTTGCTATAAACTTGATAGACCGTATCATTAATGTGTTAGTTTGAATAGTATATACCACGTGTGAAACTTGGGTGTTAAATTCTATTTTATTGTAACAGAGTATATATATCTTGCCTGATTTTGTCTGTTGTCATTGAGCCCCGCGCACCACCGGACCCCTACCCAGTTCCAGAGAAGGCGCGTAAAAAATAAGAGACTTCCTGCTTCGACCATTCACAGAAGATTTTTTTTTTACACCCTTGGACAGGGTGAAAATTTCAACAAGAAACTATACAATGATTGCATTCAATTATAAACCTTAATTGATTAGGGAGCTATTGCTGATAATTACCAATTGATTATGTGGCTATTGTTGGCATCGCCAAATGGTTAGGCAGCTATACCTGGCAGGTGCTAGATGTAGATGCCAGACAGTAGACAGCCTACTGTCCCGACTCCCTAGTAACAATGCAAATTAAAAACGAATCACCCGGCTAATTTAAATAAATTTTGATGTAGCTACCCAGTATCAATCACTCACAGCAACGAGACCTCATACCAAGTCAAAATCCGTGAAGTTGGTCGGAATGTAGTTCAGGGAACACACAAATCTCGACACACACATGCACGTGATACACACCCTCGAAATAAAATTCTATCCTGCACGATGACGCACAGTCGAATTTAAAATAATAAAAGTATGGTGTATAAATATAATCTGCTTTATTTTTAGTTATCTGTAGTCCACAGTATAATAATTGATTAATGCGACAAGGGACCAGTTTCCACTCGTATTTACTTTATAAAGATCTTCACGTTATTTATTTTCATCTTTTTATTATTTTAAATAGATTTGTCCTTTACCCGCACCAGACAAATCTATTTTCATGTGTAATATATATCTAATTTTCAATAAGAAGTACTGCATTACAGCGGAACTGAGCCGGCATGATCGGAGGTACTTCTCACCCACATGCTTACACGGTAAAGTGACATCTTCTGGGAGGGGATGAGGAAGGGAGGGTGACCTATTGGTCAATAGGAGGGACGGAAGCCAACGCATTGACATAGTAATTATGGGGAAAATCACGAGCGTCGGTAGTCGTAAAAAGGGTTAACTCTCGTTTGCCCCCTTATTATAAAAAATGACAATTCCTATATGTTTGGGACTCTAAGATTAATTTGTAGTGACGCGATTGTAAGCGCCCCAAGACGGACCTGCCGGTCTGTGCGAATTGCGCCGGGGCCCACCCGGCCAATAGCACCGCCTGCCCGGTGTTCAAACGAGAGGCGCGCAACAAGCGCGCCGGCCCGGTGGCTATCACTACGGTGAGAGCCCAGCGGCCTCAAGCTCCACAGGTGGAACTACCACCACTGACAGCCGCGTCTCTAATGGCGGAGGCGAATAACCCCATCCCCAGGGCCTCATCTCAGGACACAGTTCAGACCCCAGGGCTCAAGCCCAAAAAGAAGAAGAATAAGAAGAAGCAAAAGAAGAACAAGGAGGCCACCGTCACTCAAGGAGTGACGCCCGAGGCAGAAATGGAGGTAGGCCCCGCTCTCCCCATCGCTGCACCCGCCCTCCCGAAACCTACCACCTCGCCCGCACCCGCAGCGGCGCAGCCGGCAGCACCCGCACCGGCGAAGCCGGCAGCACCCGCACCGGCTCCCAAACCGAAGCCCTCAAGCGGTGTGACCACACCGCGTGAAAGGCAAGCGGTGACGCAGACGACGTCGATGGCCGCCTTCATCGGCCACACCTGTTCCGGCCTGATGGAGTTGGCCATGGACATTTATAATAGCTATAGTAGCGGCTCCAGCCTCCTGGCTATAGCCATGGCCAGCATACCCAAGCTGGTCGAGTATATAACCGGAACCTTCCAGAAGTGGCAGGAAACAAGATAAGAATCCTCTTCTGGAACGCGAGGGGCGTCTCGAAGAGACGGGCGCTGTTGACGCAACTCCTGTGCGCACAGGAGGTCGACATCGCCTTGATCGGCGAGACCCACTTGAGACCCGGACAGAGATTCTTCATCGCCGGTTACACGTCGTACGACCGAGCGAAGAGAGGAGTGATGGTGTTGGTCAAAAGAAACATCATACACCAGCCACTCCCAGTCCC
Source organism: Eumaeus atala (assembly GCA_017140195.1). Taxonomy (NCBI): domain Eukaryota; kingdom Metazoa; phylum Arthropoda; class Insecta; order Lepidoptera; family Lycaenidae; genus Eumaeus; species Eumaeus atala. The sequence continues at coordinate 154,819 of JAFELO010000056.1, read as the reverse complement.
TGCGATACAATCGTTCCAAGCGATAGGCGTGGAGATAAAGGCGGGCAACAAGCCGACCAGATTCTTCGCAGCCTACAAGGCTCCGGGTGACGCACTGGACGTCGCCGACATCCAACGGCTCCTCTCAGAAGAGCCGACTGTGATCGCCGGCGACCTCAACTGCAAGAGCCCGTCTTGGAACTCTCGTCTCACGAACGCGAACGGAAGGAGACTCCTCGCGGACGCAGACGAGATGGACTACACGGTACACGGCCCCACGGATCCGACCCACTATCCGGATCAACAAGCGTTCCAGCCAGACGTACTGGACGTGGCCATCACCAAGAACCTAGAGGGCCACTTCTCACTAGAAGTGTTGGAGGAACACCTCGGTTCTGACCACATGCCAGTGCTGGCGGAATTACACAACGAGGCGTGCAAATTGCCACCTCTCCCGCCCAGGCGAAAGGTAAATTGGGAAGGGTTTGCCTCCCGCCTCAACGACTCCACCCCGAACTTCCCCGTCAACACCGCGGAAGACGTGGAGAAACTAGCCGAAGAGATGCAGACTTCAATCTGCACCGCCTTAGAGAAGGCCACCGAAACTCTCTCGTGCTCAGGCGCCAATGGCAAGGACAAACTGCCAAGAAGCCTCCAATTCCTTCTCGAAGAGAAGAGAGCCACCGGAAGAAGATGGCAGTCTACTCGCTGCCCCACGATAAAGACTCACCTGAACCGTCTCACTGAGAGGGTCAAATCCGAACTTGCGGCTTTAAGTTCGGACAGATGGTCGAGGAGAATCGAGGAGGCCGGCGAAGACTGGCAATCACTACGGGTCCTGACGCGCACTCTAACGAAGAGGAAAGCACCAAGTAGGCCATTAATATACGGAGACGGCACTACAAAATACAGTGCCCCAGACAGAGCGGATATATTCGCGACCCATCTGGAGGCACACTTCACCCCCTTCCCACCGGTCGATTCCGAGCACACCGCCCGTGTCGAAGCCGCGGTCGAAGCTTACCTGGAAGCCCCAGGCACGGGAGAAATCGCCACAGCGGCATTTCACTTTTCACCCAACATGGTACGGAACACCATCAAGGGGTTGAAACCCAGAAAGCCCCACGGGCATGACGGAATCACCAACATGGCCTTGCGATACCTTCCATTCAAGACGATCGCCGCAGTAACGAGACTGCTGAACGGCATCGTCCGCACTGGACACTTCCCCACTAGCTGGAAGTTGGGCCACATCATCATGTTGCAAAAACAGGGTAAGGACAGCAGGAGAGCGGGCAACTATCGCCCGATAACTCTGCTACCCACTCTGTCGAAGACCCTAGAGTTGCTCATACTGAGACAACTCACCCCCCTTCTACCACTCAGAGATGATCAATTCGGTTTCCGACCTAACCACGGAACCACTCACCAACTGGTCAGGGTCACCCATTTGATCGCAGTGGCTAGAAACAAGAAAGAAGCCGTAGCCGACGTATTCCTCGACATGCAAAAATCATTCGACTCCGTATGACATAACGGGTTAATATACAAATTAATCCAAAGCAATGTGCCTAAACCTCTCATAAAAGTGATTGCGTCATTTCTCTCTTACAGGACATTCCAGATGAGAGTGAACGGGGTCTTGTCTGAGAGGAAATTTATTCGTGCAGGTGTACCACAAGGGAGCTGTCTCTCGCCAGCCCTCTACAACTTTTACGCCGGAGACGTGCCTGTTTCCCCCGGAGTGACAGCCGCGCTTTACGCGGACGACACCGCCTTCTTGGCCGCGTCTCTTAACGCGAGGCACGCGGCCAAAAAACTACAGAGAACCCTCGATCTCCTGCCGGAGTGGCTCCAGAAATGGCGGCTGGCGGTCAATTCATCTAAGTCACAAGCGATCACCTTTCCCAGACAGAGCACCGTTGGTGCGCTCAAGGTACAGGGCGTCGCGATTCCATGGCACAGGACAGCCAACTACTTGGGAGTCGTGCTAGACTCCGGACTCACGATGGCTCGTCAGGCCGAAACCGCCATCAGAAAGGCCAGATCAGCCACCGCCATGCTGGCGCCACTCCTGCGGGCGAGTGCCATCCCACTAAAAATGAGGATGGCACTCTACAACATCCACACAAGATCGAGGCTAACATACGCGACTCCTGCCTGGCATCACTTGCTGAGCGATACGAACAAGCGGAAGCTCCGTGTCGTTCAGAACAAGGTGTTTCGGCAACTGGTCAAGGCTCCAAGGTTCGTGAGAAACCAAACTATACTCAGGGACCTGCGCGTCGAGCCCCTTGATGACTTTGTCGGCAGGATGTCGAGCAACCTGTTCGAAAAGGCGGACGCGTCGAAGCACGAGACTCTCAGGGGTCTCGCGCCCTGGCACGCCCACCCCCCGGACAAATATAGCCTGCCGAGGAAGGGGGACGGATAACCAGTTTCCGTGTACCTCCCACACAGACTAGAAAAAAAAATCACTACTAATCCATTTGACTTCATTTTCACAGGTTATATACTTATATACACTTCTCCCTCTCGCTGGACGCTGCAGACGGACATCGCCGACACCGCACGGGCGGTACCGAGTGGGACGTGACAACCCCGTTGCCACGCTCCCGCTAGGATACGGCCCGCCGCTTCTCCCGTGACACCAACTTCACGGCCAGGACCCATCTTTTTCATTTTTTTTTCTTTCTTTTCTTCTGTTTGTCGCGTCTGACCTTTGACCTTGACCTTTACTTTTCCACCAATACACCGTATCGTAAACACAGCGTGCGATTCGGTGCCTGTCCATAGGGCCATCACAGGAGTGGAACCATACACGTTTCCCAGTTCGCTCTGGGACCTGTGAGAGTGCCCCGACAAATGGATAGACGCCGATCGTACAAAGATACCAATAGCCCAGGCACGTAAACATATGTGCATACGCACTCAGAGGTCAACATGATCTCGCATCAACCACAGCCTCGTATTAACGAGGCTCGAACAACACATCTCCAGTAGGGAGCTAAGCTCCGGTCTGGACCCCCCTCCACCCGGCAACGGGAAGAGTGCGAAGACGAAACGAGTAATTTGTAATGAGAACGTCTTTAGAACCGTTAGGACGGGGGAAATATTTCGAGTTCGTGTCGGCAACATGCTACGTAGAACATGAAAGTGTACTGTACTACGCCGAGTACGCGCACTCGTAACAGCTACGCGGCGGTACAAGTGTGCGCAACTAAATACAGGTCATTGTTACTTGATAATTTTAAGTTGTCACTCCGACAGGAAGTCCCAATGACTGCCTGTTGTTTCAGGCAAACGAAAAAGCGAAGCTTTTTTATGCCAGTCGACGCTCATTGTATTAGTATAATGGCCCTACTTTCCTCTCCCTGGATCTATCATTTTACGTCGTATAATTACCGACAGATTGACGGCTTGGGTAAGGTGGCGGGCAGCCGTGACGTATGGCTCTTTATGGGGGAGGCCCATGTTCATCAGTGGACACCGAATACCACAAATATTACAAGGGTATTTTACACCATCTGGACAAGCGAGAGTCTCGCTAAGAATACATGTACGTTTAAAACATTCACAATGTGCCACCATCAGCCGCCGCGAGAGCAGTGTTAAGTGGCACTATGTAGTGCACGGCGCGGAGCGCGCTGCCATCAATTCAGAGCTCGGTGACACTTTTTCAATTTCACACGTTCCGGTCGTCGATAGATGAACTCGAACGCTCCTCCGCCGCGCAGCCTCATGCCCCTATTATGTTACACTAGCTGTGCCATATTTAAATGACGCTTGTAAAGTTACGACAAAAAGTAAACGTTGTGCGTGCGTACCCAATTACGCGCATGAGTCTTTTTTAGTTTAACAGAACAGATACTGAGCTAATGCGTTTTGAAGACTTTATTTTTTTTTTTGGGATAGCAAACAATTGTACAGAAGATATACAAAAAACATTTAAATTAATTTATAGTGATTAATAATTGCTCTATGTACAGCTAAAGTACATAAAGACAGATAAATAAGAAAAAGATAATCACAAATTGATTACAAAAGAAAAAGAACACTAATATTCAGGTCGAACCTCACTTAACTATGTAATCCTTACTTAGAGCTTTCTTCAATTTTGGTTTAATTGTCAATGCAAAAATTTTAATGTGACTTAATATGCTTTGTTAACACAATTATATATAACATTTTGCGATTCAAGGGGTTCGGTTACCCGCCTTAGTTCTATTGGGTTTTGAACAAAAAAGTGGATGTGCATAAAACTCACGTATGCGTTGTGATCTGCTAGGTAAACGAATACAAATTTGATTTGATATTTCATTGCAATGAAACTTATTATGTAGTTTATTAAATAATAATATCCTCCTTAAATATAATGAGGGGATACAACATTTCCTTATTATTCTTGTAGTTGCCTCTCCTTCAGCTTTAAATAGAAAAAGTTTATGGAAAATGTAAAATCCGGGATCCAGAATGAAGTCTCGTCTGCAAATAATTGTATTTAAATGGTGATCCAAACATGAATAAAATACGTTTATTGCATATCTATAGAAAAGATAGACATAAAGTTTAGCTAGTTTTGTTGTTGTATGTGAATTTTTACAGTTGTAAAACTGTCCGTACTGTTGACTCCGTATGATTGGAGAATTTAATAAAATTTTGCGGCGCTGAAAATGTTAGTGACACGGAGCTAATGAGAGGAGAGAATTTTATTAACCCGTTGACAAATAGCAAAATAAAATGTAACGTGATGTTGTAATACTTAAAAACAATTAAATATTAGAGGCTTAAACGGGTTTGACATATTGCGGTTTACTTAGGTACACGACTTGTACATAAAAAAAACAGAGAGTCATCACAGTGACAAAAATGTATCAACGATATGACCCAGTACTTGCATTACCTGGAATACAAGAGCCAAGTGGGAGTCGGGCTTGTACACCGAGGGTTCCACACTAACGGGAGGTACGAGCAGTGAAGTTACATAAATGTATGATATGCAACTACAAGCAAAAATTTGTATACCAATCTCCAATATCATCAATGTGTGATTTAAGTAGTTCATGGTACATATTAAATAATAAAGTTTACTCTGACATCTGTCTATTTGGTTGCAACCATCTTGACAACTCCGTACCGACTGACTTACGTGAATCAAACTTTTGCTGAAACCAGCATTAAATAGCCACATGTGTGTCCCCTACAGTAAACCCCTCTTTAAAAAAGAAAAAAAATTAAACTACACACAACTAGTATTATGCGTCACAGAATATATTTTTTTTAAAATGACAAAGAAATACAACATTAAGCACAAAAATAAATTAAATACAAAGCAATTGGGCCTCACTACCAGTGAACACAATCCTGTCTATGTTATCGAACAATTAACTACGAAGAATGTTCGTCTTTACTTCCTTGCCAAGGACTTGACTAAATTCTAAAATTATAAATATTCTTGGAGAGCATATGGATATGGTTATACGTGAGAAGAGACGATAACTCTCCCATCGTATTAGTAAAAAGTGAAAGCCAAGTTGTGAGTCTTATTCACGCAGACGGACTAGATCTCATCATGGTTCGTAAGGTACTTACTATGTTATGTTACCCATGTTATCACAAACCTTATTAGTTTTAAGTATTTGATTTATCTACTAACTAAATATATCACTTTGTACACACATTTATCTATAATTAAGAATACTACTACAAAAAAACATACTTGGAAAAATTTCCAGACATTATGCGATTTCAGAAAATCATCATACATACACATAATATCAAAATTACAACCATATGTGGTCTTGGCTCTAATAAAAACATTTTACAGATAAGCAACTACGTATCATTTCAAACTACTAATAGTGTTAATCAAATAAACGGGGTGATTGCTTATTTGAAAAATACTTTTAAAGCTAAAGTTAAGGAAATCAAACTAATTCAATCTTCGTGCTTACAAATTTCTACAGCCAGTGTCACCATACTCGGTATTTATACATCACCGTCGCATACCAATGCTATAAATTTCACAAATTCCTTGATATAATATTTAAACAGATGCTTAGGATCCATATACTTAGGAAAAGGAAATAATAATGAGAGATATAAATATAAATACAATAAAAAAGGATAATGAAAATTCATATGAACGGGCAAATATACTTTGCTACCTAAATCTGCTGGCTATGCACGGAATCTTACCTGGTCATACCGCACCTGGTGCCTCGTGCACCACAGATGTCTTGATCATATCGTTATTAAACTGGAATCAGCAAATATGGCTGCTAGCATAGCTATTATGAACACAACGATAACGAATCATCTGATGACTATTTTAAAGATATCTAATAGTGAATGTAAAATTATAAAGCTAACGTAAAAATAAAAATTAGCCTAGATAAAGTATTGAAATTTCTCACAAAAACTGATTTGAGCCAACTACTTACATTGCAAAATCCTAATATGCTCACCGACTCTTTGACACATACCCTGCAATATTGTTTAATTAAGCATACTACTACCACTGGTATATCACAAAAAGTCGAACGATCAAACCCTGGATGACGTCGGGCCTACTTCAGTGCATACGTCATCGTAACAATATACAAAGAAAAGTAAAACTGGACCCTCACAATTTTATACTTAAAATTACTAATTAGAATAATAAATAATACTTAAAATACCGAAATTATTGTAATTTTTTAATAAATAACCTCAAACGACAATACGACTACCGGCTGGGATAAGATTCCCATTAGATTCTTAAGGGCAGCGCATGTAACTGTAGTTCCAATACTTACTCACTTGGTAAACCTTTGTCTCGAGCAAGGTATTTTTCCCAAACTGCTAAAGCAATCAATAACAACACCGGTGTACAAGAGTGGAAATAGAACTCAGCCCTCCAACTATAGACCAATTTCGGTTTTAACAGCCATGTCAAAGATTTTAGAGAAATTACTAATACTAGACTAACTAAATATCACGGACCCAATTTGGATTTAGACCTGGCATTTACACACAGGATGCTATTCTATCACTAACCTCTACTGTAACTGAAATAGTGGACAAAGGCACTAAATGCTTAGTCGATTTTCTTGATTTGAAGAAAGCTTTTGACACAGTTTCTGTTTCCACTCTTCTGTACAGGCTGGGGAGGGTATGTATAAGAGATGAACCCTCGAGTCTTTTAAAAGATTATCTATACGATCGAAAACAATTTGTCAAAATAGGCAGCGTGATTATTTTGCCCAGATATGCCACCTATGCAATTCCACAAGGGAGCGTACTGGTTCCAACGCTGTTTCTTTTGTACATAAACAACCTCTGCAATATAAACATTGAGAATGCTAAAATATACTCGTACTCAGATGATACTGCTGTAATATTCTCGGGTGCAACGTGGGCTCGGGCTTCAAAGGACAGCAGAAACAGGACACACCAGAATAGCCAACTGGCTTGATAACAATCTACTGACTCTAAATATCACAAAAAACAGCACATAACCCCCTCTTGGATTTCAAATTCGGATTCACTAATGTGTACAGACGAGACACTCCAGTTGTTCCTGCATAGCTATACAAAAAGTACAGCAGACTTGGTACCTGGGTGTGGTTATTGACCAAATATTTGAGAAGGTCTGGACACATAGAAATGACCATGAACAGAGTTCGGAAACTTATTTAACTTTTAAAGTGTTACGACATGTGGCAACAAAGAAAAAAAAAACACTACTTCACAATTATGAAATATACATATTTCCCAGGCACAGTAAATTATTAAAGTATATTTCTGCCCATTTGGGGTGGAGCTAGAAAAACACACTTGCTGGATCTAGAAAGATCGCAGCGCTGCTTATTGAAGACCATGTTTTTTAAACCATATCGATCACCAACAGATGAGATATACGTATCGGTCAATATTTTGACAATAAGAAAATTAAATATCCTACAACTGCTGCTAAAAAAACACAAATCGCTTACCTGTAACACAATCATTGCCAAAAAAAAAGGAAGCCGCATTATCGTCAACACAAGTTAAACTAACTCCAAGTTTGTCAGTCAACAGTATACGTTCCGATCAACGCTTATGTCCAATAAGGTAAACAAGCTATTACTGATATACCATCAAACATACTCTCAATGTAAAACTGTTCTTACAAATTGGCTTATAACTAAAACAACGACGTTGTTGAAAATCTAGTTATGATTCCTTAATTCGACTCATACACACACACCCACATACACACGTACACAGACAGACACGCACACGTACGCACGCATACATTTTATATAATAAATTAAATAATATGTATACAATGAACCAAGGAAATAAAGATCACAATTACAACCAAACATATTTAAAATAATGATTGATGAAGTATTATATGACTTATCAACTAATTGAAAAACCAATGCTTATAATATATTATGGTTCGCTCTATCACTCACTCATCAAGGCTTACAATTCGAGTCATACTTACATACAAAATTTATACAAGTTCAAACATCATAACCTTTCTTCGTGAGCAGTAGGGTAAAAATAAAAAAAATATAAAAAAAGGAAAGAGGAAACAAAATATGATATTTTATACTTATTATATTATATTATATTAAAATGTTATTGTGAAAATGTCTTTGTTCCCTAGTTTTAGTTGTCGTACGACACAAGCTGTACCGAATACAAAAGAAATATTTCAATACCCGCACTTTATACAATTATTGATGTAGACATTGATTTAACTACTTAGAAATTGTGTGAACGTCATATTTTGCATGTTTTTTACATAATAATTCACACTAAGTCATTTATGTTATTAAAATAGATAAGAACATTAGTTATGTAAGGGCGGATTCTCCTGCCACGGGCATCCTTTTGCTTAAATGTAGGCTCCAATCACATAAATATGAAATGTAATTTGGTAACGTGAATGAAAAAAAAATTATTACTTTTATTTTATTTTTTAATCATTGTATAGTTTCCTGTTGAAATTCTCATCCTGTCCAAGGGTGTAAATAAAAAAATCTTATGTGAATGGTCGAAGCAGGAAGCCCCTTATTTTATTTTTCGCACCTACTCTAGACCTGGGTGGGGGTCCGGTGGTGTGTGGGGCTCGCTGCATATTATAATGCAGAACACCTACAAAAAAGTGCCCCGGAACTACAAATGATCAGGGCACCTTGAGACACTCTCATTCTATTAGAAGGATCAACAATGTGGGTAAAGGAACTACTACGGGCTTAGCCAGTCTTTTAAATACATTTATTTAATGATGGTCTCACCACATTCACAATCAGGAACAACCTTAAAATAATACAAGGAACAAACAATGGAGTCAATCCTGTTTTTGATAATGGTTAGTAAAAAGTGAGGGAGCGAAGTCTTATCTGATACACCCTGCTGCAACCCGGATGGAGAATCAGACAGATTGTCCTTCAACCCTCAAATTCAGTAGTTGAAGGTTATAGTGGCATCATATCTTCATATTAAATCCAACTCAAAAAAGAAAAGGAGTAGAGCTCTGGAAAGAAACATACAACCAATAAGATCCCGTCCTATTCTCTTGGCTTTATGAGCCGCCTAAAGTCAGGCAAGATATATACTCTGTTACAATAATGTACAATTTAACACCCAAGTTTCACACGTGGCATATACTATTCAAACTAACGCATTAATGATACGATCTGTCAAATTAATAACCATACAGATCATGTAAATAACCATATCAAAGTGCTCACATAAAATTATTAAGAGATTTTAATATTAATAAAGATTTTTCGAAGCATAAGATATGGCGTCGGCAAGTACTCATGAATTCACCTTTTGTATGAAATATAAATAATTGTTCGTGGCATATTTGTCACGAGTACATAGGTACCCGGCGGAAAGGAAAAATATATTTAGTTATCATTTGGTGATGACAGAAAGCGTCTGCCATCATTCCGTCCTCCACATGGCAAAAAGAAAAGGAATCTCATTTCTTCGACACAGTGCACAACTTTAGTCTGACAGTCAAAGATTATGATAGATAATACTTTTTATGCAACATTTAAGTAGCAAAAACATAATTGCTACCACCTCCACGGCTATTCCTAGGGAACCGACTCCATCCAACACATCAAGACTTTAACATTTCAATCATTATTTATATTCATCACCAGCTGAATCGATCAATCGTTACAATGGCCGTTCTAATGAATTGGATTTTTATTGACCAAAACAAAATGTAGCCAACACTGTCAGTGGACTGAGTAGCAAATCTGTGTGAAACTTTATTATTTACATATTTTTATGTAAGAATCGATGCAACAGAGCAAACCTTCACATTTTATATCTGTTAAACAACTGATGACGTAAAATTGACCTAGATTTTTGTACGTGTTCTACTACAGGGTCGGATTGTACCGACCTGTACATGTCCTGGTATGGGTCGCCATCTTACCCGGTGGACTGAGGAGCTGGTCAAGGTCGCTGGGAGGTGCTTGATGGTATCAGCTTGTTACCACGTCATCCAACGCTCTAATTTCAGTCACGATGAACATCCTTTAGAGACTGGACTACTGCGAGGAGGATATTATAGTGCACAAATGTGTGCGCATATGCAAGTGTACTCTCCACTTTGTTATTACACACCGGTATGATATATACCGATAAGAGACCTGGGAGGCTGACAGTCATGATCAGAGAGAAAACCAGGCGAAGTACAGAGTTCTAACGTGTTCTCTGTGGCAAAACTACCACCGTGAATTCGTGTTTATGGGCTGTTAATATAGAAAGAAAAACCCCAATAATGTTTAAGGTCTGACGAACGGTTTGAGAAATCATTTTGGTTATACGTAATCCGATAATTGAGAATTACCAGTTTCTTCACGATTTTCTGAAAGTTCAATTTAAATAAAATTGTATATCCCAGCAGTGGAATTTCCCACGTAAAAGCATTTTATCGTTAGCCGCAGATAAAAATACCGTGCTTTTGGAGTGCCGATGTGGCTACGTCGTAGACTGTATAATTTTGGAGCACAAAGGAGCTATCGCAATAGGTCGGTAATTCAATGGGTGTAAGCGATCACCGTTCCTAGAGTTCGGGTGCACCAAAGCCGCCTTCCAAGAGCTTAGGACGACGCCAACAGAGTTTGAGTATCGGAAAAGACGCATCAACACCGGTGCCAACTTCGGAGCACATATCCGCAGCACAATCAGTGCGATGCCATCGGGCCAACTCGACTTGTGGATGTCCAAGAAGAGTAGCGTTTTGCGCACATAGCTTTGCTGAAATTCAATATCCGGCATTGAGTGTTCATATCGCTGGATAGTAGGCGGTTGCTTTCTCCCCTGCGGCATGGGCTGGCGAGTCTTCGTTCCGGTGCGGAGACGGTATAAGAATGGCTAAGCAAAATTCCATAGACAGCCCTGGCGAGGGAACAGAAAGCACGATTTCCCGAAGGCAGGTGAACTAACCTCCCGCCAATTCTGCCGATGTAATCGGACTTTTGCCCCAGCATTAAATAGCGTAGCGCAAGTCTGTGGAGCTATTGAAACACGGCTGTGATTTACCAGCAATGGGAACGGATGAGTGAGGAATGAAGAGGTCCATTTTTTTCCACATCAGCAACAGTCAATTCAATGAACGCCAAGACGACCGATATCCTGCTACCAGCATCCATCCCGGAACCGGTACTGTGGAGATCTACTTCCCACCAGGTGAACGGTCGACCAACACTTCATTTTCCTAAACGCGGCCTCTACTCCAGAACCTTACTGGCCCATCTGCCATCTGTTCTTCGGTGTGTAAGTAAGTAAAGTAAAGTACTCTACAGTAAGCTTACTCTTCGCGTGATACCGGATAATTTAGTGCTCTGCCTTATGACTGCTTTACGAATTCCATCGAACAAAGAAACACCCAACCCAAGTTTACGGTTGCACAACGGGCGGTTGAACGTGCTATACGTTCAACCGCCCGTTGTGCAACCGTAAACTTGCGGACCAGCCCTAAATTAAGAGGACATGCTTCGGCCCCGCAGGTCATCCCGGGCAGAACGCATTGGTAGTAGACTTTTGTCTTTAATCTCTTCGGTATAAACGACGTGAGAATGTGACGTATCTTCCGGAATGCTGCCCAACGCAACTGAATCCTTTTATCGGTTTCCTTCCCGAAGTATACATGCATTTGATAACACACTTCATACGTAAAAGTTAAGTAAGAAAAAAACTAACTTCATCTATTTGCGTCCAAAATCGAACAATTTGTTTTTTGTATGTACCTCTTGTCACTCGCGCTAAGTCTTGAATCTAACGGTACCCCAGACGTGGACATCCGTCATGCCGTTCAGGTTGAAGGACGTAACATACATACATATATACATACATACATACATACATACATACATACATACATTCATACATACATACATACATACATACATACATACATACATACATACATACATACATACATATATACATACATTTAAACAAATTACTATCGACCATAATAAAACTACTTGGATGGATGTTATCGCTATTCATTTGGTTATTTAAACATTATTTTTGGTTTTCAATTCGTGAGCAATCTTTCAATGAGACGCCTGACAATAACACAACTATTAGAAAATTGATAATTCTGGTAGATGCCAGTTGTGTGTGATTTAAACAATTTCTCTGCATAGTAATGCGATAAATTTAACAGCCATATTGTCGTTCTGGTCCTACAGTGAGGAATTGTTGCACCCGAATAGGACCGTTTTGAGACAAAGTGACAGTTACAGACGCGCTCAGAGCTGCTTGTGAGTTTTGTTAGCCCAAAGTCGGTACCAGCTAATGATCAACCGCAGTAATCAGAAAATGCTCCGACTTTTCGCTTACACACATGAACTATAGCTTACTATTAGAATTACGCAGCGGACGTTTCTACAATTTTACACTTTCATAGTACACTGCACATAAATAAATATTCTATTGGTAAGGTCCTGGATTCCAGTCCCGGGTCAGAACAAGAATTTCCGAATTTCTAACAATAACGTAAATTGTCTACTTCACGGCGGTGTTTTGCCACCGTGCTTCAGACAACACGTTAAGCCGTTGGTTGTGCGCCTAATTCCTCTCCAGTCGTACAGGACTGTCGACTCATGAAATGGAAGAATATTTAATTCACAAAGAGTGCACTTGTGACTGCACATGTTATTTCGGCTAGGCGGGCAACACGGACAACAACACGGCATTGTTAGTTCTGGTCGATATAAAAACATTCAGTCAATATCACAGGTCAAGCGGAGTGATTCTGATTACATTAGGCGACAAATCTGAATAAACAGAGTTATATTTCAGCTTCCAGCGGAGCTCTGTTATATATAATATTATGATATAGAAATTCATTGGACACGCTCTCATTAGTCCTAAAATTTTCACCATGTAATATGGCGTTAAATAGGGCCCGCGTTTTGAGTAATAATCTACATGCTACTTACTCAAAGAGACTGATTCGGGTACTTATCGTTTTGTAAAGTATTTTTGTAACCTGGCAAACAGTGACAACGTAGCACGTAACAACACGTTTACACATAATTGTCAAGGTATATACAGATAAAACACCCGGCCACTCAAAATGTATTGCGAAAAAAAAGGTTTTTTGTATAAAATGCTCAATGGATATAATTTATTCTGAAAATGAAATTATTTATAAGTAAAAAAAGGGTACGTTCTAATATTAAAATTTCATAAACACAGTTATCTATAGAATTTTGTTGTTTATTTTCGCAACACTTTCTGAGTGTCCACGTATATACTCGTACAACTACAGTTTTCTAGAGATACACCGAATCTAATTCCCTACTAGCTGTTCGAGTCCTTCCAATGTATCCCAAGGGAACCATTCATTTTTCTGCCGGATAAAAAGTATTTTTCGTATTTTTATGTTCTCTAGAATGTTGTATGTGGGACTGACGACTTGGTTAAGGTGTCGGTGAGCCGCTGGATGCAAGTGGCAAGTGACGGTGACGTGCAGGGCTTCAAGGAGGCCTATGGCTAGCTTTGTACGTCGTCCAGCTGATGATGATGATAATGGTGATACAAACCTTCATGTTTATGATAGTAGAGTTTAAACCCCATTAAACTAGTAAAATTGACCGTAGAATATGATAAGTCTAGTGAGCAGTTCAAAGTTAGAGCTCCAAGTTGAGTGGAGTCGCGAGGCCATATCTCAGGTTTAACACCCGGTGTAAAATTTCATACTTTACCTATTTGAGGCTGTTAGATATTAAAATTCTTGCACTTACGTACGTTCTGGATTTAAAACTAGTTCGATCTTCGTCAAAATAAAATAATATATAGAAGCGTCGAAGTTCCTGGCACGTGACACTCAGATCCTTTGCCTAACTCATAAGGTGACCCGTTAAAGGGGACGAGGAAAGAATTTGCAGAAAAATTATGCGGATGTTTATGGACTACGGTACTTACACCTTACCACATAAGACCACCTTTACGGATTTTATAGCGGTTTATGCAACCGTGGTGGGTGGACAGTCCGCCCGTGAACATGGTTGCTGTAAAGCTTCTGAAACGTCGGGCTAAACAAATAATTAAGTAAACCGTGATAAAATCTGTAAAAGTAGTTTTATTGCAATGACTAACATTCGCGTAAACTTAAGACATCAGGACTACGGTACTTACCAAAGTATATATTCCGACTGTCCACTAAAGGTAACACAACAATCATAGAAACCATGGGGATGGTCTTAGCTTCCAATATTTTTTTATAAATCAGGAAGTATGCATTTCTTACCTAATTTTACTGTCACTGAAAGATTCAGATGTACGGATTTATTTCCTTTTCTCCCTCCCCCACCCTAATCCTTCTCCACCCCGTCCCTCACGTTCCCATCCCCAATGGAATCCTTAGAGTTCAAGTGCAATTAACGTAATATTGTCAGTAAATAGCTGCGCTTCTCAAGGAATCCAATTAGTCGCTTGATAAAAATTTGCGCCGTTCAATTATACACAGACCCTGTTTACTCCGTTCTCTAGTGTCATTATTAACTTCCTCTTTTATTCCCACAAGCGACTACAAGCCTTTATTATCTCCATAAATACAAACACTACTTTAATCACAACTGATGTCGCCTTGTTAGTGGAATGTTGGTTACGGCGGCGGCCCAATACAACGTACACAAGTTGCAACGTGCGGTGAGGAAACAGCACGGCTGCACCGCCTGGCCTCTCACTTATCTGTCGCATTCCCTACACATATGCATACGTGTACACGGCTCTCTATATGAAATAAAGTACCTATTTTCTTAACTATAATGAGAAAACAAATGAGAAATAAAAACCCATTGACATCCACATGTCACACACCGAAGGACGTGGTGGAACCACGATTTACCAACATCTATGTACATATGTTCAAGCAAATAAATACATTATCTTATCTTATCTTATGGTTATTTTTTTTAACCCTCTTAATACAGGTTCGCCTCCTGCTCTAAGAAGCTCAACTGTAAATCATAAGGCAGAGAACCAAAGTATCTGATATCACGCGATGAATAAGCTCGCTGCAGTGGCAATGGGCTGGTCACACACTCAGTAGAACCGATGGCAGATGGGCCAGTAAGGTTCTGGAGTGGAGGCCGCGTTTAGGAAAAAGAAATGTCGGTCGACCGTTCACCAGGTGAGAAGACGATTACCGTGCAGTAGCCGGTTGGGGATGGATGCGAGTCGCAGGAGAACGGTCGTCTTGGCGTTCATTAAAAGAGGCCTATGTCCAACAGTGGACCGATAAGGCTGATAATGATGATGATGAAACAAGATGATACAGCGAGAGAGAGAGAGAAATGGTACAGCGAGCGCGTTTCGCCAGAGGTCGCGGGTTCCAATCCCGCCGGCCATGAACGTTTGGTTTACTCTACGTATATATTATGTATTTCTGTAATGACAATCTTAAAGTGTTTAAGATTCTTAAGGCACTCAGCACGCGGCTAGGCTGACGTGGTGCAACGAGTCCGCATATTTTTATTAATAATATAACTTGAACTACTATTCGCGTGTAACCTCATTAGCGCAGTTTGCGAATTTTAATTGGAAATATTATGGATATTAATTAGTCTCCATTGGTTTGTTGTTACATTTGCATATTCATGAATTTATGTAAAATGGGAAATGATACGTTTGACTGATAACATCTTCGCGCTTGTAATGTAGTCATGATGACTTCGCGTCTATATTCGTATAACACTTGTGACGCGGTGCGATGTATCCGGGATCATTCAATGGTGGTCATGTATGGTAATCACCAATCAATTCTTCTCAGCCCCGGTGGCCCAGTGGTTAGCGCTTAGGACTTCCATTCCATTTCATTCTTGTTGAATATGCCTAAGACTATCGTGATGGAGGAGCGGGTGCTTTTGTTGGAAAAGTCCAACTCCCCTCCTCCCCCTCCACGCAGAATAGCAAATTGAGAGGATCATGATTGAGGGGTATAACCGGTACGGCGGTATTATTTCAGCTAGGCGAATCGTGAAATTGCCAGACTTGACGTTATAGTGTGCTTCGCAACTGTCCCCGGCGACGACACCGAGTGTGCGGTGTTGTGCCATAGAGCGTGCTTTCCGAGAGTGCTTGACAGTAGTCTTGGTGTGGTTATATTCGTCCGACGACATTACGTGTATGGGAAGACCACCAAAGCTTACTAATCAATAATTTTAAATTGTTAGTGGTGTGATATGGAGTGGGAGTATAAGACATTCATCTCGAGTAAATGGAATCTGAGTACTAAATGAGAATATAATGAGATTTTGTAAGGGATACTTACAGGTACCATAATTTTGGTCGCAGAGGCCCTCTCACTTAGATGTCTCCTCACCTGCAAACACCTCTCACTCACATGTCTCCTCACTCGCAAACACCCGCCACTCACATGTATCCTCATTCGCAAACACCTCTCAGTCACATGTTTCCTCACTTGCAAATAACTCTCCTTGACACGTCCCCTCACTCGCAAACATATCTCACTCACATGACTCATTGATGCATGACCTGCAAACTGTAAGCTTTTTTACCGCATTTCGTGCAGTTTGCGATTTTTAGGTAATTCATTGGAGGGGACAATAAGCAGATATTTATAGGCGTCGGTATTGTATACGACTACACGTTTGCTCCGACATTGTACTGTAAAAAAAGAGAATGTGCCGCGTCGAACGAAAACACAATACATCAAGTTGTGATGGATGTGCCGTCGAACATTTGTTGTTGTTTTTACTAATAGAGGTTTACAACCCGCGGCACGCCCCCCGCACCCTCTAGCAGGTTCAACTCTCTTCGACGTTCCTCCAGGTGAACAGAAAATTGTGTGTGATTGTGTACATGTTATATGT
>JAFELO010000056.1:98949-132929 GCA_017140195.1 Eumaeus atala | reverse complement strand
GGGGGGGGGTCACGCGGATACGGTCTCCCGTCAGGTGGTCGCGCATGCAGCGGGGCCAGGTCACGTAGATGAGCATGCGGTCCATTGTCTGCCCTATTGAGCATAGCGCTCGACAATCGAACCACAAATTCATCCAGCGACTCTATCCGCAAGTCACGCGCGATCACATCATTGCGGACGTAGCCACCGGCACCCGTGATGACCCGTAGGGATATATTTTGCTGGGCTTGCAGGCGTTTCCGCTGGGCCTGGGAGGTTAGCACGTACCATGCGGGGGTGGCGTAAGTGAAGCGTGACTTGTAAATCCCCAGCTTCGTCCGTGTAGGAAGTCCGGACGCTAGTACCGGCCACAGCAAAGCGCGGGCTGTTCTCGCTTGGTTGACCGCTCGGTCCGCCTGCGAGCCCATCCGCAGCGCGCGGTCGATACTGCATCCGAGATACACGACTGGGGATTCCCAAGACGCATCCTGGCCTCTAAACTTTGACCGCCCCGGCATGGAGCGCCTCTTGCTGACATATAGCGCCGTCGTCTTATCCACGTTGACGGACATGCGCCACCTGTCGAGCCACTCCGGCAACCTGCATGGGCCCAGTTGCGAGCTCCGGCTCTCGGGACGAGGTTACGTAAGCGCTGTCGTCGGTGAACAGCGCGAGCATGACATCCACCTCACCCTCTCCCGTAGGATCGTTGAGTGTGGGGATGTCGTTGGTGTAGGTCGCGTACAGGCAAGGGGATAGGCAACGGCCCTGTGGCACTCCGGCACGTATGGCCTTCACCGAGGAGTGCCTCCGCTCCACCGCTTTCCGGAAGGTCCTACCTTCCAAGAATGACGCCACTAGTCTCACAAACGCCAGCGGGACGCCGGCGTCCACCAACTTGTACCAGAGTCCCGGGTGCCACACCCTGTCGAAGGCCTTCTCCATATCGAGAAAGACTGCGACAGAGTGTCCCTTGTTCATCTCTACAGACAAGTGTTGGATCACCCGCGTCAGTTGCAACGTGGTCGAGTGGCCGCTCCGGAAGCCGAACTGTTCGTCCCTTATGGGAATGTACAGCTTCAGCCTCCGAAGCAGAAGCCTCTCGAACAACTTGGCGATGTGCGTCAAATCCTCGGCTATGCATTCGGTGTCCGTCCCTACTGGCAGACCTCTAATACTCACCTTGGTGGGGAGGTCTGAGGGTGGGGAGTAACAGTGCCACTGCACCGCCGGGTTGTCCTTAGTCAAGGACGTCAGTAAGGCCTGGACTGCCCGGAACTCCTCCGCCGACTGTGCCAGGAACCTTATGCCCCTCCCAAAGGGCCGGGCATTGGGTGCGTGCCCCAGCACGTCACGCAGGGTGCGGAAATGCCTCTGCCAGTCTGGCAGAAACTCCACAACTATCGGAGGGTACTCCGATAGTCTGCGCGGCAGCTGGGACTCGCTGGGGTTGCGGACCGTAGTAGGCGGGGATGGGGGGTGGGGGGTAGGGTCACACCTAGGGGTTACCTTCCTGGGGCTCTCCAGAGCGGCGGCGAAGCTGCGATATCGCGTCACGTCAACCAATCCGCTGGAGAAGGCAGGCACGACGTCCCCTGCAGACACAGCAGCCGAAACGGAGGCGGAGGCGACTCCCGGTGATGTCGACGAGTCCTCCTCGGGCGCCGCTGGGCCAGCCATTTCCAACTCGCGAGCCACAGGTGACGTATGCAGTGATTCAGACGGGTCGTGTGCAGACAGAGATGGTGATTGTGATGACGTAGAGGTGGCGGTCGAGTGTGACTCCTCCACTGCGACCAGCTTGGAAGGTCTTTCGGCGGGCGAGGACGCCGTTCGCTTCTGCGGGCGTAGCTCCTCCAGCTCCGCCGAGGGTTCCGCATCCATGGGAGGTACGTGAAGTTACATAAATGTATGAAATGAACTAAAGGCAAAACTTTGATAGAATATGTATAATTTAGTCATTTTCGGAGTTATTCCTACTTTTGCGGTTACTTCTTATTTATCAAAAAATATTATGATTCCAGGCCAACCGCAAGTACCCTATAGGTTTTAGTTTTCATGTGATCCCATAGAAAATCAGCACATAAACGGCTGCATCTTCTAATGTCATGGAGTTATAAATACGGCTTTTGCCAGGGCTTCGAGATCTTGTAGAGCGTAGTATTTGAAGTAGCTTTTAGCTTGATGCCTCCTCTAGTCGTCGAGAAAAAGATATTGACAGACGTACGGTTGGACCGACTAACGGATAACAAGCCATCCTATAAGGATTCCATTTTTCTCATTTTAGGATACGGAACGCTAAAAATATCAAAACATTACCAATCTCCAATATCATCAATGTGGCAATTGTAGTTCATGGTACATATTAAATAATAAATTATATTTTGACTTCCGTTTATTTGGTCGCAACCACCTTGACGACTGCGTGCCGACTGACTGACTTAGTACATCAAACTCTTCTGACACCGGCGGTATATAGCCACATCTGCGCCCCCGTAGTAGTAGTCTGCTGTTCACTGTGTAACGTACACTGTGTAGTGTAGACAAGTTGTATGTATAGAAGGGAATAGATTGTAATAACCTCTACGTAGACTATCTGTCTACGTAGAGGTAATTACAATTGGCTCTCGGTGAACAGCATTACGTACGTAACGGCAAGCTACAGCACGCCACGGAGTGGCGCACCCAGGTTATCCTCATCTCACGGCCTTTTGAGGCGTACTGGATATTATTTTATGTATCTCACACAGGCCTCAGCTGTTACAACTGTCATCATAAGGCAGGCCACATAATTTTTTGTAGTATAGGGGGACAAACGAGCAATCGAGGTGGCAGACTGTAATTGTATAGGGATGTACACGGCCGTTACCTACTAACTAAATTAAAATAACATCTTATCTCTTAGAAATTGTCTTTGCCTACCTTGCTAGTAATCTGTGTCTTTATCGGTAACCCTCGCTTACCTGAGACACACTCGACATGAAAGAATGTTTTCGTGCCTTTTGGAACAATCAATAGTGGTCACGCATTGTCATCTGTGAAGAGGGAAAGAGATCAACGTATATATCCGACTACTCGTTTGCCGGGTTTTGTGATAAAATATTTTGATAGTATCATCTGACTGTCATCTTCTGTCACCCCATACAAAGTACGGCCGGATATCTAAGTACTAATGTTACGGGTAGCTATGTTCATTCCTTTTTCCCGGAAAATATACCATCATATAATATTAATAAGTTTATACTAAACTTATGTTTCTAAAGTGTGCGAGGCATCGGACTTTTCCACCAAAATTATATGCACGTGAACACACGATAATGACAAGGGCCCTTGTAGTAGATTGAGGCCTGTACTACTGGGCACCTGCTCCTCCACCACGATAGTCTTAGGCATATTTAACAAAAATGAAATGGAATGGAAGTCCTAAGCGCTAACCACTGGGCCACCGAGGCTGCTTAGAAGAATTGATTGGTGATTACCATACATGACCACCATTGAATGATCCCGGATACATCGCACCGCGTCACAAGTGTTATACGAATATAGACGTGAAGTCATCATGACTACATTACAAGCGCGAAGATGTTATCAGTCAAACGTATCATTTCCCATTTTACATAAATTCATGAATATGCAAATGTAACAACAAACCAATGGTGACTAATTAATATCCATAATATTTCCAATTAAAATTCGCAAACTGCGCTAATGAGGTTACACGCGAATAGTAGTTCAAGTTATATTATTAATAAAAATATGCGGACTCGTTGCACCACGTCAGCCTAGCCGCGTGCTGAGTGCCTTAAGAACTAGTGTTTAAGATTGACATTACAGAAATACATAATATATACGTAGAAAAACCCAAACGTTCATGGCCGGCGACCTCTGGTGTAACGCGCTCGCTGTACCCGTTTACTGCGCTGCGCCAATCGGTCGTCAATCTTATATACCACTCAAAACAAAGTAAGGGCCACTAAGATTTTTTGATGTTTCATGAAAATAATAAAGACATTAACTTGTTTAACTTATGAAACTACAAAATAATGTTATAATATAGGCTAACAATTGCTTAAAATAATGTTCATCTATTGTTTTTTTTATGTTCATAATAAAATTGGCCATTTTCAATGAAAAACGTGAACAAAAGAAATCACCGGAAAAAGACAAACTATTGTTATTGTCACTTTTGTTTCTTCTTTTTACGTTTTTACCTGGAATCTCCTCCCAAGCATATTTTGAAGCGTCAATCAGCTGGTATTGGTTGTAGACCCTCTCTTGTTGTTGTAGTTGCTCATTCTCTCCAACTCTTCAGTTCTATTGGTCCCACAATTGCTCGATCGGATTTAAATCGGGACTGTTAGCTGGCAGTGGTAACCTCTACCTCAATATGAGACCCTTCTAGGACAGTTTGGGTTGATCGAGCTATGTGTGCACGGGCATTATCTTGCATCAGGATGAATCCAGGCCTCACTCGCTGTACAAATGGGATCACTTGAGGCCTGATGACATCCTCGATGTAACGCTCTACAGTTACGGTACCCGAATTTAAAATGGAGAGCTCGGTTTTACCGTGTAAACTAATCCACAACCATTCCGTTGGGACGGTCAACTTCGTGCAGGACTCCGAATACCGCTCGCCGCGTCGTCTCCACACTCTGACACGCCGATCATCATTAAGAAATTTTATTTTCTTTCTCCCAGTTCAAATACTGACGGGGGAACCTTAATCGGTTTGCACGAAGAATCCTGCTCAGAGGAATTCGAACAACTCGTCGTCTTGACGTTTTCTGGTCTTTACTTTACTTTCAATTACGTATAGTTTGATCACTGGCACGGGTACCCGATGTCAGCCGTAGGTGGTGTTGTAACTTACTGGCCGTTACCGTACGATCACGACAGGCGCTTAGTTGGATGTACCGATCTTCATGAGTCGTTGTTATGCAAATTCTACCTGAACCAGGTCTCCTGGCAACACTGCCAGTGTCTTGGCAGCGATTCCATACATTTTGGACAGCTCTTCGAGAAAAACCAAATGCAAACCAACGTAACGCTGAGAACGTTGCTGTAATTGTGTCCGTGTACCTTCGTACTGATGGCATGATTAACGCGAGGTGATCAATAAATCGATTAAAATTGAAAAAGTAATACTTTTTCCTAAAATAAACGAAACAAGCAAAGAAGACAATCAAAGAAAAACATAAGAATAACATCCAATAATTTTTTTCTTAAAATGATGGCCAATACTTTCATATTAGGAACACGAACACATACATTAAAAAGGAATAAAAGAGATCAAGCACCCAAAAGTTCGTAATATGAATGTAATGCTACTTATCAGATACTTTCAGTTTACCAAATTGCACTTAAATGTAAATAAGCTAGTGGCCCTTGTTTTGTTTTGAGTAGTATATTTGACAATATTATATAAATGTTATAAAGTATATCTTTAGAGACACAGCTGGTTTGACCCGGCACAACCGGGTTGATCAGTCTCGTTCACACTTGTGACAGCTTCTCAGTCGCGTTTCGTCCAGATTGTAGGTAGGCAGTGGCCCATCTGAGGGAATCTGAGGCATAATGTGTGGAGGGCGACACGTCTGATTAATAATTTTGCAGATGTTTATTGGCTTCGATTGTCGTGGGGTAATTCTGCATGTTCGTTGGTCCATCTATATTATAAGAAAATATATCAATATTAACACTTATCTCAGTGACTGTTTCACTTAAAATAAAGTTAACATTTGTATATTTGATGAGGAACTTACTCTTTCGGTGTGCTATAGCTATCTTCACCACAGTTAAAGAGTTACCACACAGACGCTGCATAGTAAATTGTTAGTTACTTATATCTATGTAACATTATGTATATAACATAAAAATATAATATATACGAATAATATAAAGCGTTTGATCGTCTGTGTGTTCCATTTATTACTTATAACTCAAACAAATTTTTACATTTATTTGTAGGACAGCACAAGGATTTTGACACATTCGTTCATGACGGTGATTTTGTCTCACTCCACAAAAAATCTTAAGAAACGCGATAAAATCCGTTAAATAGGCACAACAAACGATGTTCCAATTCCGAAACGAAATCACGAAAGAAGCTAATTACTATAGAAAATTCGAGCTCTTATTATAATTGGACTTGTTCATTTACTTGAAAACGAAATATATCCCTTTAAAAGCAAAAAGTTGAGCAAAATATTTTATGTCCAAATGGAATCTCATTCGGAACATTTATTAAATTGTTTCGTTGCACAGGACCTGGCTGTTTTCCAATTGCACCGCCCCCGCACGCGAGACTCCAGTGGACTTACAGTCCGCACATACGGATGCAGGTTGACACGACGTTAGGAGCAGTTGATAATGTGAAATTTGTACAGATAACGCTGTGCTCTTACCAGTACTGGCCATATCAACAGCTGTGTGACTTTCTGTTCATATTGCGTCTTCCTCTAAGGCATGCTTAAGCAACTATAGAGCATAAACTGTCTTGAGAGCACCTAGTCACCTAGCCAGTTCCCTGAAATACTCACACCTCCTCAAGAGAAGATTTACTTGCATTACAGAACGTCCCACCAACTTCGAACCATCTTCCTATTTGCTACTTACCCCTCTTCTTGAGGGATACTAAGATCACGGTTCCCTTAGTTCTACTGAACTCCAAATATTACTGAAATGCTTGACACATGATGGGAACATCTTGCCATCAGTTTATCCGTAAGAACAAATTAATTTACGTATTTTAAAACGGCCATTTAAATCCGATTGGCGGTGTTGATCCCACGCTCGGAGTAATTATAACTTAAACGAGTTTAAATCCTTCAGATACAGAAGCTATCAGGACGGAGATTACGACGACATGAAAGCATCATTTGTGGAATAAAGTTTGTTACATGCTAAGTGAGAGAGGGATACAAATTACCAAGAGATACATCTATCCACGACTCATTCACTGAGGGAAGAAATTCTCGTGGACATCGGGACTCTTGTTAACTCCTAGATGCGTTGCCCTTCTTTCCTCTTCCCCTTCAATGGGCTAGCCTAATTGGTATTAAAGGAGCCACCAAGATGGTGTCCAATTTTCTGCTTAATTAGTTTGGGCCCACCTTCGCTTTCCACCACCGCTATTCAATCTGTCTTCGAGTTCGACATCGACCACAACTTGTGGCTTGGGACCCGCTACGATATTTATTGAGAATAACAATGAGTTATAAAAAATACTCTTGCTTACAGTCTCTTATTATAAAAAAGCATTGCTAAGAAAATTTAATAAGCGCCAACACGAGGAGATTCCGCAAGTTTACTCAAGATTCATCCCCCAACATGGGAGAGTCTCCAATGTTGGGGGATGCCCTATTGACTGGCTGGCCATTGATTAACCTTGTTACCGTCTCTGTACTTGTACCAGCGAGCAGATTGCTGCTTATGTGGGACGTAGGATCAATGATCGCGATGACTGATCTAGATTCCCCAATAAGATGCTTCTCGGATTCACTTTCAAATGTTAATTTATTCAAAACA
The DNA here is from genome assembly GCA_017140195.1 of Eumaeus atala. Taxonomy (NCBI): domain Eukaryota; kingdom Metazoa; phylum Arthropoda; class Insecta; order Lepidoptera; family Lycaenidae; genus Eumaeus; species Eumaeus atala. The sequence goes on along the minus strand of JAFELO010000056.1, from coordinate 125,420 downwards.
ATTAAGCGCACTTCGACGTGCCATTAGACATTTATGAGCATTGGAATATTGTAGTTAATTCGTGACTCTGAATTTACGACCCCACAGCCTGATCCGGAGAGAAGTTGTAGATTATTGTTGTGTATCTGGCCAATTTTCGGTAGCCATTTGTAATTCGTTTCTACTAGTTAGACACTAGTCAACTTCAGATGTTACAATGCGTACGGAATGCGACCGTAGAGCGCCACGGCCGGGCAATGCGATGCAAGAGCTGCGGCTTAGCGTGTATTACCGCGAGCTTACTGTTGTTATAAAACCATTACCAAGAAGCATAAGAGAGCTTAGTACTACATAATTTGAAAGAAAACTATTAACACATTTACAAGGGAATAATATCTTAGTATCTACGAATTCTTTAACAATGACACACATTGAAGATTTGCTTATAATTAGGTTTAAAAATCATAATGTTGAATTGTGTTAATTAGATATAGAATTTTGTATCGATTTGCACACTGGCTTCAGCATGACATGTTGGAAGCCACTTATATATTTGTATATACTTGAAAGAAGAGAAACGCTTTATGGTATAACGTGGGTCACAAACTCACCACTAGTCCACATTGCAGTGCACGGGGAGTCGGTGTAGCTGGTGACGATGGATAAGTTATTGTAATGAAGCTTCTAATCACAATAACTTATACATATAGTGCATCATACTACTGCTACTGATACGTCAGTGAGAGGTAGGCCATGGTGCATTGTAGCGGAATTGGGCCGCCACGACCGGGGCTGTACCTATCGCTCACATAATACCGCCGTAAAGTGACATCTTCGGTATCGAAAATCGGTGTATAAAAAAAAGGATTTTATCACGGTTTACTCAAGTATTCTTAAAATAGCAGATAGTGGGCAGCTACGGACATAAGAGAGAGAGAGAGAAAGAGAGAGAGAGAGAGAGAGAGAGAGAGAGAGGTGATGTCATGTATCGTGATATTGTCCTAGCAAGTTGTCGCCAGGTGACGTCCTGTGCGCACATTAGCGCATCTGGTAGTAACGCATCTTTTACTCCGCAAGAACATGAGTATTGTTTGCTTCGTGGTCCAGTAGTAAACAGATTTACTACTGGACCACGAGGCAGACACAGCCACACAAGAAGAGCAGTAGACGAGAAATTTGTACCACTTGCCTAAGGTATAGTAAAGTGGACAAAATTTTGTTAGATTTTAGGATAATAGAACAAAGCTCTTAACCTTAAGCACTTATTTTCAACGAAATTAGTTACTAATGTCTCGTCAGTATGTAAGGATTTTCTCGGGATATTACTATGAGTTAGTACTTTTCAGACTTGTATTGTAAGCATTGTCTCACACTTTGTTAAATTTAATGATTTAAGGTCTACAGGAAGGAACTCATAAGCTTTCTTGATAAACGGATAAAAAGAAAATAAATGAATCTTAGTATCAGTTTATAATCCGTCTGTTCTTCTGTCATATAAGGTCCACCGGTTTACGAAAAAGCAAAGATTTTTATTAGTTTTAAGCAACCGACAATGGGGAACGATGATGATTTGCGAAGCAGAAAGTGACCTACTGCGCTATTTACGTACTCAAATCATATTAATGTTATTTTTACATTTTGTTATTGCGTTATCCTCCAACGCCTCGATGGACCAACCGCCTCCCACAAAACGCGACAGCATAATCATACTCACGCGGATATTATGTGAGCGACGCTCTCCGATCGTGCGACAACGCTGTGACAATTTTATTCTATAAGCGGAGTTCAACAGAAGGTTAAGGGACTATTGCAGGTTTAGTCTTATAAATATATTTATTTAATCACTGTCCCTCCATATTCACAATCATGAACAAACTTAAAATAGTATCAGACAAACAATCGAATCAATACAGTTTTTAATACGGGTTAGCAAAAAGTGAACATATGAAGTCTTATCTGGGTAGTTGTCCGAGACTCCCGGCTGCCACTTGGATGGTCCTTTCTTTATGACTTATTATAAATACTCTAACCTCAATAGGGGAAGATTATGCTGATATCTTATCTTCATATTACATCCAAATTAAAAAAGAAAAAGAAAAGGAGTAGACCTCTTTTTATATGAAATATCTATTCGTGCATTGTCACACGATTATGTAGGTTCACGACGGAAAATAGAAAACTAATTAATTATCATTTGGTGATGGCAGATAGTGTCAGCCATCCCAAAGACATCCGACCACAACATCGCCAAAAGGAAAAAGAGTGACATTTCTTCAACACAGAGAATGAAATAATTGCTCCAATGGTGAGACAAAATTTAAAAACCACTAAAACCTCTAAAACGAAACGCAAATTTAAGTATCTAGTATTGAATGCAAAAGAAAAATGTTTTTCATTACAGCGCGCATGACAATTTGTTACTTCAATTATCCCAAAATAACATCGTGAATAGTAACATTTTGTTCGCTGTATACCACATATACCGCATCATTACCTCTAACAAACACCACCACATTCATATCCGACAAACAAGACTGCAATCATAATAACATGCTAAATGCGTTAGTGCCTATTAAGTAAACCTCGCCCTTTCTAAAGGAGGTATGATCACTATGGACCTTACTCACAGTTACTAAGTAAATACAAAATTATAGGATACTCTAATACATTTTTTTCCATATTATGTTAAAGATGTAATACAGATGAACATCCCCAAAATAATGCACATAGATAATACATCAACTAGTGTTGTAGAGCAACAACACGTGTTGAATATGCATTCAACACGTGTTGTTGCTCTACAAAAAATAAAAGCAATTTTTTTTGTTGACGCGGGGAAACGCATTTACGCGTGATAGTGCCGAATACCCACAAAAACCACACTGAGTGCCGCCTTTGGTGAGGTGTCCCGGAACAAAAAATCACCAGGGTACCTCGACGGCTAGTCATCCCCCTAAGGGACCAACTCCACTGACTTTGGAACAGTGTAATGGGGTGAGGTTCCCACCCTCGCCCCTTGCATAGTTTCGCAAAAGCGCCTCCTCCTGTTGCTCGTAGGTCCCATCTTCTTATAAGACGGGTACCGAGAGCGATTTCTCCTCCTGATCTTTAAGCCCCCTCTTCTTATAGGAGGGGTGCAAGGATCCCCCTCGGTTCAAATGGCTTCGCCTTGGTTTACCCCAGTCTACTAAGCCCCACCGCGACGACAAGGCTTTAACCATGGTGGGGATCTTTGTTATCACCTAAATCATCTAAATGCAATCTACTGAAACGGTGGTATAAGTGAGCTAACAGACGCTCAGCCTTCATGAAGTTGTAATGGTTATGCTTTGACTCTAAAATACTTTCAATTTTATTTCTAACTAATGTTTTATAATAGAATTCAGCCTCAGGCAAGGGTGTAAATTTAATAGAGTGTAACATTTTATGATTCTCTTGCCAATACCTACACAAGAATATATACTACCAAAGAATGGAGTAATATACTGATACAGTTTGTGTAAATTATAAGTTGATATTTAGAGGTACCACTAAATTTGTTTCACCAAAACACTTAAATACTGTTTTTAAGAATTACTATTACAACCTCCAAACAAACCAAAGCGAAATTCCAAGTTAAGTATTGCAGAATTAACAATTCAATAATTCAAAATACTGTATATCAAGTAATTGTTAAAATAATTTCAAAGCGACATTCCAATTATTCAAAAATGTCAATTTTAAGACAAGTTAACCTTTTAAAACAATTTATAACCTCAGTATACACTTGGTTTTACAATAATGCAACTTTAAATTATAATATTAGTTTCTAAATACACAATGTGATAAGTATCAAAGTTAGAACCTACCTACCTTCAATTCACTGTCAAAAAAGAATGTCTTTAAGTTCTTAACTTTACTATAACAATTTCAACAATATATTGATTGTGAATGTATGAAAGACATTATGTACTTTATGTTAAGATCAAAACATGAGACGTTTAATAAGACAAACTATTTACTAGTTGAAACCAAGAAAAAATATTTAAGTGGTACAATGTAATTTTTGTTTCACTAAATTGTTGCCATTTAAATTCCATTATCAATTTGGGGTAAGGGGTATTAAAGGTTTAATCACTCTTTTAATACATTCTGTCAATCATGGTCCCTCCACATTCACAATTATGCACGAAAGGAAAAGAAAAGGAGTTGATTTTACAATCATATAAATAAACAAGTTTATGATTTAGATCTTTGCACAAGTAATGTAAAACAACAAATACAACTGTGGGATCTTCCCCGGGTTTACCTACGCGTTATCTGTTATGTTCAGCGTTATCCTTTGTTATACATCAATTTCATTAACATAAATCCACATATATCATCACTCTTTAGTTATAGGCTCGGACATATCTTTACATTTTTTATAGTTTATGGGGACAAACGTGCAGTCGAAGCACTTTATTCATATCCAAATAATTAATGTACAAACTTCCCTTTTCACCCTCTATTGAGCCTCCGGTTTCTCAAACCGCAGGAGACATCTCGCTCACATGATGCCGCCTAAAAAGTTTAGTTGAGAGTAGAGTTCCTAGTCGATCACTCGTGAAAGGGTAGCGTATATAACGTGTGTAGGACATTTAGCAGATAAACGAGAGGCCAGACGGTGCAGCCGTGCTGTTTCCTCACCGCACGTTGCAACTTGTGTACGTTGTATTGGGCCACCGCCGTAACCAACATCCCACTAACAAGGCGACATCAGTTGTGATTAAAGTAGTGTCTGTATTTATGGAGGTAGCGAAGTTAGGTAGTTGCTTGTGGGAATAAAAGAAGAAGTTAACAATCACACTAGAGGACGGAGGGTTTGTTTATACTTGAACATCGCAAATTTATATAAAGCGCGTAATTGGGTTCCTTGTGACGCGCGGCTATTTACTATTTATATAATATTACTTTCATTGCACTTAGGGTCTAAAGAATCTTTTAAGGATGTTGGAGAGAAGATGGAAATGAATTAGGGTGGGGGAGAAAGATAACGAAGTAAGTCTCTACATCTGACTGTTTCAGTGACAGTGAAATTGCTTTTTATGTTGAACAACATTCACCTTTTGTAGGCAGATATTGGTACGTACCGAAGTCCATAAACATCTGCACGACGGTTATGCAAATTCTTTCCTCGTCACCTATAATGGGACACCTTATGGGTCATGCAGATTGAACCGAGTGCAGTGCCACGTGCCACGGTCTTCGAAGCTTCTATATGTTCTTTTATTACGCATGAAAGCAAATGCCAGAATTTTAAATTCTCAGAACCTCAAATAAAGTTTGAAACTTTACTCGAGTAGGTGTTAAGCCTGAGATATGACCTCGCCGCTCCACGCAACTTGCGGTTCTAACTTTGAACTGCTAACTCGACTCTTCATATTCTGCGGTCAATTTTACTGCTTTAGTTCGATTAAAATTCTATTGTTATAAATGTGAATGTGTCATCAGCAGGATGTAGTCTACTGTTGGACATAGGCCTCGAGCCACTTGCATCCAGCGGCTCCCCGCCACCTTAACCAAGTCCTCAGTCACTCAGGAACCTTTTCTTCTCCAATCGTGATCAGCTCTGCGAGCAATGTGGCCTTCCCCCTGCCACCTCAGCTTGCTGTTCCTCTGAGCTATGTCGGCCACCCTGGCATAGCAAACAGGCATATAAACGATCAAATTAATATTTCAATTTCTATTGAAATTATTATTTAAACTCTATAATTTAAATATGTACATGTCGGTATCATCACATAATTATAAAAGTTAATTAGAATGATTTTCAACTTTTTTTCTCATATTTAAACGATTAATTTATTATTTTCAGTCAAACGCCACCCAAAAAATCTAACCTCAACAACGCGAGCAGCAAAGGGTCACGACGCAAACGTGTTGAAAGAGCTCAGCAATTACCAGAACAAATCGAAACAAGAAATGCAGCTCAAAGATTTAGGACTGCAGAAAGTCGTGCACAAGAATCTCAAGAACAGCGTGACGAACGTCTGCAACAGAATATTACGAGAACAAGAGCGGCACGAGAACGAAAGATAGCTACAGTACGAGTACTAGATCGACAAAGGCAACGGATCAGCCGCTCATTCGGCTTACCTATGAATATGCACCAGATATTAACTACTCAGCGCATTCAAAAATTGCTATCGGTGGAATGGACAAGGTATGTCAATATTGTCAGGCATTGAAATTTCGGAATGAAGCAGCCGGCTGTGCTGTGCTGCGCATCAGGAAAAGTTGTGCTGTCACCTCTATCCGCTCCGCCGAAGCCTTTATTATCCCTTCTTACTGGAAATTCAGATGATTCCAAATTATTTTTGCACAAATTTACGTAATAATAAAATAATACGCAAATTTAATTCTTGCTTCCAAGTCACGTCATTTGGGGCAACTAAAATTTGCGATCGTGCATCCGATGGACGTAATTTTGAAACTACATTCAAAATTCAAGGCCAGGTGTACCATAAAATTGGATTACTGATGCCAATACCTGATAACAATCCGAAATTTCTTCAAATTTTATTTTATGGGCGATTGCGAAGAGCGCGTGAGGACTCGGTGCCTGTATAATTTTCTTGAACAAGCAGAGGAAAGAGCAATTGTGATATTACTGGAAATTTTTTTAGAAGATCACAATCAACTAATTCAATTGATCAAAAGAGTTTCGCCACGACTGCAAAATGACAATTATCAAATCGTCATAAAAGCCGACAAAGTACCATTAGGTGAACATGCTGGTAGATTCAATGCTCCAACTGCTGATGAGGTTGCTGTTATCATGGATGGTGATCCAGTTGACAAAAGATCTATAAAAATTACACAGCGAGACAACATTGTCAGTACGATTTCGGATCTACACCGTTCATATGACGCACTACAATATCCACTGATATTTTGGTAAGGTCAAGATGAATATCACCTTAATATCAAACAGTATGATCCAAATACCGGTAAATTTGACAATTATCCATTTACTTTCTTACTGTATGTATAGATTTTAATTTCGTATTGCATTTTATTTTTTGTTTTTTTAGGTGATTACAGAAATAATAAAGTTAGCTCAATGGACTACTACGCACACCGAATAATGGTTAGACAACATCAAGACAATTATATCCTTCGATATCGTCAGCTGTTCCATCAATACATTGTTGATATGTATGCTATTGTCGAAAGCGAACGCTTGCGATTCCTTCGATTCAACCAGGCAAAACTACGATCGGAAGAATATATTCACTTACGAGATGCTGTTGCTGGAAACATCGATGGAAATTTAAATCCCAATGACATGGGTAATGCATTCATTTTACCTTCAAGCTGCATCGGCAGTCCACGGAACATGCAGGAATACATACAAGATGCGATGACTTACGTACGTCATTACGGCCGACCGGATTTTTTTATTACATTCACACGATCACGGATATTGATGTTTATCCAATGTACCGCCGCAGAAGTACTGAGAATGGTGGCCACACTTTAAAATGCGACTGCCGAACTTTCCAAATCAAGTTGAGTTTGATAATCAGTGGGTGGTACCATACTCACCACTACTTTCAAAAACTTGCAAAGCTCATATCAATGTTGAGCTTTGCAGTTCTGTTAAATCAATTAAGTATATTTTTAAATATGTAAACAAAGGCAGTGATTTGGCCATATTTGAAGTACAAAACATAAATAAAAATGACAAAATAGCACGATACCAAATGGGCAGATATATAGATATTAGCAGCAATGAAGCTATTTGGAATATTCTCAGCTTTCCCATCCACGAAAGAGATCCTGCTGTCCTTCATCTGGCAATACATCTTGAAATCGGTCAACGTGTATACTTCACTGAAGAAAATGTTCTCTAAAGAGCTTTCGAAGCTCCCAAAACGACTCTAACTGAATTTTTTACATTGTGTCAAAAACCTGATGTTTTTGGCCAATTCGCGAAGACATTGGTGTTTGGTGATGTTCCACGTTATTTCACATGGAACAAATCCAGTAAAAAATGGGAGCCACGGAAACAAGGAAAACCACATCCTTCCATTGCGGGCACATTCAAAGCTAAGACATTGGGGAGACTTTACACGGTAGATCCAAAGCAACGTAAGTGCTTCTATTTACGTTTGTTATTGGTGAATGTTCCCGGACCAACGTCTTTTGAATTTTTACGAACAGTTAATGGTCGAGTATTCAATACATACCAGGATGCATGTCGTGAACTGCGATTGCAAGAAGACGATAACCATTGACTTAACGTAATATACTGTTATAAAATTAAATGGAAATAATAAATCTGATAAATTTTTATTTTGTACCTATTGATTTCTGCTTAATATCAAGTGTAAGAACATGTTAATTAAATCTGTTCAACGTACTTCCCCTTCAAATCTCAATCCAGTGAATTTGTATACCAACATCAACATTTTCGTCTTTGTTCGTAAATAATTTCATTGTACTAAAGGGTTATAGTAGTAGAAGGTCAAATAAGAAGATCCCCATATTTTTTTACAAATACCATCTGTGTGAAAAAGCATAGTGGACTCCGTGACTGATGCTCTCTTATTGTTCCTCTTAGATAGTTTACTATAATGTAATATAACAAAAACTTTAGCCACAGCAACGCGTGGCCGGGTCAGCTAGCATTCTATAAATATGAATATGTTTACGAAATTTGAGTATTAGTTCTTAGGTTTTTACATATAAATAATTGTATTTTCACAATAATTTATATCCAATTGTTTTACACATGAAACCTCTTTCTCGCAATACATTCCGAGTGGCCGGGTATTTCTGTAGATTATTATGTGTATGCATGTTGTTATGTGCTGCTATTCACCAGGTTAGAAAATTATTTTACATAACGAAAATGCACCAATCAGTCGATTGTTGGCTTGTCAATCTAGGCGCGCGTTCCCTTTGAGTGATATGTAAATTATGACTCCAAACGCAGTCCCTATTTAACGCCATATTAAATTGTGTAAATTATAGGACTAAAGGGAGCGTGGCTAATGAATTTCTACATCATAACATTATAATAACAGAGCTCTGGTGAAGGCTTAAATACAACTCAATTTATTCAGATTTGTCGCTGTAAACAGAATCACTCTGCTTGACCTGTCATATTGACTGAATGTTTTTATATCAACCTGAACTTACAATGCCGTTATGTTTTCCGTGTTGCCAACTATGTGCAGTCATAAGTGCACTCTTTATGAATTAAATATTCTTCCATTTCATGAGACTACAGTCCCATACGAGCGGAGAGGAATTAGACACACGACCGAGAACTTAACGTGATATCTGAAGCACGGTGGAATTACATCGGTGTAAACTAGACAATTTAGATTATTATTAGAAATTCAAAAATCCTAATTAGGTATTTGTTCCGATCCGGGACGGGAATCCAGGACCTGACCAATAATTATTTATTTATGTGCAATGTACTATGAAAGTGAACAATTGTAGAAATGTCCGCTATAGAATTATGATAGTAAGCTATAGTTTATGTGTGTAAACGAACAGTCGGAGTATTTTTATGATTACTGAGATGTAACAGCTGGGCAGTACAGCTGTTCATTAACAAGTTCTGACTCTGGGCTAACAAAACTCACATGCCGCTCAAAGTGCGTCTGTAACTGTCACTTTGTTGCGATACGGCCCCATTCGGCTGCAACAAGTCCTGACTGTAGGACCGCGATTTCGGACCACTCGTTGGTGGGACAATATGGCAATTAAATTTATCGCATTCCTATGCTGAGTAATTGTTTAAACCACAATGACTATGGTTTTTACCAGAATAGTAAATTTTCCAACAGTTACTTTACTGTCAGGTGTGTCATTAAAAAGTTAATCACGAATTGAAAATCAAAAAGATGTTTAAATAATTGAATAAGCCGCGATATAATCGGGCCCGATCGCTGATTAGCGCATTCTAAGAGGTCCTATATCCAGTAGTTCCCCCAGATTGATTTCTTGCTCGGCTTTAAGAAGGTCTGGGCTACTGCCCAAACCTTCTTAAAGCCGAGCATGTAGAGTATCTCAAAGTAGCGCGAGTTACTACTCGCTCTACTTTGAGATGCCTCTGGCGGTAACTTAATTATTACAGCCGTGATGCCTGGAAGCTCTAATCTGACCATTTTACGATCTGTCTTTCCTTGTGCCAAACCAGGCACATCTACTGCTGCAGTTGACTTTGCACGCGTCTTTTTTTGTGTTTTTAAAGTGTGTAAACTATAATTTTCCTATTATCAGTTATAGAAAAGGATATCCTCCAATGGGCCAGCTTAATTGCTATCAACGAAGCCACCAAAGTGGCACCCAATTTTTTTCTATTGGGCTGGGCCCACCGCAACTTTCCACCACTGCTACTCGACCTGTCTCCGAGTTCGACATCGACCACAACTTGTAACTCATCCGTTACGATATTTATTAAAAGTAACAAGTGAGTTATAAAAATACTTGTGTCATCATTATCATTATCAGCCATTATTGGTCCGCTAGTAGACATAGGCCTCTTTTAATGAATGCCAAGACGACCGATCTCCTGCTACTCGCATCCGTCCCGGACTGTCTACTGCACGGAGATCGTTTTTCCACCTGATGATCGGTCGACCGACATTTCTTTTTCCTAAACGCGGCCTCCACTCCATAACCTCACTGGCCCATCTGCCATCTGTTCTACTGAGTGTGTGACCAGCCCATTGCTACTGCAGCGAGCCTATAGCGGATTAGGGCAGGGGAGGAACAAAAGGAAGTAAGTCGGTACATCTGAATCTTTCAGTGACAGTAAAATTAATAAGTCACCTGTTTTTTTCTTTAAATCATTGGATGCTACGACCAGCCCCATGGATTATATGAATGGTGTGTTACCTTTAGTGGACATTCGAAATATACACTTTGGTAAGTACCGTAGTCCATAAATATCCGCATAATTGTTTTCTCGTCCCCTTTAACGGGTCACTTTATGGGTTAGGCAGAGGAGCCGAGTGTCGTGTGCCACGATTTTCGACGCTTCTATATATTATTTTATTTTGACGAAGATGAAGCGTAAATAAACAACAACATTCTGTACGTACCTTTTTTACTTATAAATGATTTTATTTTCAGAATAAAATATATCCAGTGAGCATTTTATACAAAAAACCTTTTTTCTCGCAATACAATTTGAGTGGCCGGGTATTTCATCTGTATATACCTTGACAATTATGTGTAAACGTGTTGTTACGTGTTACGTTGTCACTGTTTGCTAGGTTACAAAAATACTTTACAAAACGATAAGTACCCGAATCAGTCTCTTTGAGTAAGTAGCATGTAGATTATTACTCAAAACGCGGACCCTATTTAACGCCATATTACATTGTGTAAATTTTAGGACTAATGAAAGCGTGTCTAATGAATTTCTATATCATAATATTACATATAACAGAGCTCCGCTGGAAGCTGAAACATAACTCTATTTATTCAGATTTGTCACCTAATGTAATCAGAATCACTTCGCTTGACCTGTGATATTGACTGAATGTTTTTATATCAACCTGAACTTACAATGCCGTGTTATTGTCCGTGTTGCCTACTATGTGCAGTCACCAGTGCACTCTTATGAACTCAATATTATTCCATTTCATGAGACTACAGTCCCATCCGAGCGGAGAGGAATTAGGCGCACGACCAACGACTTAACGTGCTCTCCGAAGCACGGTGGCATATCACCGCCAAATTTACGTTATTGTTATAAATTCGGAAATTCTTGTTCCGACCTGGGACTGGAATCCAGGCCCTTACCAATAAAATATTTATTTATCTGCAATGTACTATGAAAGTGGAAAATTGTAGAAATGTCCGCAGCGTAATTATGATAGTAAGCTATAGTTTATGTGGGTAAGCGAAAAGTCGGAGCATTATCTGATTACTGCGATTGTTCATTAGCTGGTTCCGACTCAGGGCTAACAAAACTCACATGCAGCTCTAAGCACGTCTGTAACTGCCACTTTGTCGTAAAACGGCCCTATTCGGCTGCAACAATTCCTCACTGTAGGACCGGACCGACAGTGTGGCTGTTAGATTTATCGCATTACTATGCAGAGAAATTATTTAAACCACAATGACTCTGGCATCATCCAGAATTGTCAATTTTCTAATGGTTGTGCTATTGTCAGGCGTCTTATTGAAAGGTTTCTCACGGATTGAAAACCAAAAGAGATGCGTAAATAACCAATTGAAGCGCGATAAAATCCATCCAAGTGATTTTATTATAGTTGGTAGTAATTTGTATAAATGTATTGATGTATGTATGTATGTATGTATGTACGTATGTAGGTATGTATGTATGTATGTATGTATGTACGTATGTATGTATGGATGTATGTATGTATTTATGTATGTATGTATGTATGTATGTATGTATGTATGTATGTATGTTACGTCCAACAACCTGATGTACATACAGAAAACAAAATGACCGATTTTGGATGCAAATAGATGAAGTAAAATTTTCCTAACTTGCTACTATTGCAATTAGGTAGACATAACCTCGAGAAGGAAACCGATAAAAGAATTCAGTTGCGTTTTGCAGCATTCCGGAAGATTCGTCACATTCTCACGTCGCCTATACCGCAGAGATTAAAGACAAAAGTCTACAACCAATGCGTTCTGCCCGGAATGACAATGAAGCTTGTCCTCTTAATTTAGGACTGCTCCGCAAGTTTGCGGTAGCTCAGCGGGGTATTGAACGTGCTATTTTGGGTTTTTCTTTGTTCGAAGGAATTCGTAACGAAGTCATAAGGCAGTGCACTAAAGTATCCGGTATCACGCGAAGAGTAAGCTCGCGAAAGTGACAATTGGCTGGTCATGCACTCCGAAGCACAGATGGCAGAAGGGCCGGTAAGGTTCTCGAGTGGAGGCCGCGTTTAGGAAGACGAAGTGTTGGTTAACTGTTTACATGGTGGCAAGTAGATCTCCGTGCAGTAGCCAGTCCGGGGCCGTAGCAGGAGATAGGTCGTCTTGGCGTTCGTTGAAAGGGGCTTATATCCCGTGTATGTATAACCTGTGTATCCCGTACATCACAAGGACACAATGCAAGATATTACTTGATAAATTAAGGATGATAATTCGGGCTGTAAGTTGGCACACCACTTATAAGTGGGACTTACCAAATTCTGAGCAGAATATTAGATAGCTAATATTATGTGCGGGTAAGGAATTTTTTGCCACGAAATTATTGCATTACTCCGCAGTTCAGAATACCTCGATATCGGAGCGCAAGATTTAACAAATAATTCATCGATCCTAATAGCTTTCATTTTATTATCTTAAACCTTGATTTTACAGTCTAGTTTTAGATGATTTGCGTCGAAATAGGGTAACATTTTCGAGTTTATGTGTGTTGGCATATATATGCTGCACCATTGAACTATTAATACTTACGTAGATGTTACAGCTGGAAAAGCTTGACGGATATTAAAGTTCGAGTTGTTTTACAATCATCTTGAATATGCTGGATAGATACATATTTTTTAAAATTAATTTATAGGATTTTGGATACAAATAAAATAATTACTTTGTGCTGATATTGTAAAGATGTAACATTTTTTGTTTATTTGTTTGTTTAGGTTCCGAAACGACTTACCCGATATGAAATATTCTTCTACCATTACAATATTACATTACTGTTGGTACAGGACATAGGTTATATAACATTTTCTAAAACGTTTAATCATTATGAAAACTTCGGAAATGAAACCAAACATGTGAACAAAAAATATCAAAGCAAATCCTTATATAGCAGAAATTATTGCCAACTAGCTGTCTGAACAGTTGTTCTGTCATAAATTTAATTTGTTGTCAAAGTATCGTGTAATATTTACGAGGTTGTAATATTAAATATAGCATTATGACGAAATATCCATGGGATGGGCTGCTAGTTTATCAATAAATGTCAGGAAACATATTTACTATAATATATTCGTCAAAGATTTCCGTATCTGGTGAAACGTGGTTGAAGTTTCCTTGCCTTGTGCAAGTTAGGATGTACCTAGGCGGGTCCTGTTGCCTGCAGATCCGGGACCCTCCACTTATAGCGGCTGATGGCTCCCGTAGGGGTTTAGTTGGTATTGCTACCCAATGGCCGAGTCCAACATAGTTCTGGGGTCTACCCGGGCTCCCAGGTATCGTGCGTAAATGCATTCCCCTTCGTCACCAAAAAAAAAAAAAAATGGATGAACCTAGGCAAGAGAAATTCAACCAAACGCTTTTATAATAAGCAGTTTCGTTGTAGTCATTTTTCTCTACTTATTTCTGCTGCTCGCGTATTTTACTACATTTAGGTGAATCAATATAAATACTTTCCATTTGCTCGTATGATTGATGAAACCGTATCGCAAATTGAGTTGCCGTGCTGCCAGCTCGCGCCGGAGCATACGAGTGTGTCCTCCAAGTGGTTTGTAATTGTGCCATTACAACATCACGTGCCGGCTTCAGGCATGCCCTGCGGATTTATTTTATTGGACATATTGTGTGTCGAATGCTTGTCGAAACAATCGAGTATAATCATTTGACGTCTGTAACGCACGCAAAACGCATCGGCATAGTAATTATGCGGATGTTCATGGGCGTCGGTAGTTGTAAAATGGCTCCGAATTCTCGTTTACCCCCAATACATAATATGTATAGTAGAGTATACATACGTACGTAAAATTTTATAAAACTGGCGAGGACTCACGCCTCCGAATTGGTTGGAGCAATTTCGACTTAATTCGGAACAATATCCTGATGAGACGAGCAGTTTAGTTTAGTAGAGAAAAAGTAATATTACTTTGGCTTTTTGCCATATTAGTATATTTCTTAGATTATATTCCATTCTGTTATTAGAAACAAATTGGATATTTTTGAGGAATTCTTGAACATTCAGTAACAGTCAGTAGGTAGCTAGTGACCGTGGTTTTGGTAGCGTAAAATCTATCCCAAAGAGAAAAATAATATTGTTTGTGATGAAAAGTGGTACTTTCTTAACTAGGGGTACTGCAGTGCCTCGCCATTCAGGTTCTAATCTATACAGGTATGTGACAAATTGCGTCTCAAATCACACGATGGCTTTTGCGTAAAGTAATACAAAATTTTGCGGTTTCGGAGATATGTGTGTTTTGGTTTGATGTAAATAAGTAAATGTATACATATTTATTAATATTGATCGTAGTATGATGGCCTAAAGCCTTCCTTGATTAATGGGCCATATATCGTTGATTTTTTTAATCGGACCGGTATGGAGTATTTCCTAAGACTCTTTAGCGAAACGAACAAAAACGAACTCTTCAGTTTTATTATATTTTTGCAGATATTTTACAAGTAATACATGTATAAACCAATATTTTTATAAGTATTTAGAGATTAAATCATATGCTTTAATCATTGCTGTGGAAATTATGAGAGATTTTTTAGAATGCGCGCACACCGGCACCGGTAACACCGACAGATAAGAGATAAGAATGGCATTGTCATCTACGACATAGGCCACAGGGCCTACGACAAAATATTTAAATGTTCCAGCAAATTATAATCTCATTGTGTATGAGTCGAAATAATTAATTGTTAATGATTCTGTTGCATGTAAATAAATACTCAACTGGACGACTAAAAACTCCAGTCTGATCTGGGATGAGACTTACTTTGTTATTGATTTAAATATTTTGGTTGGCGGATCCCAAGCAGGTGCTAAAACCCACCCCACCATGGTTCAAGCCTTGTCGTGGCGGTGGGGCTCAGTAGCCTAGGGTTATCCGAGACACCTTGGGCGAAGCCAATTGAACCGAGGAGGTGGCGGCTCTTAGTACCCCTCCTATAAGAAGAGGGGACTAAAAAACAGGAGGAGGTGCCGCTCTTTGTACCCCTCTTATAAGAAGAGGGGACAAAAGAGCAAAAAGTGGCGGCGCATTTGCGCACGGGGCAAGGGGCGAGGATGGGAACCTCACTCCATTGCACTGTCCCAAAGTCTCCACAGATGGGGTTGTCCCGCAGGTGGCGTCGGTCTCTTCGGGGGCTGACTTGCCGTCGAGGTGCCCTGATGATTTGTTGTTCCGGGGCACCTCATCAAAGATGGCACTGGTGGCACTCGCGGTGGTTTTTGTGAGCATTCGGCACTATATAATGCGCCGTGAGCCCCACACACCACTGGACCCCATCCAGGGCCAGTGAAGGCGCGTAAATGCGTTTCCCCGCGTCAACAAAAAAAAAAGGTGATAAAACCCAGACGACTCGTTGTCACGATTGTGACGCGGCGGTGGATTCGGCCCAGCACACCCTCGAGGTGTGCCCGAGAGGGCGGCGCTGCGTCTCGATCTGACATCAGTTGTCGGAGGGGTCTTATGAAAGTCGAGCATCATCGTCGCGATGCTCGGCTGCGACGAGTCCTACAAGGCGATGGCTTCCTTCTGCGAGACCTTCATGTCCCAGAAGGAAGCCGACGAGCGGGTGAGAGAGGAGGCTGCCGACGCGGCCTCCCCCCGCCGACGACGAATGGGGGTACGAAAGAGGCGCTATCTGCAGCGCCTTCAGTAGTGTCCCTGTGTGCCGGGATGGGAACCCGGTCCACTTCATCAAGACACGGCGTCGTGGGGACTGTCATAGAGTAGCCGGACAGTCCCAGAGGAGGTGAAGTCTGGCCTTCCCGCCGAGGCCAGCCTGTTGCTGGAGGGGTCCTGTTGCCTGCAGATCTGGGACCCTCCACTAACTGCGGCTGAAGGCTCCCGTAGGGGTTTAGTTGGTATTGCTACCCAATGGCCGAGTCCAACATAGGTCTGGGGGTCTACCAGGGCTCCCAGGTATCACGCGTAAATGCATTCCCCTTCGTCATCAAAAAAAAAAGGTGATAAAACCCAACCATCCTCTGTATTAATATCGTAGGAATCATTTTCGTATTTCTGCCTGCCGTATCGTAAAGTGAAAAATGAAAATGGAATCCTTATAGGATCACATTGTTATCCGTCTGTCTGTCCATCTGTATATAAGTCAAGATCTTTTTCACGACAACGCGAGGAGGTATCAGGCTAAGAGCTTCATCAAATACTACGCTCTGCATCCTCTTGAAGCCCTGGCATAAGCCGAACTGCTAACTCCATTACATTAAAAGGTGCAGCCGTTTATGTGCTGATTTTCTGTGGAATCGCATGAAAACTGAAGCCTATAGGGCACTTGCGGTTGACAGAAATCATAGAATTTTGCGATAAATAAGAAGACAGGCATAAATCAAAAAATGGCTAAATTATAAACATTTTATCAATTTTACGTATATGTAATTTCACTGCTATTACCTCCCATTAGTACTGAACCCTAGGTATGCGCGCCCTACTCTCGCTTGGCTCTTGTGTTTTAGCTAATCTACTAAGATATTACGTACGTTTCATTTTGATATTTGTCAACGGGCTAATAAAATTATCACCTCTTACTAGCTCCGTGTCACTAACATTTTCAGTGTCGCAAAATTTTATTCAATTCCCCAGTCATACGGAGGTATGAAACTGTTTCGTACAGATTTACAACTGTAAAATATTCACATACAACAATAAAACTAGCTAAACTTTGTGTCTGTATCTTCTTTTGATATGAAATAAACATATTTTATTAAGTTAAGAACGCCTCTTAAATCGAATTGTATATACTTTATTCTGGATACCGCGTTTTTAATTTTCATTTCATACATTTTTTCTATTCAAAGCTGAAAGAGAGACGAGTTTGTGACAATTTAATTCTATAATAGAATTTATTATACAAATTATATAAAAGGGTCAACAAGGGGGGTAAAGAGACTAAAAGAGGTCTAGTTAAATTTTGAGATACATTTATTTAATTGTCTTTCCATATTCACAAACCAGGACAAACTTAAAATAGTACAAGTATAACAATGGAAAAAACAGTATTTAGTTAGGATTAGTATAACATAAAGTGAGGGTACGCAGTCTTATCTGGGTAGTTGTCCGAGACTTGTCATTTACACGGATTGTCGTTCATTCCTTATATTCAATATTTGAAGAATATAGTGCTATTAGATCTTCATACTACACCTCAATTCAATATTACAAAAGAAAAAAAGGCGTAGAGCTCGGAAAAGAAACACACAACCAATAAGATTCCCATTAACTGGGCTCCATGAGACAACTAAAATCAGGCAAGATATAAACTCTGTTACAGTACAATATATATATATACAATATATATATATATTTATAATCTATTTATTATTTATAACTCAAATATATTCTTACATTTATTTGTGTAACAGGACAGCACAAGGATTTTGACACATTCGTTCATGTCTCATTCCACAAGAAAATTTTAAGTAACGCGATAAAATCCTTTGAATAGTCACAACAATGATTCTTACAAATCTCCTATACTGTTGATACTTAATATTATGCCACACAGAATATATTTTTGAAGTGAGAGAGAATCAAGGATTTTTGAAGCGCTATCAGCTGCACTGAGCTGTGTGGGTCTGCTTTTTACTTTGTAAGCTACACGTTATATGTATGTAAAGAAATTGATGCAGCTCGAAGAGAATAGATTATAATTACCACTCCGTAGATTATCTGTCAAACAGCTAGATCTTACACGACTGTGTTACAAACTTGTATGTTGATGTGCTATGTCTGGATGATACACGTGCTGTGTGATCATAATCTATAGCATAATTACTGCGTTGACCTCCTTTTCACATCCCTCCATTGAGCCACCGTATACTTACAAACCACACAAAACGCGACAACTTAGACGGCACTTTACATGGGTATCAAATGAGCGAGAGGTCTCTCCCCGGTCGTGCCGGCAAAATTCCGCTACAATGCAGCATAGCACTACCTCTTACAAAAATGCTCTTACTAGAAAATCTCTTCACGGATATGCAAGAGATCATTAAACTTCATCTCGCCTCCCTAGCTTCTTTGATGGTAAAGTAGCTGAGGATATTAACTACGTGAGTATCAATTTGGAAAATCGACTAACTTCAGAGATTTACAATTCAGGGCGAGCCATATTGTGTACACATAATTTGTATATAATTTGTAATATCAGATTATTCAAACATTACAAAAGTAATTTAATAAATAAATAAATATTATTTTGCCCATAAAGCTTGAACTCCTTTGTAGAATTGAGGAGTTAGCGCGCGGTTAAGTTTGTCGAAGTATTTATCCGCGAGAAGTTCAACTTCCATTAAAATGTTAAAAACTTTCCGATGGGCACAAGCAGTGACTACTTGAGGTGGGGCAGGAGGAGGTTCTTACTTGAGGTGTGAACAGTTTAATGAATTAGTTGCCAATCATATGTTATTGGCACTTGTATTGGATATCAGCAGTAAGCGAGGTGGAGTAAGGAGGTACCTCTCGCCTAAACGATACCGCCGTAAAGTGACAGTTCTGCCACGGCGCTTTGTGAGTAGCCAGTATCCCACTAGAAGGGGGGAGGAGTTAAGAAGGGCAACACATCTGCTCGGCAACATTAATGCGAATATATGGATTGTTTTAGGTACTCCAAATTATCATGGCGTTTAGACCAAGCAAATATTATACAGCGGTTTAAGGTCGGGACAAGATGTAGAGTAGTCTCCAGCCCTGCTTAACGTTCATTTTAGCGAAGATCGGGTGAATCGAGCTTTATGATCTGGTCCCGAGTCTTACAAGAAGGATCAAACTTGGTTCCTGAACAAGATGTTATTAAGGGGCTTCACTACTTTCTCAAGATTGGTGTCGTGATACATTTGTGCTGATGTTTACGAACCTTTTTCACAAAAATACGGCTCAGTCTACTCTCCTTCCTAGCAAACACCTCACTAAACCATCACTGAAGTCGGACGGTGACACGTTGTATTCTCCCGAATAATGGGGAATCTGCCTTTGAGCTTTGAGCTTAAATACAGTCATTTTGTTTGTTAAAATGTTGCTCAATTGTAATGATTTTCTCTTCCATAAACAAACTTTTTTGTGACCTCCCTTTGCGTACCGCTTCAGTGGATGTTCCCATTTTACGACCCTTTTCATTTTTAATTTATCAGTTAAGAAATGACTAGTGCGTCGCTTATAGGCTGCAAGCACTAAGTCGTCTCTACAAATACGCGACATGGTCCATTTTCGGAAACAAAATCTTTCGCTTTCGGACAGGATTTCTTCGAATTACTTACTGCTTTGACCACCTGTTTTGTACGAACATTAAGTGAAGGGCCATATCTTTCTCTGTCACAAACAGAGAGAGTTCCAAAGTACATATTAATAGCCTGTAACATTTGCCTAATACCAAGTAAGTGTATGGAGAGTTTTAAAAATTGCATTTGGCTCCATACCTACTTTGGGTAACGCAACCAAAACGATTCTGTTCGTTTTATCATTACGCTACATTTAACTAACGCAATATATCGTACAGGGTAATGGTGCCAAAATGGGAAAAACCAGAGATTCCAAATTTAAAAGTAACATTTTTTATTTTTAATTGTAACTATATTTATGGCTAAACTAAGTATATAGAAATACTATTTACAAATTATGTATAAATATAGTATGACACATCACTAAGTGACACATCGATCAACACACAGCAAAAACTAATGGACCGATAGAGCTGTAATTCAGTAGGCACAAGTATGACAAACGTGACCGAAGCGCTCAGAGGGTTCATCTTGTAAATCGTAAATCAAAGTGATTGAAATAGGCTTTGAAATTTTATATTAAGGAATGTAAACTTTCGCGAGTAAAACCTCAGGACGCACCCAGTACTTTATACATAGGACTTTATAAAGTATTCTTGTATTAAATCTCAACTATAGTTGAAGACTCAGATGGGATAATTATTATCCTGAAGTGTTACTCAAGAGCTCCATAAGCATAGACCTAAGCTACCTACTAACTAAATTAAAATAACATCTTATCCCTTAGAAATTGTCTTTGCCTGCCGCGAAAGTAATTTGACTTTATCGGTAACCCTCGATTACCTGATAGACACTCGACATGAAATGATGTTTTCGTGCCTTTTGGAACAATTAACAGTGGCCACGCATTGCCATTTGTGAAGAGGGAAAGAGATCTACATTACTATACATCCGACTACTCTTTTGCCGGGTTTTGTGATATTTTTTTTTGATAGTATCATCTGACTGTCATCTTCTGTCATCCCATACAAAATTCGCACTAGTAGGTATCTGAACTAGTGTTACCTATGTTCATTTCTTTTCCCCAGAAAATAATATTAATAAGTTTATACGAACCTTGTGCCTGAGTATATTTATAAGTGTGCGAACAGCAATTTCGTTTTTCCTATTATCAGTTATAGAAAAGAATATATAAGATAACTAAAAAAAATACTTTGTTTTAACAATTCAATTCTATATGACGTTTACTAATCTGTATAATGAGTGCAGGTCTGTGTGACACAACATAATATTCTTAGGGAATATATTCAACTTTTTTTTGAGATATGAGGGCAAACGAACATTTAAACTACTCCCGCCCATAGATATCTGTAGGACTATGCGTCCTACAGACGCGTTTCCGGCATTTAAGGAATAGGTATGCTCTTTTCTTGAAGACCTCTAAGTGGTATCCGATCGGAAATATCGAGGGAGGCAGCTGGTTCCACAGCACTGTCGTGCGCGGTAAGAAGTGGCGTTGAAGCCGCACTGTTGTGGATTTACGAACATCAAGGTGTTGTCCGTGGAACTTGAACTTCAGTCGCGATGTCCGAAGATGGAATTCTGCTGCTGGTATTAAGCCGAGCAATTCCTCGGAACAAACCACCAATAAATTGTTGTTTTGTAGCAGCTTTAGCTATTTGTCTCCAATTTTGTCTGCTTAACATTACGTGTACATTCGGTGGGAGAACATTCTACTTACTAATAGGAAAATCGAGAAAAGCAATCAACACACACATTGTTTGGCCAATCTCACAGCCAGAGGTTTAATGATTCTGAACGCACGCAATGTGATTAGTTATTCTTTTTTGTTACTTTAAACGTATTCTAATGTGGTCTGTCTCCTCTAAGAATCAATCAGTTTTAGTCAATTGAGTGTGATGACGTAAGCACTCATTATTATTCATTTCTATATCACAATTGTTTTTTAGGGTTCCATACTCAAACGTGAAAACGGATCCCTATTGCTAAGCCTCCGATGTCTATGTGTGTGTCTGTCACGAGGCTGCATCTCACGTTGCTCACCGTCGAGCCCATTTTAGCTATCGTGCGCGAGCTCACCTCAACGAAAGAGTCAGGAAATGAGGGACCCGGCGGTCTCTCTGGTCACGATAATAATAGTGAAAATAGTTGCTACAAACATTGTCATATCGTGATACATCTCTCCCATCTGCGGGGAGTGGGGGGAGGGGCATCGGATTTTTCCAACAAAATTCTGTGCACGCGAATACATGGTAATGGTAAGGGCCCTTTTAGTAGATTTAGACCTGTACTACTGGGCACCCGCTCCTCTACCACGAATGGAATGGAAGCCCTAAGCACTAACCACTGGGCCACCGAGGCTGCTTAGAAGAGTTGATTGGTGATTACCATACATGACCACCATTGAATGATCCCGGATACATCGCACCGCGTCACAAGTGTTATACGAATATAGACGCGAAGTCATCATGACTACATTACAAGCGCGAAGATGTTATCAGTGGAACGTATCATTTCCAATTTTACATAAATTCATGAATATGCAAATGCGACGTCAAACCAATTGAGACTAATATTCGACACGCGAGTAGTAGTTCAAGTTATATTATTAATAAAAATGTGTGGACTCGTTGCACCACGTCAGCCTAGCGGCGTGCTGAGTGCCTTAAGAACTAGTGTTTAAATTTATATTATAGAAATACATAATTAATACATGGATAAACCACAACGTTCACGGCCGTTACCACACAAAAATTAACGTTAACATTTGTATATTGGATGAGGAACTTACTCTTTCGGTGTGCTATAGCTATCTTCACCACAGTTAAAGAGTTACCACACAGACGCTGCATAGTAAATTGTTAGTTACTTATTTGTATGTAACATATGTATATAACATAAAAATATAATATATACGGATAATATAAAGCGTTTGATCGTCTGTTTGTTAGAACGCGCTAATCGCAGCAATTTTTGGCCTGAATTGTTGACCCATACTTGCGTTGCCCCCTTTCCTTTTCCCCTCCAATAGGCCAGCCTAATTTCTGTTAAGGGCTACCACCAAGATGGTGTCCAATTTTCTGTTTAATTGCTTTGGGCCCACCGCAACTTTCCACCGCTGCTACTCGACCTGTCTCCGAGTTCGACATCGACCACAACTTGTAACTCGGGACCCGCTACGATATTTATTAAAACTAACAAGTGAGTTATAGAAATACTCTTGTTTAAAGTCTTTTACTATAAGCCATTGTTAAGACAATTTAATATGCGCTAACACGAGGAGATTACGCAAGCTTACTCAAGATTCCCCTTTCATCCCTCAACGTGGGAGAGTCTACCATGTTGGTGGATGCCTTATTGACTGGCTGGCCATTAATTTACCTTGTTACCGTCTTTTTACTTGCTATCACTGATCTGGATTCACCACTAAGATGCTCGTGATATTCTCGGATTCACTTTCAAATGTTAATATAAATTAACATTGATAATCAAACCAATTAAGCACACTTCGACGTGCCATTAGATATTTATGGGCATTCGAATATTGTAGCAATTAGTGACTCTGATTTTACGACCCCACAGCCTGTTTCGTAGAGGAGTTATAGATTATTATTGTATCTCTGCCCAATTTCCGGTAGCCATTTGTAATAATGGAATGGCAGCGCGCCACGACCGGGCAATGCGATGAAAGAGCGACGGCTCAGCGTGCAGAAGCATAGGAGAGCGTAATATACAAAGAAAACTATTAACACTTTTACAAGGGAAATCTTATTATAGTGTCAACAGATTTTTAATGACACATTGAAGATTAGCTTATAATTAGGCGTAAGAAGCATAATATTCAATTGTATTAATTAAATATAGAATTATGTATGAATTTGCACGCTGACTTCAGCATGACATGTTCATATATTTGTATAAACTTGAAAAAGAAAATGAAAAATCACAATAACTTATGCATATAAAGCACCATACTACTGCCACAAATACGTCAGTAAGAGGTAGGCCATGGTGCATTGTAGCGGAATTAGGCCGTCACGACCGGGGCTGTACCTTTCTCCCACGTAATACCGCTGTGGTGTCGAAAATACATAAGAGGCCGCTACTGACATAAGAGGTGATGATATATATCGTCATATTGTCCGAGCAACGTGTCGTCATATGTGAAAGAGAAAAAGTACCATTTAATTATGATTTGACGATGGCAGACGCTCATCGCAAATATACCCAGCCTCGCCATCGCCAAAATGAAAAATAGTAACATTTCTTCAACACAGAGAACATTAAGCCTTACAGTCAAAGATGACAGATATACTTTTTTATAAAATATTTAAGTTTCAAAACATAATTGTTACATCCTACCCCTCAATGGGCCAACCGCCTCTCACAAAACGCAACAGCATTATCATGCGGATATTATGTGAGCGAAGCCCACCGATCGTGCGGCAACGCAGCAATGGCACAGCATCTTTATGATTATATAAATGAGACGTTTTAAACACCCTCCTGGTCTAACATCTGTAAACCAGTTTATGATTTAGATATTTGCACAAGTAATGTAAAACAACAAATACAGCTGTGGGATCTCCCCCCGGCTTACCTACGCGTTATCTGTTGTGTTCTGCGTTATCTTTTGTTATACATCAATTTCATTAACATTAAACACTCATAAGCTATAGGCTCGGACAGACCTTACATTTTTTATAGTTGATGGGGACAAAGTGCAGTCGGAGCCTTTTGTTCATTATTCGCATGCATTTGCCCTCTATTGAGCCTCCGGTGTCTCAAACCGCAGGAGACATCTCGCTCACTTGAAAAAAAGTTTACAAGTCTAGTTGAGAGTAGAGTTTCAAGTCGATCATCCGGAAAAGTGCAGTCAGTCAAGGTCTATGATAAGTAGTTAGATTCAACTTCATCTTCGGTACACTGGCTCAGAAGTTCGATACTCCACTCTGGGCGAAGTGGATGGACATACAGACCAGTGCCAGATCAGTGAGGATTTAGTAACACAGGGCAGGAAACAATTGTTACTGTTTTTTTGTTATTTGTAAATAGTTTAATTGTTCTTTTATTTTTATTTTCTCTCCGTTAGCTCGTCTGAATTGACGGTGTAAGAAAATAAAAATGGTAGCCAAATGGGATGGATGCCAACACATCAGCATAAGGATTAACCATAAGATAAGATATTGTATTTATTTGCTTGAACATATGTACATAGATGTTGATAAATCGTGGTTCCACCACGTCCTTCGGTGTGTGACATGAGGATATTGGCTGTGACTAAATTATTGTCTGTATTTATGGAGGCAATGAAGTTTTGTAATCGGTTCTGATGTAAAAAAGAAAGTGAATAATGACACCAGTTGAACAACTAATTGAACAGCGCAAATTTATATAAAGCGCGTAATTGGGTTCCTTGAGACGCTCGGCTATTTACTACC
This sequence comes from Eumaeus atala, assembly GCA_017140195.1. Classification (NCBI taxonomy): domain Eukaryota; kingdom Metazoa; phylum Arthropoda; class Insecta; order Lepidoptera; family Lycaenidae; genus Eumaeus; species Eumaeus atala. The sequence goes on along the minus strand of JAFELO010000056.1, from coordinate 99,845 downwards.
TATATAATATTACGTTCATTGAACTCATACATCATTGCGGCTATGTAATATTACGTTCATTGAACTCATACATCATTGCGGCTATGTAATATTACGTTCATTGAACTCATACATCATTGCGGCTATATAATATTACGTTCATTGAACTTATACATCATTGCGGCTATATAATATTACGTTCACTACACTTAGATTCTAAGGAATCCTTTAGGGAGAGGAATGTTAGGGAGGGGGTGGAGATGAATTAGGCTGGCAGAGAAAGAAAACGAAGAGAGACATCTGACTCTTTCAGTGACAGTAAAATTAGCAAGTCACTTTAAAAATAATCATTGGAAGCTACGAACAGCCCCAGTGCTTTTTACCATTGCTGTTTTACCTTTTATGGGCAGATTTAGGTAAGTACCGAAGTCCATAAACATCTGCACAATAGTTAGGCAAATTCTTTCCTCGTCCCCTTTAATGGGACACCTTATGGGTCAGGGAGAGTGAACCGAGTGTCACGTGCCACGGTCTTCGTAGCTTCTATATATTCTTTTATTACGTACGAAAGCCAATGCGAGAATTTTTAAATTCTCACAACCTCGAATAAAGTATGAAACTTTACTAGAGTAGGTGTTAAGCCTGAGATATGACCTCGCGGCTCCACTCAAATTGCAGTTGTAACTGCTAACTCGACTCTTCATATTCTACGGTCAATTTTACTCCTTTAAATCAGTTTACATTCACTTATTATAAACGTGAAAGTTACTGGCGTAGTCCACTGCTGGATATAGGCCTAGAGTCACTCGCATCCAGCGGCTCCCCGCCAGCTTAAGCAAGTCGTCAGTCCACCGATTATGGGGCCATCCCACACTCCGCACTCCGGAGCGGGGCCGCCTCTCGAGAACCTTTCCTCC
>JAFELO010000056.1:74767-93850 GCA_017140195.1 Eumaeus atala | reverse complement strand
CTCCTTTCCATTTTCTCTCAATGGGCTACTGGTTACTCATACACCGCACGAAACGTGGAACTCAAAGTGTAGATTTGGCATTGGAGGCAAATGAGCAGTTGGGCCATCTGTAAGTGTGTTACGGTCTGCTGTCGAGGGTAGCTAAATAAATCCAATCAGATGAAATTGAATCATAAACGTTTAATGCATGTAATCATTACTACTATTTAACTAGCTCTGAACTGGCTATTGCGAGCTTATATCTAAATATTTCAGCTGAAGTAACTTATGTATTACTCGTAAGATGGGCACCAGGGAGATTTTAAACAAATAGCGGGAGCCCGCCAAACCCCACGGCTGCGGTGTTCTTGATATCAATTAATTAGTTGTTGTGATCAATCAGTCCCATACCACCCCTTACAGGGCTATAACAATGGACTAAATATTCAACTCAACAATTTGTTAATTAGCGTGATACTTATGAGCTACATACAATAAAGGCATTTCAGACAACCTACCCCTAGGCTCTCTCAATTACGCAACGAAGAACATATGTCTAGCGATATATTTAGCTCAAACAACTAACTGCACCAAAAGGGCTAGTATTAATTACTTTTAAAACAAATATGACTTTAAAATTAGTATGGCACACGTCTTCAGAGTTTGACCAAATGGCCGGCAATGCCTGTACCGTTTCTTTCATCATAAAATTATTTATACAACCGAAAAAGAGTAGAAAGGATCCTCGTAGGTTTGAGCCTGCATATTTCGATTGTATATTTATAATTCATTACTCGAACATAATTACTTACTTAGCAATTGGTAATCTTTATATCTGTTCCGTACATTATTATTATTTAATACACTTGGAAACTTCCCGACACGTGCCGCGACAAATTTGCTGACTAAAATGCTAAGTGGTCGCCAACGCTTTTAATATTTAATAGGACAGATAACTTAAATGATGCCCAGACATACTCAAAAGTTGACATGGGAAGACAGTTCGGCTACACCGAGGTAAGATCGTTTTGTATTTGACTCGGCCCGACACACATACGCGGTGTGCCCCAGATGGGCGGTGCTGTGACACGAACTGACGTTAGTCATCGGAGGGGACTCGTCCCTGTCGAGCATCATCAGCGCGACTCTCGATAATGACGAGCCCTGTGAGGCGATGGCTTCATTCTTCGAGACGGTCGTCTCGCAGAAGGAAGCCGACGAGCGCGTGAGAGGAGGCGCTACATCTTGCGCCTCCAGCAATAGTAGTGCCCCCGTGCCCGTGTCTGGAGCGGATGGGTACCCGGTCCGTTGACACACAGCGTCTATGGGACTGGTTCAGAGGCAACCGGAAAGTCCCTAAAGGAGGAGACGCCTGGCCCTTTCGCCGGGGCCAGTCTGTCGCTGTAGGAGTCCTGACGCCCGCAGACCCGGGACCCTACTCTTATAGCCGCTGAAGGCTACACGTAGGGGCTTAGCCGGTAGGGAAACCCAAATTTGGAGCCCGACATACGATGATGATGGAGATGTCCCACCCGGGCCCCTAGCAAGCACGCCTAACTGCATTCCACTGCGTTAACAAAAAAAAAAGATCGCCTAGTATAGGTTGTGTGTAGATATGTTATCTACACACACAATTGCCCAACTATGGTGTGGTATTTGATTTAACACATCTGCAACAGAAGGGCGGTGATTGTGTTTCGGGCGTATGTATGCATGTAGATGTTTATGTTTCTTTCTTACAGCCTGTCGACTTAAAACGTGCGAGGTGTTGTTAGCTTCAATTTCATGACGCGAGTGACATACAGCACTTTAAAATTAATTTATTAAATTCCTATTTGACTACGATAAAGGCTATCGAAAGTTTTATCATTTTATTTATATTCATGGTCAAACGTATAATATAAAATACATAGTTCATTTATATCAAACGTTCTGCTAACAGTTTAAGCAATATAGCACGACGTGGTTATTAATCTACGGAATTATTCAACATTTATGAATATCGGAGAATGTTGTCTCGACAAGATTGAAGATCAAAATATAATAAATGTTACTTGTATAAACGTCTGATGTGTTCTAATAAATTATAAAACGTTAAGAGGATCGATAAATAATGTACTCGCTAACTAACACCAAATCACAGTTCCATAAAATCGTTAATTTTAATACGTTTATAAATATTCGTGTTCGCGTAAACTATATTCATGTACGCTATACTACGTGTTCGCGTAGACTGCCTAGTAGTGGAATGTCCATGCCCGATCGATTAATTAATGACTTAATAAGATTTTGCAATTTATAAATACAGTCTAGTCTCCGAGTAGCTAAGCTAAAGCTGGCAGCGGTACAACATCAGCACGTTGAGGAGTTCTATACCTCATTTCTTACCGGCACTGCCACATGAGTAGGCATAAACTGTTTTATCTTGTGCTGACAGTGTTGTTTGCTGGGGCGGGGACGGTGATGGCGACGGCGATGAGCTGGCCAAGGCCACTAATTTATCGGGCCGCTCTTCAAGAGAGGACGCCGCGCGCTTATGGGGGCGTAGCCTCTCCAACTCCTCCTGGAATTCCTGTGAAAAGTGGGCGTCTTACTAGAATGCGGTCCGTTTTCCTTGTCTTACATGTCATAGTAGAGCCGGTACTCCGTCGGACACGCTGTCCACTCCCCGGACCTTTCTTTACAAAAGTTGGAGAGTATGTCGCGCGGTGCGGCTTCGGGCCTCTTGTGGTATGGCCATTTATCGTGCGCACTTTATACACTTCCATACACATATGTAGACAAAAAGCGAATTGGCCTCGCCCGAGTTACGAACACGCCGCGGAATAACAACTAATCCGAACCGCGTTCTGAACAAAGTCGAGAGGGCTGGTGTGCAAGCGGGACAGCACTGTCACTCCCTAACCTTTCGGCAAGAGGGAGACAGCATGCGTTTCCGAATGCGTGAGTTGTGTGTTGGGAGAGACATGGCTGGGGCCTGGACAGGACCTCAAGATGGCGAACTATGCCGTGTATCGCAAGGACGAGGTGTCGCCGAGAGGCAGGGCGTACAGAGGTAAGGCAGCGCTCGTTCAGCAGGACATCATCCGTGTCAACTTGGACCTCGTCCCCTTCTCCGACATGAACACAACGACAGTAGTTGTACAAGTGTCAGGAGAGGAGTTGAGGATCTACGCGGCATACAGGCCTCCAAAACTCCACTTCGACCTCACCGATGTCCATCGCGTACTGGATGGCGGGGGCCAGGTGTTGGTTGCTAGTGACTTCAACTCCAAGCACACCGCTTAGGGAGCGTCCACCATCAACCGCACCAGCGCCAAACTGCAGGCGGATTCGGAGCGACGGGGATACATGGTGCAGGGATCTCCATGCCCGACCCACGTTTCGTCAGATCACCAGCGAAATCTAGACGTGTTGGACATCGCCATCCACAACAACCTCCAATTCACACTGGACATGGAGCTGCTGTATGACCTGGACACGCAGCATTTACCGGTCCTAATCACATTACACTGGACGGCGGTCGAAAGGGAGCGGGAACGGACCAGACAGAGGGTGGACTGGCAGGTCTTCAGAGACCGAATGGCCGACTTCACTATCGACGGGCAGCTGGAGACCGCGGGGGAGGTGGAAGCTGCGACCTGTAGTCTCACGGACAAATCCGGGAGGCACAGCTGCGGCGATCGTCACCACACCGGTCGAGGTGTGCCATCAGAGTGACCTCCCTCCCGACCTCCTGTCTGATCTCAGGAAGAAAAGGCAGTTGAGGAGGCTCTGGGCTCGGACCCGTTGCCCGCTTATCAAGGCCGATCTCAATCGTCTCACTGAGGACGTCTCTGCAAGGGCGAGGGATTGTCGAGGGGCCGACTGGGAGCGAACCATCGCTCGAGCTTTCGCCAACCACACATCCCTCTACGCCCCGAACAGAGCACTCACCGGGTCGAAGACCACGATCAACCCTCTCACCGACTCAAACGGCCAACGCCATTACAACGACCAGACACGAGCAAACATGCACGCCAAACACCTACAAACATAATTCACATCGCACCCAGCAGCGCCTGTCGCCGCCCAGCACCACGAGCACGTAAAGGGCCGCGTCCGAGAGCTCCTTTCGAGCTCGCCTCCGCCGCTGGACAGGAGGGATTTTATCTCCCCAGCCGAGCTGCGGAAGGTTGCCCTTCGCTCTCGAGGCGCAAAGCACCAGGCCTCGACAACATCCCCCCCACAGCACAGGTAATGATGCCCTGGCGCACAGCTGTGGCTCTCACCAGACTTTCCGGATATCTGGAAGGAAGGGAAAATCGTCGTCCTCCCGAAGCTGGACAAGTCTCAGCACTACCCGGAAGCTACCGGCGGTTCACGCTGCTGCCGCACGTGGCCAAGTTGTTCCAGCGGCTATTGCTCCGGAGACTGAAGCTGTACGTCCCAATAAGGGAGGAACGGTTCGGTTTCCGGAGCAGCCACTCGACCACACTGCAGTTGTCGCGGGTGCTCCATCACTTGGCCTCGGAGATGAACAAGGGAAAACACTCGGTCGGAGTCTTTCTCGATATGGAGAAGGCCTTCGACCCGGTATGGCACCCGGGCCTCCTGATCAAGTTGATGGACGCCGGCGTCCCGCCGCCTCTCTTGGCGTCGTTTTTGGAGGGGAGAACCTTCCGGGTAGCGGTGGAGGGGTGACATTCCTCCCTGCGGGCCATACGTGCTGGAGTACCGCGGGGCAGTTGCCTATCCCCTTGCCTCTACGCAGCCTATACCAACGACATCCCGACGCTCAACAACCCAATGGGAGACGGCGAAACGGATGTCTTGCTCGCGCTGTTCGCCGACGACAGCGCTTACATATCTTCGTCCCGAAAGCCGGAGCCAGCAGCCGGGCGAATGCAGCGGCTGCTGAATCGACTGCCGGAGTGGCTCGACAAATGGAGGATATCCGTCAACGTGGAGAAAACTTCATCCCTATTCGTCAGCACGAGGCGCAGTATGCCGGGGCTATGTGTTACAGCAGGGCGGCCACGAATAGTCTAGGAGGTCACCGGTCGTGTATCTCGGGTGTAGCATTGATCGCACGCTGCGGATGGGCTCGCAGGTTGATCGATCCATCAACCAAGCGAGGGCAGCCCGCGCCTTACTGCGACCAGTGCACGCATCCGAGCTTTCACTACGCAGGAAACTGGGGATATACAAGACGTACATCCGATTGCAGCTCACTTACGCTGCCCCGGCATGGTACGCGCTCACCTCCCCGAGCCAGAAAAAGCGCCTGCAATCTCAGCAGAGCTAGTTCGGACAGGCATAATTTATGTACATGAGTCGAGACTTAGAAATAGAAAAATTATGACTTGGAAAAGGTGGGTTTTCGCTCCTGTTTGTAAATCGTGAGAGGAAATTGTTCTAATATCCGCCGTTGTGTGAAATATTTAGTATTCTGGAGTGGTAAACGCGGAACAGTCGCTTGTAGATCATTGCACTATATTTGGTTTAATGTTATTTTACGAAATCTATTATGATTTTGTGAATATTGTTGTAACGTATTTATTTATATCTCTTTTTTTCCAAATTTCCAAAGGCCAATTTCAGATTTTAAAACTATTTCAGTATCGTATCCTGAATGGGCTCGTTCAGTTTGTCTTGAAAGGACTTCAGAGCATGATGAAAAGTAGCTATGGAGGTTCCATATTTTTTGATGTTATAGATAAGTTCCAGGAGGTGTAGAAGCTGACACGCACACTTGTTACTGTAGTGTCAAGGACAAGGTACGAGAATGTTATGCTTATAATTTCTACGCATAGCCCACGGATTTGCAGGTTATGTTATGTACAATAGCAAGTACGGGTTGGATGCGAGGATCAGGGGACCGGTCCACCTGGTCTCCAATGAAGACTAACTTAAGCAGTGGACAGAAATTGGTTGTTAATGTTGATGTTAAAGATAAAACAACAATCGGAGATTGGTGGCTACCTACTCCCGTACGTTAACCTACTACTGCTGTCCCTCTCCATTTAACAGGGAAACGTCAGACACATTAATTACAGGTTAATGAACGAAATTCTTTCCACATCGTGACAAAGATTTTAGACGTCATACAACTTGTACACATGCGTTACCTTCCTACGCCAAGAACGCCCCCTCCCCACTCTCATAAACCGCTCCGAAGATTGTAGCGTGCACGGTAAGGGTGAGGTCATTCGTGTGGCTGTTTTCTCTTCCCCTCCATTGTACTACCTACTGCTCACGACCGCACGAAACACGAAGTGACCTCCCCAGCCATACCGGCTCAATTCACCCGTAACTGCCCTTAAGAACAATTCCACATTTTGGTTTTTTGGTTAACAGACATTTTCGGGTTTGGTAAGCGGAATTCAAACCCGGATCTGCGTTTGAAAATGACTTATACAAACACAAGCCTCCACGTATGCACCAGTAGTAATCAACTATCACTATAGCCACATTGTAATTAGCCTGGTTTATTTATTGCTGCACCACGCGACACGAAACTCACTGCAATAAAATTGATTTAAGCATAGATAACAAATGATTTGGATTACGATAACGGTACAATCGATTGACTATTACCAGTCACTAGTCATACCCCCAGCCTTGCTCGCCTAAATTCCTAAGACAACTATTCCCTCATTCAGAATGCAACTAAATTCATTAATGGAGATATAAGCGCAGTAGCAATCGGATAGCGGATGATTCCATTTACTGTGTTGACTTGTATTGCTGTGGTGCATTTGGAGCCTTTTGGTAACCACCAGCTTCCCTGGACGTCCGTATAACCGTTATGCGCAGGTGCTGCGCTTCTTCCCCCTGCTATAAACTGCACTCACGTGAGGGCATATCTGTCACTTGACGTATCATGCGAGCGAGAGGTGTTAGCGAAATTTGACTGCAATGGGCCGCACGGCCCTAATACTTGAAGTTGTTTCTCCTACAACAATGCATTTGTCAAACAACAAAGATAATGAAACTTGATGGGAGAAGTGGACGGCAACGAACCTGCATGAAGGTTATGCGGATGTCGGTAGTTATCATAATGGTCCTGAATCCTGATTGCTCATTTGTTCCCTTGACCAGGCCAGACTCAAGAATTTGGTAGTGCCACACCCTCGTGCTGCAGAGAGCACTTTAAGTCTTCGTCGCCTATCGCGCGCCCCATTTAGCCAGTCTTTCGGGAATGAAGGAATAAACAGCGTGCTGTGTGCACTTTTGTCTGCGCGTCACAGAGCGTATTCAGCACTCAGTACTGATTGCGAATACGTAAAAAATTGGTTCGTAAATCTTTACGTCATTGTATTTGAAATTTTTACTATACGGCTACTTAGACCGGGTGGTGGTAACTCGCTCGTATAGTGGACGCGCACTGAGCCCTTATTCGTAGCGAGTTTCTATCGATATCAAACGGTGCGCCTATTTTCTGAAAGTTATGACACTAAATTCGCATACTCTATAGCACACATCATACAGTACATAGCACACTTCACTGGATTTTATTGTAGTTTAAAAGGCCATTACATAAAAGTGTCTGATCGTTTGCCATTCGTGTTGTATATGTATTGGCGGTTTTCTATAAAGATGGTCGCCGCAGCGAAAAAGCACACAAATACATAACGTGTATACACTATTATTGAAACACGCTCGCACGTAATTTATATTCATTAGTCCATTACGAAACAAAATAGATATGCTGAAAAAAGAAGATTAGGCATTTAGAGAAATATTAGTATCCCCAGCGAATTTGCTTAGGTTCGTGAATTCATGTTACCGTGAAGTATATTAGAGACTATTTCTACATCGTGCGTTATTTATATATTATTATATTGTCTATGGTCACATGTATGGTTCATTTTTAATCTACAGTTAAATATTTTCTTTTTTTTTGATTAAATGCGTTCTCTTTTCTTTCATTCTCATATTCCGATGGGACAGTGCGACACGATCGCAAAGAAATCACACGTACTCCTACTCGCCTTGGAACACCAACACAGAGAACAGTTGGTGTCTGTATACCAGAAACGAATTAACGATGAGTGATACCGCAGATGTATAAAACGACCTTGATTTCAGTTGCAGTCCCTGCTTGCGTCGTAAGAACTCCATCCCTTTTCACCCATTGCATTCTGCGCATACGCCGAAGTTGGATGCCGCCATTTCTTTAGATTTACAAGCAAAAATCCTCGATAAGGATACCAATTCTTTAGAAGGATGATCCGTGGGGATTAAAATTAAAAAGCGCATCCAAATTTAAATAGAGATGAGTTTTTCTCTACGTTAGGGACCCAGTGATAAACATAATCAAATCAAGAGCTCAACATTGCTCCTCGAGGCAGCAAGATATAATAAGTACAATTTACATGAATATGAACAACTTGACAATTATAACACGACACCTCAGTCCATCCATGACCGTGGCTGCCGCGAAGCTTCTGGAACCGCGGTACTACGAGTAATATATGCCGCGTAAATAAACCGCGATATAATCTGTTAAAGCAGTTTTATTAACTAAAAACGGAATTAATTATATTTTTTTACGTAATTTTATATTAATAAAAATACAATAATTATGGACTTCATTATAGCTTCTTTGTAATAAAATGAGTCATTTTGATAAACTTGTTTTAAATATATATTAATAGTTTATTTTGATGATCAAATAAACTAGTTCATCAAAGTCGTGTTGTATTTCATTCCTCATTATTTTATTCTTTTATGTTTGACATACTTTCAACATGTTTACCTTTTCAACAATTCCCGCTACATAAATTATTGTATCTATTTATAAGACATTACTTCAGACGACATCGGAATCTGTGGTGGTATTCAGTTGTTTAACACAATAAAATCAACCGTGACACACATAGCTGATCTCTTGCGTGGGCTTTATTTTAAAATCTTTCACTTTTTGCGTTGTACACACCGGCAGTGAGGTGTCACATAATGTCACGTTAGAAGTGACACGTCATCTCAGGAATGTCGCGTACACCACTGTACCGAATTAAACTGTGCAAGTGTCAGATCTCATTTAACGTAGTCTCGGCTTCGTCTTACTTGCTCTTGCGTCTCCTGCTCCTGTTCCCATGTGAGTGAGTCCCTGAAAATATTGTGCGTATTTTCATCGTGTCTAATCAGATAAATTTACCGTCAATACCATAGACATACGCAATGTGATGTCACTAAAAGTGACAATCAGTTCAATTCATGTCAATTTGATCTCCTTGATTAGAAATTTACGTCGATACTAATGTGGAGATATTTGCATGAATGTGAAATCAGTGTTCAAGGGACTGACGGAGCATACTAGGAACTGACATCAAATATACATTCTTCGATAAAACCACGTATGTGTGTAATATATGTGTAATATTAGCACTAATATTCATAGCTAAGCCAGTTAGTTATTTGATTGCGTTCATCAACTTTCTTTAATTTAATTGTATACCATCCTTCAAGGAAAAATGAGTATATCATTAATGTGTATAATTTGTAAATGTGTATGTGTGCACGTAAATAATGCTACAATTAAAAATTAAATATATTACATTTGAATTTGGAATGTGTAATTTTTACGCGATTATTCGGTGTGTATTCTCATTATGGTGCCTATACATTGTATAATATTTTACGATATTATTAAAGACTGGGGTGAAAAAAAGAACAGAATCGCTGTGATTGCATTACACAAAGTAGGTGTGGAACTAAATTTAATTCTTAAAACTCTCCAAATCCTGTTCGAAAGCAAAATATTTCCTCTCGGGAAATGAAGATAGCATTTAGAAACATGTCGCGTATTTTAAGATATGATGACTTGCATCCTATAAAAGACGCCCTAATCATTTCTTAACTGATAAGTTAAAGGAGAATAGGGTAGTAACATCGAAACAACTACTGAAGCGGTACGCAAAGCGAGGTCACAGAAAAAAACTGTTTACGGATGAGAAACTACACTTTAAATTGAGCAACATTTTACCAAACAAAATGATTATGCTCAAAGCTCTAAGGAAAATAAATAATAATAATTAGTCAACAGAGTGTAACGTGGGCATTGTCCGACTTCAGCGGTGATTTGGAAGGTGGATCTGGGGCATATTTTTGTGAAGAAGGTATTAAAACATCGTCACAAGTATACCAAGATACCATTCCCGAGGAGGTAGTTAAGTCCCATAATAACACCGTGTACAATAGCCAAGTATGGTCCTTCCAGCATGACTCGGAGCCGGGTCATAAGGCTCGGACCACACAGTTACGGTTGGTAGCGTTCGTCTCGGACTTATGGTCAGTTTTAGAGAGTACATCTTACTTTAAAGCCCATTATAATTTAGTCCCTAAAATAATCGATCCGAGTGAAGAATTTCCCCATGGAAAGAGTGTGTGTTTCTATTGATAACTGGCCCCAACGTTGAAAGGAGTGTAATGCCGCCAATGCATATCACTTCCTATAAGCTTTTTCTATTTTTTATTGTTTTATATTTGTGTATTGCACTAAACACTGTAAAAGTAATAAATTTTACTTGCAATTAAAAAAAATATTTGTAATGACTGATCATGGCCCATCTTGTTCCCATCGTAAACGTTGTTTCTTTATTAAAATTTACAATGCAAACTTCTCCAACGAGTCTCTCTGTGCATCGTGTGCAGAAAAACGCAGAAAAGTTTTGTTAGAGTGGAGGATCAAAGTAACCTTTCCTATAAGTTCTTCTTTCTTCTTAAGAGCAGAGCTACTGGTGTATCCTTTCATACACTAGCGCGTTCTTCGCCATTCATTTCAACTCCTCATAAATAGCGACGAATACAATTCATTACTTACAAATTCATACTTTAGTGCTGTTTCGTTTACAATTACAAGTTATTTGACCTGAGCCCTGTCCTCTACATTGTGAGCTAATTTCGACCATCGAGCTTTCCTGGTTTTATCTAACACACATAATATCTTTCTTGAGCATTATTTACACGATTTCCACAAAAAATCGTAAAGTTAGTGTATAATTCATGTTTTAATGCAATATTGTTTTCGCTTAATTTTTGTGTGCTCTCAGAACGATGTAGTTTATAAGTTATCACTTATCAAACACAAAGATTAACGATCTCGTCCGCCAACAAATGAATATCATAAAGCTGGCAGCGAGCCGTTAAATAAAACATAATATTTTATATTTTCAACCTCACAAAAGCTTTTCTTGGTCCTTTGTGGTACGCGGATAATTTTACAGCGCGGTATACTCGTCGCCTATGTTTTAACACAATATGAGGATGACAAATTTCATTATAAATTGATTATCTGATGTAGCTTACGTCGCAGTCGCAGCAGACTTAAATTTCGACAAAGAAAATAATATTTGATTATTACTATTATTATATTAAGCTCTACGTGTGTCCCATTGTTGGGCTAAGGCCTCCCCCAATTTGTTCCACTTTTTTCAGAGCTTGATCGCGCCAACTAGACCGTTCATCTTGCTATCTCCTTTTTGGGCTATCGCGTCGGCGTGTTGGGTCTGGATCCCATGAAGTGGCATTTTTGCCCAGGACTCGTCGGGCAGATATGTCTAATCCTGTTTCAAACAAAACGGCCCTGTTTTTAAAATGGCTAGCTGTAATGTAAATACAGCAGATAATATGACTTCGAAATAAACAAATGTAGCTTGTAAATAGCGTAGCACGGTATGATCAATAGTCATAATAAACAATACTAACTCATCATTACACGTACACGTTGAATCTTCAATTATTGGAAATGTACGCCGTTTTCATTAACACACACAAGTTGGGTGGATTTAACGACATGTGAATAATATTGTTATTTAATCGTGCAGTACACAGTGACAACGGTATGTTATAAAGCTTTCTAATTGATTACCCACTTAAATAAGTGTCAGTAGAGACAGATGCCATTTCAGAAGTAAAACTTAAACTAACTCCTGTCAGAAAATAAAGGCAACATCTTTAATGAAAAGTTTGTTGTCCTGTCACAATAAAAAACAGACGAGTGAGGGACAATGATCTATGGAGAATTAATTGTGACGGACGCGCGAACTTCTAGTATTACATTCTCTTCGGTGCGAACGCAATGCATCTTCGCACTCCACTGCCACGATAGGGCTCGCATAAAAGTGGGGGCGGAGTAATCGAAACAGTACATCGTGTTTAAAGTAAGAAAAAACATTAAAAAATTCCTGTCGCTAGATGATCCGATTTGCAAAGTTCTGTCGGTGTAGAGGAAGTTGAGGAAGTTTATGAGTGTGCGGTCCCGCAGGAGAAACCCTTCTGCTTAAATTATTACTATTTAATGTATTCCAGTTACAATACTACACTATCGTGACGTATGTGTGTGGCAAGGAGAAGTAGACACACGTCAATTACTCGACATTCCTATGCTAGGGTATATTGAAAAATATTCGGCCTAACCAAGAAAATAAATACATACTAAATTTGTTAATTTTTTTTTTTGTAGTATTCGTAGAGATACACCATCAAGTTCGATGCACCGATATTTGAAAAAGAAAATGATTCTTCCTTAGATTCAAAATATGCTTCTACCACTGTTTCGATCTCGTCGTTTATCGAAAATCTTTGTCCTCCGAAGTGCTTTCATAGGTTAGGGGAAAGAAAGAAGTTTGACGCGATGCCGAATGTGCGGCAATAGTTCAAAGCCACAATTGTGGATTTCAGCAATTGATTGCACAGACGTTTGAACACGGACGTTATCTCGATGAACCGGGACTTTTCTTCTGAGCATTCCTGGACGCTTCTTTTTTATTCCCTCTCGTAAACGACGTCGTCAGACACAGTAGTAATCAGAGTTTATAGTGTGACCCCTTCCAAGATATTCGATCATAATCACAGACTCACAGAATACTGAAGCCATTAATAGAGGGTGGTTAACCACGTCTTCTGCACTGTTTCGATTGCTGTTTTCTTTCCGGCGTAATGAATTCATGCTTCATCCAATGTAACAAACCGATCTGCATCGGCTTAAAATAACTCACTTATAATAACATTCACGTGAAAAAATCAATCGCGTCCTTCTTTGTACAAATGAAAGCAGCCGCGGAACTTTCCTCGCAGTCACCTTATGGAAACCCAATACGTCGACTATGAGCGTTTCGAGTTTGTTTATAGGAGATGCCTATAGGCTATCTCTCTATCATCATCATTCATCTTTCACGCTCTCTCTCTCTCTCTCTCTCTCTCTCTCTCTCTCTCTCTACCACGCGTGATTTCTGCTGTCCATTTTTTGGCGGGTGAATGAGGCAGAACAGAATTTTCCTAAAGTACTGACCATATTAGCATGGATGGCCGTCGGTGATAGCCCTTTTTTATGGAGGTAGTTAATGACGTCACGTTGCTCGATTTGCTCCATGTGCAGAAACTATGTCCGATTGCTTTGTAAAAAAAAGGATCACAAGTAATCTGTGTTAGGCCGACTACTTTTCAATCTACCCTCGTAGCATAGAGCTTAAGCACTAAGCTTTTGTAGACAGTAACACGTCAATTAGCACTAGAAAACTTTCTCAAATGTTTATTAAAACAAATTATTGTAGTGCACTTGAATTTGAAATGCGAAGGAGGTTTTATAATTTATTACTTCAAAAAGAACTGTACCGTACACATTAAAATAAACTTAAGCTCTCTTTCCTAATTGAATACAAAATCGCAACGGCATAAATGCATCGATATTATTATAAAGCCATCCCTTCATCTTCCGCGTAAGCCTATCTCTACAAGTTCTATAGTAAGTAGTTACTCTTAATAATCGTCACGCATGTATAATATTTTATAAAACAGCGTTTGCAAAATAATCGCTATATCCATAATACTAGGTATACCTAGTAAGCTAATAATGCTATCGTTATTAACTTCATAACTAGTTACTGCAACCGATTGCGTTACACAACACCCATCTCTACTCTCCGGTCCGCCCGTTAGTGTCCTGCTACACACGTACGTCGCGAGGTCTAAGCGCAACTAGTAGTGTAATCAGAGTAGGTACGCATAACAAACGCTGTACACACGCAAGTGATACATAGTGTGCGTACACACTACCCGACGCGCTGTCCCCACATTACACGTAATGGCCGACATGCATCGTGGTGGTATTAAAATACTCTCCATTAAAACAGATTTCAGGACACGCCGGGGCCGGACGGGACACGTACGTTTAAGTGCCCCATAAAATACTAATTGAAGTGTAAAATTAAATTGTTCACGTAAAAATACGTATTACTTTATTACCTGACTGTATCAGCAAATGGGAGATGTTGAGGAGCATATGTAGCGGATTTGTATATTCCCTGCTAAAGTTAGAACGTCTTTTATGTGTGTATATGAAGCAGGTTATATGTTTTAATCTAATGTTAGAGTCGTGGTAACTACTCAGGTCGACGAAAAGCTATGAATATTATATACTGAATATTTATTTGTATATATTATATGATATTTATGTGTCAACAGAGACGCGCCAGCAGGGCGTGAGAGGTAGCACAGATTTTAGGTCACCACAACTGTAATACTTGTAATTACAATCTCATTTCCTTGTACTTAATCAATATGTGAAGTAAATAAGCTATGTTTACTCATCGCAGCTGAAGCGACAGAAAACAACTAGATTGATGATCAAGAAACAGCTAGATTGAAGATCAAGAAACAGCTAGATTGAATATCAAGATACAGCTAAATTGAAGATCAAGAAATTGTGTACAGCCGCACATAATCTCGATATTTTTATGGAATATTGAGACAGAATATACATTTGGTACTTACAGACACCCATTGACATTCACATGGGTAATGTTTAAGATGTATTGTCTTCACTTACCTGATCCTCTCGAATATGCCACCAGATATTTGTAAACTACACGAAACGCATATCCATCACTTCAAGTTATCATGTAAGCGAGAGATACATCCCTGGTCTTATCAATGCAATGCAGTAATGACACTACTGCTTGTATCGGTTAAGTTTTGACCTTTTTACTAACCAATAAGAACTGTTCTTTTAGTATTCTAAGTATATCCTGGATTGTGAATGTGGAAAGACCAATTGAAATAAATGTATATGAAAGTCTAACTAAACCTCTTATAGTCTCTTTACCCCTAATAGTCCTTCTATTTTAATGTAAACTGTAACGCGCTTACGGAAACACACACAACATACTTGCATAATACAATGTTCAAAGAAATGTGACATATAACTTTAGGGAACTGGCGTGAAGGTGTCATGTTGTTGCCAAACATAACATAATAAAGTTTGAAATCCATCTTTGTTATATGGTAAAATAGTAATTGATATTGTTTGTCTTTACATTAGCAAAGTAGGTCCATTATTAAAATTAACTTTCCCGCGGTTGTACAAGATGTTTTATTTCTTTTCAGAAGTTCTAAATTTAAATACGAATATTCTATATATAGTCGAAGGTGGTGTTCGGAGTCTTCGCAACCGGCGTGTTTGTATGAAGAGAGTTATGAAAGTGGAGGAGGTAAAGCAGGTAAGGATCGTGACATGTGGCGCTCCGTTCTCTCTGCCTACCCCGTTAGGGAACTGGCGTGATGTTGTGTTGTTGATGTTGTTGTAGATTCTATAGGATGTATGATTTCAGAAAGATTAGTTTTTCTGCTGGAGAGAGTGGTGTCACTGCGTTGCAGTCGAATTAGTCGCCAGGATCGGGGCGACACTCCTCGCTCTCACTTGGATCGACTGTTAGTAGCTAGTTGTCCATTTGGGGTGATGAAGCAAAGGAAGGCAAGGCACCTTTTTACCATTAGCTGCTTATGCTAATGGGCGTCGGTAGTTGCTGGATAGTTCCTATAGTTTTACCACTCTCGCTAAGAGGGGGGATTGAAAAGTACTCGTCCTAACACTGATTACTTGTGATCCTTTTTTAACAAAGCCATCGGACATAGTTTCACATTTTTTACAGTATACCTGAGGAGGAAATCGAATTTTAGGAGCCATTTGTCACTACCGGCGCTCGTAAACGTAACTTTTTTATGAACATGCTTGCACTACCCTTCTTCCATCGCCATTGGGCCTCCATAAACTCAAAAACGTACGGAACGCAACAGCATAGTTATCACTTTGCGATGGAATCATGTAAGCGAGAGGTACCTCTCAGGTCGTGTCAGCCCAATGTTTGGCTTAGTATTTGTACTTTTCCGTAGCAGATACACCTGGTTTTCACTCTGGTAGCTTGATGGCAATTTTCCGCGCAACCTGTATTAAAAAGAAGAGTATTTCTCAAATATTAAACGCTAAATTCTAATTTGAGCTAAAATATTTCTATAATATTGAGCAGAAAGTTAGTATTTCACTTTAAAAGTTGGTCAGTCTAGGCTTAAAAACGGAAATTGAGATTTTTTTATTTAATGTCGTAAGTACTCAATAGCGAAAACAAATTAGGTGTTAATTTGATTGAGGATATAGAAATAAGATTGAGATTTCGAAATAGATTTCTTCTTTTGAATATGATTAGACAAAAATTGGGAAGTATAATCCGCCGCCGTGTGTCCGCCGTTATTGTATTATGTTAGCGTCACCTGTAGGTTGTGCCATCTCAAATTGGCTGCAACACAGCAGTGGCATTAATGCTTATACAGGAGATTACGACTTATATATAAAGCAAAGAAAATAACCTAATATTGAATTGAAAAACAAAAACCCGACAGTTTCAAATATATTTTAACGAACTGTAGTTGTCAAGTCGAACCTAGTGACAACACTCCTAGGGGCGGTCAGAAAGTTCGCGTAGTGAAGGGGTGGTGCGGGGTGTGATGATTGGGTCGAAGTAGGCACTACTAATTAAGCGTCTCATTACGACTATGTGTACAGAACATCAGCATTCATGGGTCATTACTTCTCGGCGATACGAGCATACAAGTAAATCGGGAAGAAATTACCAACTTTGGGGAAAATTGAATACCGCGCTCTCATAAATTGCCTCGCCAAGCAAAGAAAAACACTTCTACTTTGAAGAAATTTTAACTGTTTTCGGGGACTCCGCTCCTAGTAAAACCATGATTAACAAATGGCAGCTGTTTTCAAACTTCTACATTAAAATCCATCAATTCGTTCATTAAAATCCGTCCCTTTAGTTCAGGCTCAAAAAACTATCACGCTCAAAGACAATACCTCTCTTCTGGTGCAGTTGGGTATAAAATGTGCTCTATCTTAAGTTTCGACATACACATTCAGCTCTTAGGATACATAATATATCAGAACTCAGACGTCGGTTATCAGCTCAATTTCGCCCGATCTGGGATTAATTGGATGAGTCCATAACCCCGTGGCAGTTTGAACTTTGAACCTAAATTGGAACGATCTTACTTCGTTATACGCGTAGGAATATGAATAATATATTTAGGTACTAGAAATAAAATAAATTATTTATATAGTAGATATATTCGGTAGAGGTAGTGCCATGCCGCGTAGGTCCTCCTACAGTACATGACACTACATCCTCATATGCAACGGAACTGGAACGGAATTAACCTCTCGCTCACATAATACCGCCGTAAAGTGACAACTTCAGTGTCGCGTTTCGTGTGGTTTGTGAGTAGCCGGTGGCCCATTTTTGGGGGTTTGGAGACGAGCAACGCATCGGCATAGTAATTACGTGGATGTTCATGGGAATCGGTAGTAGTAGACGGGCTTTTCTTAACACTCCATCAATAGGGGTACCTATTGTTTTACATTCCGAAAAAAAATGAATAATCTATGCTCACGTCTATCCTATGTACTAAGTCTATAAATCCAAGTGAATGCAGCAGTCAGCCCACCATCTCTTGCTCTGTCGGCTTGCGAAATTTTTCCAAGAAACATCAACAAGGTAATTATAGTGATATTGAAATAGACACATGAAGGGGTTCCCAACTTACTTACTAGTAGAGTAAACAAAATTAGGTAAAATTTACTATGTAAAATTTTCGTTGTATTGTCGTTTAATTGCTTAAGTGGTTCAACAGGACTTTTAACTACCGTGTCCTAAAAAATGTTTTATCCTCTTTTAAAACTCATGTTGTAGAAGCGAGAGGGTAGGTAAATTCGATTTCAGTCGATTCTATTCTATTATGTTCTGTTCGGTTCTATTTTGCTCTTGCTGTTCTATTCTGTTCTACCATCTGGCCATGATGGTATGTGATCTCCAATAATATCACTGTTACTAAGTGAGTTTTTATTTAATCCCTGAGCACACAGATGACCCAGCGAAAGAGTTATGCATGTAGGTCGCGTAGTTTGTGAAAATCCTTCCTGAATATAGAATCGCGACGAACAGGGAAATAATAAAAGTTTATTTTATTACTTAGATATTTATTTCCATCATATGTTTCATTAACTATCCTTTATAGTATAAACGAACAGCGGGAACCTTGTGATGATTATCAACGCCCATCCACTCGTCATGTCTTCACACTCTTCCCGTTGCCGGGTCGAGGGGGACCAGACCGGAGCTTAGCTCCCTACTGGAGATGTGTTTGTTCGAGCCTCGTCAATACGAGGCTGTGGTCGATGCGAGGTCGTGTTGACCTCTAAGTGTGTTGCACATACGTTTATGTGCCTGGGCTATTGGTATCTTTGTACGATCGGCGTCTATCCATTTGTAGGGGCACTGTCACAGGTCCCAGAGCGAACTGGGAAACGTGTATGGTTCCACTCCTGTGGTGGCCCTATGGACAGGTACCGAGTCGCACGCTGTGTTTGCGATACGGTGTATTGGTGGAAAAGCAAAGGTCAAAGGTCAGACGCGACCAACAGAAGAAAGAAAAATAAATTAAATTAAAGGATGGGTCCTGGCCGTGGTGTTGTTGTCACGGGAGAAGCGGCGGGCCATATCCTTGCGGGGGCGTGGCAACGGGGTTGTCACGTCCCGCTCGGCACCACCCGCGCGGTGTCGGCGATGTCCGTCTGCAGCGTCCGGCGAGAGGGAAAGTGCATACAAGTATATAATTATATAACCTGTGAAAAAAGAAGTCAAGTAGATTAGTGAATTTTTTTTATTTTTTTTTCTTTTTTTTTTTTAGCCTGTGTGAGAGGTGTACGGAACTGGTTATCCGCCCCCCCCCCTCGGCAGGCTATATTTGTCCGGGGGGCGGGCGTGCCAGGGCGCGAGA
>JAFELO010000056.1:37981-74361 GCA_017140195.1 Eumaeus atala | reverse complement strand
CTTAAAGCCGCGAGTTCGGATTTGACCCTCTCAGTGAGACGGTTCAGGTGAGTCTTAATCGTGGGGCAGCGAGTAGACTGCCATCTTCTTCGGGTGGCTCTCTTGTCTTCGAGAAGGATTTGGAGGCTTCTTGGCAATTTGTCTTTGCCATTGGCGCCTGAGCACGAGAGAGTTTCTGTGGCCTTCTCTAAGGCGGTGCAGATTGAAGTAACGCCCATCCGTGTAATTTTTATGCAGATATATTGTCGTTCATGGGTGACCAGAGAGTCACAAACCGGCATAAATAGCTTGTTAGTTGTGATTTTACGGTGATATCATGTAATCGTGCCGCCCTAACCAAAAATACAGGATCATCAATATCGAAATAGATTTGGGTGAAACAATTTTCTTCACTTACCAATCGAGCTCCGATTAATGGGATTATATTACTTCCGACTCCATTGGCAGAATTTCTGTACATAAGTCACGCCACCCAGAATATACTACTTAGTTATAAAAAGACATGAGTACTAATCACTTAGTATTCAAATACCAAGACAACCGTTACATACTACTGCCAATCTTCACGCTTCGGCCAGTTAACAAGGGTTACAGAGAACAGAAAAGATTTATGTGGCACTTGGCTTTCTGTTGGTAAATCTAAGGAATTGACGTCGATCTACTTAAATGCATTTCTCGCTTTGTTAGAACTGGTTTCCATGCTTTTGCCACACGAGCACAAATTCTCTATGCTCTATTTCTGTATAAGATTATGAGGAACAAAATAAAATGTAATCAACTTTTGGAGCTGATAAATTTACGGATTACAAACAGATACCCGCGACAAACAATAATGCCTCTGTATTGCGAACCAAAGAGTTTGAATTCTCCTCCTTGTAGAAAGGTTAGAGTCATCAACTCCTGTAGCGTATTTGTGGATCTAGACTCTGACACGCCTTCATCTTTCTGTATGAATTTGTTAATAAATATATAATATAATATATTTCGTTGTTATTATCTCCTAAAATTGTATTTATGTCCTATTTATAGTTAAACGAAATTTCAAATTTTAATTTTCATTACTATTTAGAACAAAATTGACATACCTAAAGGAAAATTTACATTATTTTTTACATTTTTTTATTTATTCTTTTTATTTGTCTTTGGTGTATACTAAAATAAATTTTAACCTATAATGTATGTAATCGTAATTGTATATAACACAGATAATATCTTAATTTAATCGTAATTTTAAAGTATTGTATGGTTTCACATATGCCCATATGTATGTATGTTTTCCTATTTTATGTTGACATTGATTTTTAACTCACTGACTTTTTTTTAGATATTTTTTTTAATGTATATTAATTTTATTGTTAGTATAACTGATATATTTTTTTTAATGTATATTAATTTTATTGTTAGTATTATGTCACTGAATATTTCCTATGCTCTAAGGTAAGTGTTAGTAGAAAACTTGCCGAAATAGTATTGTCACTTACGAATATCGAAATTTAGTGCATTATTATTTTAATGTTTAACTGTATTTTTTTACTATCCTGAAACATTTTGTCATTTCTAAGTAATTGTTACATGTTTAATTTATTCTTCATATGTCTGTATTTTTATGAGCTATTATTACATGTGTCAAATTTCGGATGAACCTAATACTTTTAAATATAATTTTAAAAAAATGTAACCAGCAGCGCTTCTCGATGTCCGTTCCGTACTCCGAGTCTTTTTTTCATAGTGTGTATAATATATCCCACAATAGCCTATTACTTTCCACGATAAATGTGTTAATTAACACTAAAAGATTAGTTCAAATCGGATTTGTAATTTCTGTAACTAGCACGTTGAAACAAACAAACTCTTATAAAATGCCGGCGTGATGATTTTATCAAAGGGTCATATTTGAAGATGTCATCGATCAGGATAGTAGCGGTGGGAAGATGTGGTGAGCGAAGCCTTATTGAGTACATGAATAATTAAAGGTAATATTGATTATAAATTATTGATAGGATGTTCGTAACAAAGATTTAATTAAATTTATAGTTTACGGAAATTGAAGGTTTACTATCTCAGGCACGAGAGGTAACGAGAGAGCTGAATATTTTATGACATTGCTCAAGTTGTGGAAGAGAAATCGAGAGTAAACTTAATATTGTTTTTATAGCCATAAACCTACGGTAAAATTACTACCTTACGCTACTAAAATTTATAATCCTTTATTAATTATTTTCGTTATACGAACATCCTACTAATAGTCTTCTTTTGTAAGGTGTAGTGTCACGCTACATGGGAGGATGTAGTTCCATGCGTGGTACATAACACTACATCCTCCTATGCAATGGAATTGGGCCGGCACGACCGGGGAGGTACCTCTCGCTCACTTGATACTGCCGTAAAGTGACACTTACGGTGTCGCGTCTCGTGCGGTTTGTGAGTAACTGTGTGCCCATTGGAGGGAGGAAGTGAAAAGGAAAGCAACGCATCGGCGTAATTATGATGATGTTTATGGGCGTCGGTAGTCATTGAAAGGCTTCGATTTCTCGTTTGTCCCCCTATACTATAAAATTTGAAAGTTTGTATTTGTTGTCTGTAGTTCTTTCATGCTAAAACTACTGAACTAATTTGGAGGAAATTGGCAGAGTAAAATGTAACACTATAGAATAACATAGAAATTATTTTTCATCTCTGAAAAATGGATGGTTCCCGTACTGTAGACTTTAAGTAGGCGCTATCGCAAGGTTGAAACTTTTGTAAAATTGAAGATTTCATGGACTCTTGTTTTGAATTTTGTACTTCAGAAAACGTGCAAACACGTTATGTAAGGCTTACGGTTTTTAACCAATAAGGATATGACAACCATGTCGCACCTTATTACAAGGACTTGTGACCACTTCATATTAACTTTAAAATAAATTAATAGCTACGACAACAATTACTACTGAACGACTAGAACCTCATCGATGTAAAAAATACATTTGTTAGTCAATAGCAGAGTCATAAAATGTGAAAAGACTAAAAATTTATGGTATAGTTTTAGTTTGATTAGTAAGTATCTGGCATTTTGTGAAATATCAGGCGGGTATAACATTCCAAGCTCCAGCTCCGACAAGTAAAACTTTAGAGCATAGCATTACTCATTCGTCAGCATCATTATCAGCCATTGCCGATCCACTGCTAGACATTGGCCTCTCCGTATGAACGCCAAGACGACCGATCTCCTGCTAGTCGCATCCATCCCGGACCGGCTACTGCACGCAGATTGTCTTCACACCTGGTGAACGGACGACCAAGACTTCGTTTTCCTAAGCGCAGCCTCCACTCCAGAACCTTACTGCCCCATCTGCCATTTGTTCTTCTGAGTGTGATACCAGCCCATTGCCACTTCAACGAGCCTATTCTTCGCGTGATATCGGATACTTTAGTTCTCTGTCTTATGAATTCTGTCAGACAGAGAAAAACCCAACAGCCCGTTGAGCTACCGCAAACTTGCGGTCCAGTCCAAAATTAAGAGGCCATGTCCGACCTATACGATTTTTAGTTATATTTTTTTTAATGTATATTAATTTTATTTTTACTTACGAATATCGAAATTTAATGCATTGTTATTTTAATGTTTAACTGTATTTTTTCTTACTATCCTGAAACATTTTATTCTTATTATCACAGTTATCCAATTGCAAGCTGAGTTCGTCTCTAAGTAATTGTTACATGTTTATTTATTCTTTATGTGTCTGTATTTTCATGAGCTATTATTACATGTGTTCAATTGTGGATGAACCTACTACTATTAAATAAAATAAAAAATATCTAACCGCGGCAGCGCTTCTCGATGTCCGAGATCTTTTATATATAGGCTTTGGATAAAGACAAAGTACTACAATTGTCAGAAGAAAAGCAAAGCATTACTCATTCGCTTTTATAATTGTATAATTATCAGAAGTAAAGCACAGCATTACTCATTCCACTATATACTAGTATAATTGTCAGAAGAAGGCTAACAAGCAGTTGGAGCCCTCCGAACCCAACGCCCAGGCATCAAAATTAACATAAAATTTTATTCGAAATAGGATTTTCCACTACTACCCGTTCAAACATAACCCTGGCCTGCGAAGAAACGGCGAAACAAACTCAGCTGGACCGATTACTCGAGAAAATATGCGCAAGCACGTAGCTTGTGTACATTATCTCTAGTCACCAAACCCGCTGCCGGAACTGCCAGTAGAGTTTTATTCTCAAGATGTGGTATCTTCTGTAAGTTCATTTACCTTATATTATCTTTTACCAGACAATACTTATTTTATAATGTTCTTAAATTTTCGAATTGAAAGCATATTTCGCACACACACTCTTCGAATCTAAAGTATTTATAAATTAGACAAGAAACCCTTTATAGTATGCTCAGTCCTCACGCGTCATTATAATGCATATTTGCTTAATTTATTATTCTAACAAATAATTTGGTATCATTTCTCTGCGACGACTACTGTCACGCTTCCTCCACAGGGTCCACTGGCGTCCTTCAGGGTGACAAGCGCGCGAACTTTAAGATAAAATTAACATAAATTTTATCTGACAGTCCTCGCAGCTCTATTTCTAAATTTATATTAAAATTGTACTTAAAATACACATAGTCGTAGATAGAATTAATGTGATATCACAGAGCCCTCGGAAGGTCGATTGTCGAATTTATATTTAGGAATATTAATCCCCCTCCTTCTAAGGCTGGCGGGGGATAGAATATGACATACCTGTAAAGGTGCGTCTCTAGTTAGCATTAACTAACATAGTTGTTTAAATAAAATATTATAATACACATGAATTATTAAGAATGAATTGTTATGTGACAGTTTCACTGTATTCGAGATTTAGGTAATTAGATGCCTGACAGAGTATTAGTCTATCGTGCCTAAAGCATACAGTGATAATAATAATAATAATGAAATATAAATACACAGAGCCTAACCTAGCCTAAGACGCACACACACAGACACACACGCCCACGCAGCCGCACGCGCTCATGCACACGCACATGCGCGCACACACACACAGATACACACACACACACACACACACACACACACATACACACACACACACACACACACACACACACACACACAAAGCTTGTGGAAGCTCTGTGTAGCTCATACATTACTACTTTACACGGCACCGTCGCTGTGCCTTGTGAAAGCTTTCTGTATAGCTCGTACATTACTTCTTTACATGGGACTGTCGCCGTACCTTGTGAAAGCTCTCTGTGTAACTCATACATTATTACGTGACGCAGCACGATCATTTTGCCGTGACGTTTGTGAACAGGCACTTAAACTTTCCGAAAACAGGCAAGGATGCCTTTGACTTTAAACTATAAACGAGGTTTACAATAATATTCCGCCTAATCATCTGAGTTGTTATTGTGATAGTTTCGCAAATTGTGAAAATTAGTCAACGTAAGTTCTAATGATTATGCTGATTATAATAATTAGAAAAAAAACTACAAATAACAATTATTTCAATGGGAAATTTGTCAAACGAAAAACAGTTCGTGTTTGAGCCGGAGTAATGGCGCCGAGCGGCTCGAGACGTATTTGCTACTTCTAACTTCACAAGAGCCGAGCTTGGGGGAATCAAATACCAGTTCTCACCTGAGAGGGCTAAAAAGGCTGCAAGAGTATTGAAAAACTCTAGCATTTGAAAGTTACAATCCTATGTATTTAAACGGATTTTGTCTCGGAATATCTAACAAGTCCCATCTTTTATTGGATACGAAGACGGCTATTACTTGTTACTGGCCTCATTGACGGCACAAAACGCGACAGCATAACCAGCCACTCACGAGCTACTCAAAGCATGAAACGCGAAAATGTAGCCGTCACATTACAGCGCTATCATGTGAGTGAGAGGCACCTCTCAGGTCTTGCCAGCCCAATTCTGTGGAAACAGCATGGTGCTTGCTCTCTCCTCACGGCACTAAAGCCTCTATATTATCCTTCTACAATTTCATTAAATTAGTACTAGCTATTAAAACGTTTTAAGGTTCCACTTACACCGAGATACCAGCGGCTGGTAGCGAAGCGGCGAGTTGTTTCAGTGTAATGCGAGGGAATCGTCCAGAGGCGTGGCGGATGGCCGCACGACTATTCAAGTTTCTCAAGCTATAACATGTGTTGAATTACTGAAGACAAAGTCTACAATTATATGATACTGAAACTGCTCGCCGCTTGCTGGCGTTAGCTGCCATCTCGATGTGAATCGAGCTTAGATAAATGATACAATATTCCGTTTTGCTGACTCGGTGTCACCGAAAATCATCAAATTTAATTATTCCAACTACCCGTTTACTTTAAGGCAACTCAAACTGAATTGAAAAACTAAATTTGATGACTTTTAGTGACACCGATTCAGCAAAACGGAAAATTGTATCGTTTCGACCATAATGGCATAAATCATCTGCAAACGGAAGCATTTAAATGTTAAGAGGCCGCAATGGCAAATGAGTTTACAGCTCGGATCTGTGTGGAATATCAACGAGGCTGTGGAGGTGCTCTTATCATGATATTATTGCCGCTCGTTAAATTCTCTTATTGTTTAATTAGTACTGTATTTATAGCCACACCGGGACTGCTTTATGGTCTAGTGATAAGCATGCTTAGTCGTGAAGTTCTCGGTTCGAGTCCCAGGTCGGGCAAAAGTGTTATTGACATTTTTAATTTCTGAATTCAAGAAGTTGGCGGTATTACACCCCCGTGCCTCAGAGAGCACGCGTTGGTCCTGCGCCTGATTTCTCTCCGCTCGTGTCGTTGCTCATTCTCAGGTGAACGGGGAATACACTTGTGCCTGCACACTCACTGTGCACTTAAATATGTCATACGTAGATGGCTAGTCTCTGTGCACTTAAGTATTACATCCGTAGTTGGCTAGTCTCTAGTATAGAGATGGTCGTCGTGACCAAAATTCGGCTTGGACGATATTATTATTATTACTTGACATGATTCTCTGTCTTCCTTTATCTAGATATCAGGGACCTTTTTATATGCCTTATAGAAACAGAAAAACACAGGGAGAGGTACTGCCGATGTAAGTGAAAACATAAAAGTATAAATAAAAAATGACCAGTATTCAGTAGTGCACACTTGTAGCGCCACGTAGGTGCAACGAGTTAGCGGACGCCTACAGGTGCTACGAATTAGCGTATGCTTCGTATCATGTTGCTGACGTGACTCATAATATTTTTCTCTGCTTTAAAGCTGCTTAAGAATTTTTCACGCGAGTAAGGTTTAAAAAGTTGTATGAATTACACGTACAGGTAGGTAAGATTTTTGAAAATTTCTTTCTCGAGTGGGTGAAATAGGAATTTAAAAAATTTATGAATACACGAGCGAAACCTCGGACGTCACTATGTTTATATTCGTCATCCTTTTCCCTATTATCCCCAAATTGGCTACAACACCCTCACAAACTGCAAAAAACACAACAGCATGGCCATTATTAGACGCCGGTATTATGTGAGCTAAAGGTCCCGGTCGTTCCAATTGGGCTGCAAATTTCATCATTTTGTCCCTGGCTGTTAGTAGTGTGTATTAAACGTGGCTTTCCTTATTAGCCGGTTATATAAGGCTAGTAACAGGGATATTGAGTTACATTCGCGAAAACCTAAGATATCAATAGGGATAACTTACTTTGCTAATGTGAAATTTTAAAAGATGTAAAATATACAAAAATGATTTCACTTACAATCGAGTCCCGTATATTTGTGGCTATTTTCTCGTATATATTTTTAAGACTACCGACGCCCATTAACATCCACATAATTACTATTTCGATGCGTTGCCCTCTTTCAACCACCCCCCCCTTAATGGGCCACTGGTTACTCACAAACCGCACGAAACGCGACACTGAAGATGTCACTTTACGGCGGTATTATGTGAGCGAGAGGTGCCCCGGTCGTGGCGGCCCAATTCCGTTGCATAGGAAGATGTCGTGTTATGCGCTATGCATAGCACTACCGCCTCCCATGCAAAATGTCACTACCTCTAAATATCTACCTCTTAAATATGCAAACTAATACACTCGTAACATCGAATCTTTGATCTCATCTAGTATAACATATGTGTATGTATTACAAACACAGTTAATTGAGCCTTAAAAATTATTTGGATTTTCGAGTGAGTTTCTATAACATAGTGAGCGAGTGGTGAAAAAAGACTCAGCAAATACTGTCCTACTAACATTATAAATGTTATAGTTTGTATGTGTGTTCGTTATTCTTTTACGGCCCTATGAACCAATGGACTCTGTAGGCCTCTGCCATTCCTTTTACTTTTCCATACCACTTATTTCTGTCTGTACCTCCTTTATCTCGCCTCGCCGGTGGTCGTCTAAAAGCTCCGGTCGTATGTTTTACTACTTATTTCTGTCTGGACCTCCTTTATCTCGCCTCGCCGGTGGTCGTCTAAAAGCTCCGGTTGCATGTCTGCCATTGCTACAGTCACAGTTCCACAGTTATACAGTTGTAAAAAGTTACAGCTATGCTGTCGCTCTTCGTACTTTCTGTGAGTCTCTGTTGGCCAATTGGGGTGAAGGAGGGCAAAACGTCTGCATAACAATTGTGTGGACGTATATGGTCGCTGGTAGTTACTGAAATCGCCTACTCGTTTACCGTTATAAACTATAAGAGTCAAAAGTCGCTCCCTTTGTATCTTACTGTCTAAATATACTCAAATAATTCGTTATAAATCAACATTAGGCAATCCCCCACTATTTATATTTAAGGTGAAGGGGGTAACTGCTTCATGTTACGACACCCTTGCAGTTAACGTCGAGATATCCGTAAATGATGGCCCATAAATTGGTCCCTTGGTACAATTTGCTGGGCCGCTAAGATGGCGTTTACTTTAATTGTATAAATCAACGGTCCCTCGGGACCCGCTGTGCTTCTTGTAAAAGTGTCCGGTAGCCCAAAATTGCTCAGCCCGTACTTTAGGACCTTAGGTCGAGATCGTTGAATACATTAGGACCAGATCGGCACCATACGTCCGTACTGTCGACTCGTCTACGAGTTTCTTACGGTAGGAACGTAAGATAGACCCGTATGAATGTTACCTACGGGTCTCCCGGATAATTCTGGGACTAGCCTAAATTAGATACCGGGGGACATGTGAAACGTTCTGTAGCAATTATGTTTTTGCTACGTAAGCAGTAAAAAAAAGTATATCTGTCATCTTTGACTGTGAGGCTAAAGGTGTGCTCCGTGTTGAAGAAATGTCACTCTTTTTGCTTTTTGCGATGTCGAGGTCGGATATATTTGGGATGGCTGACGCTATCTGCCATCCCCAAATGTGAATTAAATAGTTTTTCTTTTTCGCCCGGGAGACTTTATTTTCGTGTCACGGTGCACGAATGATTAATTATATAAAAGGGTGAGTTCATGATTTCTTGCCGACGCCAAGTTTCGATACATCTTTATTGGTGTTAAAATGTCTTAATTCTCTTATGTGTGCATTTTGATAGTAGTATTTACATGATCTGTATGACTATTAATTTGATAGATCGTATCATCATATCATATGAATGTGTCAGTTTGACTAGTATATGCCACATGTGAAACTTGGGTATTAAATTCTATTTTATTGTAACAGAGTATATATATTGCCTGATTTTAGTTGGCTCAAGACGCCAAGGGAATGAGACGGAATCTCATTGCTTGTGTGTTTCTTATCAGATCTCCTTTTTTTTCTTTCTTTCCCAAGTTTGGATTAAATATGAAGATGGATATCATTATAAACTTCAACTATTGAATATAAGGATTGAAGAACAGTCAGTCTGCTGCATGGTAGATCGAATATTCTCCATCCGGATTGCAGCTGGGCGTCTAGGAAAACTACCCAGATAAGATTTCGTTCCCTAACTTTTTACTAATCATTATCAAAAACTGGATTGATTCCATTGTTTGTTCCTTGTATTACTTTAAAATTATTCTTGATTGTGAATATGGAAAGAACATCATTAAATAAATGTATTTAAAAGTATAACCAAACCGTTAATGGTTCCTTTATCATTATTGACTCCTCTTATAGATATAAATTGTCACAGTTCAAAGTTGGTTGCTTAGAAAAGTTTCTTCTAATTTCACTATATATTTGATCTTGATGCCCGACAGCGATATGAATGTCAGTTTCCAAACAATTCTAGATTGTTATTATACAATTCTAGGGAGACAAATCTAGAGTGTTATGTAGAATATGAATATTCTTTCTTTAATACTCTCTAGTAATAGCCTTTAATACTGAAAAATTAATTGGCCACTTGGGATAGGTTCGAGCAAAAAACGGCACAGCTACTTATAAAAACGGGACGTCAGTATACGAGCCAAGTTTAATAGAGTTAGTTCTTGCTTTAGTATAATTATAATTATTTTTATACATGCTACTACTACATTAGAGAAAATAATATTTTAGTAGGCATATAAAACGTAATGAGAGGTTTATACTCGTATCGATCCTAAACGACTTGCAAGTGTCTACTGTAGTTACATTCTACGGCTCTTTAGGTCTAGTTAAAGCTCAATAATAAATATTTTTTTCCTCGAGACTAATACAGAACCAAATTAATGTCGGCTCTTAAAAATAAGAATTAGGAATAAGGCTTTGTGACGGAGGCTGTTGCTACATTGTACCCGGATGGGACTGGATCGGCTGGGGACCGAAAGATACTCTATATAATGATGATGGCGAGTTTAATTTTTGTGAGTCTGGTTATTTGGAATGATATGTTTGGTGGTGTTGATCTTTATGGGGGGGGGTCACTCGCCAACAATTTTATTTGGCATTTCCCTTATAAGCAATAAAAAGGTGGTAGTTGATTATTTATTTTAGCTATTGAAAAGGTTTAAATTAAATAGATAAGTCGGATAGCTCGAAGGTTTAAAAGTCGAATGTATTTGAACCACAGAACTGTATATAAAACTGGATAGTGGATAATGTAGTTCAGCATTAACGCTTCTTGAATAAACATCAACGCAATCACCGACAAAGGAACTTTAGAATTTTGAGTGTATGAGTGTCCACCGTACACCAATGCTAAAATTTTGACAGATTAACTTACAATGAATAAATGCTGATCGAGTTTAATAAAATGTGAATGCTTAACAGTTTGTTTGTCTAAGTGCCCTGTCCATTGAGAGGACGGCGGAGGGAAGACGCTTCTGCATATCCTCTATGAGTATCGTAAGTTACCAAAGGATCCAATCGCTCTCTTACCGCCGATTAGTATAAAAAAGTTCATTCTAAAAAAGTTAATTTATTCCATATGTATCAGCTATCCAGTCATATAAAAGTCAGAGGTCCGAACACATTTGTGTGACAAGGTGTCTCGTGACCCCCATGTGAATGATATGATCAGTCAATTTACTTATCGCGAGGTCATCGCCTGCACTGCTCCGTCATTTACAGCCTGGATAAAGGTTTTAGTTCATGGAGCTGTAAAAACCATCGTTTCGACCTTCAGCAAAATAAAAAGAAAAAAAGTTTCCGTATAAAATAATTACTGCTTGAAAACGAAAGCCTAGAGGTAAAACGGGATGTAATTGGGCCGGCTTGGCCGAGGAGGTACCTCTCGCTCACATGATACCTATGATAGCTATACCTCCGCGTTTCGTGCGGTTTAAAGGTTCTGGTAAAAAAATCTGGTTGGACATCGATGATCATTTACCCAACTACTTATCTGATAAGAGTATTGTCGGCCTGGATCTATCTGGCAAACATCTCCCCCTCTGATTGTGAGTCGTCTAACCAAAATGTAATTTAGGATTTTTCGATTTTTAGTTCTGTTCAAAATAAGGGCGACAGCTGTGTTAACCCTTGCTATAGGAGACGCATCGAGCCGTCGGCCTTACGCCTCATTTCTCTGGGGTTCGGCCGCCCTCCAGCTGGAGTTGGGAGGTGCACTAATACGATATATCCTACAGACAGGTGTAAGTGACCAGGCACCATCCACAGAGTTTACTCAATTCATTAAATCAATCAATTCATTTACAACTAAGTCATTGCTATCAGAATTACCTTATAAAGGAACTAAAAATTACCACTTACTATATTCATTTCCCAATTTAAATTAGTAAAGTGTAAGTATATTATAAATAAAGTCCCCAAAAGCTCTCTGTCTGTATGTGATTGATTTTGCACAAATGTATCAAACGGATTATTTAAGCGGGTTTCACTCATGGATAGAGGAATGATTTAGTGTATAATTTGTAAGGGTAACTATTAATATACGGGTAAATCCGGGGTGGATCGCTAGTGATTTATAAATAAAACAAGATCGGCGATGATACGACGTCATAGCCGAGTCGCGCCGTGCGCGGATGCACTACACACAAAAGCGAGGACCGTATTTGCCGAAATCAAGCAGGAAATTTTAAAAATATTATTTTAAGATTTTTAAATTAATCGCCGCGCATAATAATATAAATCAGCTTTTTTTTTAATCCAATACCACAACATAAAAGTCATAAAATTACATCATCTTTATTACATTGCTCCATTACTTTGGCTCCACTTCCCCAAATCGGCGCCTTGGCAAGGAACCTTAATTTGAAAGCTATAAATACAATTTTCTTTACAACTCGACCGGACATCGGAGCAACAAAATCAAATAAATTTAATTTTATACGGAATAGATAGTAAAATGGTTGCTTTGCACTTAAAAAAGTTTGGCGCCGTAACGCAGCGGGGATGGCTTAATCGTTACTCATGTGTTGGTTCGTTGCCGAAGAGCATATACAAAATATGTGTGCGTATTATACACATATTTTTTTTAATATATATAGGGTAAAATATTATCTAGTGAAAGGTAGAGCCTTTACGCTTTTGCATTGGTCCGACACGATGGTGGAGACGCTTCACGCTTACACAATACTGCCGACAAGTAAGCACCGCGGTCTCGTTCCGTGCCGTTTGCGTTCGCGTGTAGAGCTTAGTCCAAGCAAGTCCGTGAATGGCTAGTGAATGGAACAAGTCGGAACTTGCCAAAATATCGAGACATTCATTTTTTGATAAACTTCTAAATACTAGTGTTAGGATACGTCGGTAATAAGTGCCAATTTTGGTTACCGCGGTAATACGCGCATTTACCTTATATCTTAAAAAGATTCCATTCTTTTAGATAAAAGATATAACTGAACTTGGCTAGCATATCTACTAACGTATAGGATTATAATTTGCGAAAAAACTGCTCTACACTTGGCACGCTGCTAACTTTTTATGAACAAAATATAACAACAACAAAAATGTGCTTATAATGTACTGGCAGTGCCCCGCAGTTTCACTCACGTAACACACAAACATTCCATATACAAAACTTCACTCAACTATTTCAGAAACTTGCTGGTTTGATTTCTAAAAACCCTCTCTCACTTGCATCATGAAAAGAACCTCTGCACCAAATATCAAATTTCTTGGTTCAGTATTTTCGGCTATGTGCTGTCTGTCCGTCAGTGTACCAGTCACTCAGTAATGGAAGCGTTGTATTTATAAACTATGTTCATCGTGTGTATGGGCACCGCGTCGGTAGGCACCAAAAGCTCCGACTTTTTGTTTGCGCACAATAGTATAAAAGTATCAATCGGACTCGCACATGAAGGGTTCCGTCTACAAAAATCGGCATAAAGACACATTTGTTGTATCACCCTTACATGAATAATTAATTATTACATTTTTTAGTATTTGTTGTTATAATGGCAACAGAAATATTTACCTGAGAAAATGTCAACAGCCTAGC
Organism: Eumaeus atala; assembly: GCA_017140195.1. Taxonomy (NCBI): domain Eukaryota; kingdom Metazoa; phylum Arthropoda; class Insecta; order Lepidoptera; family Lycaenidae; genus Eumaeus; species Eumaeus atala. The sequence goes on along the minus strand of JAFELO010000056.1, from coordinate 60,594 downwards.
TATCACGGTCCATTGGAAGTAGCCGGGTGATAGACAGACGGATAACGAAACATTAGTAATACTATTTAATTATTACCCTTTGGGTACGGAACCCTAAAAAGGTTAATTGTATAGAAAACTTATCCCTACACAGTACTTTGAATAGCAGCTGACTTGAGGGTACCGCGAATTTGGGTTACCCATGCCTCCCTCCCGAGAGGGTCGTGCGTTACACCTAGAAAGGACCTCATACTATAGGCTCTTAACTCTAAAAACTGCTTAGTAACTATTCGTTGAGCTGCGTCTGGTACTATACTTCTGTATAAACGTTATTCTGTCCGAGGTAGTGCCATGCTGCTCCCATTCACATGACACCACCGTAAAGGCTTGTAAGTAGCCGGTGGCCTATTCGAAAAGAGGAAAGGAGGGCAACACATCCGCATAACAATAACAATGGCGATGTTTATGGGCGTCGGCACTCGTCGAAGCATTCCGGATGCTAGTTTGTCCCCCTATACAATAACAAAAACACATATTTAGTGGCAGCAAATTTAATGTTTACCGTGTCAATTTCAAGTGGCCAGAATCGGCTCCATAGCTGAATAATTATGCTGACGTAGCCATCACTTCATACCAGCTTTATCTATAGATAATGTTGACAGTAGAAGTACTATAGATAATGTTGACAGTAGAAGTACTATAGATAATGTTGACAGTAGAAGTACTATAGCTCCGGTGTAGGTGAGCATTATGAGTTAAATACTTAGAAATTCTACGATCAGCCGAAAGAATAGAAATAACATTTAAATTTACTTCATATACAGCAAGTACATTAAAGCTGATCAATTAACAAAACATATTGACCAATTATCAATTCTTGATCAGTTACAAACACAATACGAAATCCAAAAGTCCCTTCGGTGGTACGCTAAAAGAATAGCGCACATTTAAAATCACATACAGAAAATGCGTTAATTTAAGTCATGTATCGCAACTTCATTATAGCTAATCAACTTTTCAATACCAATAATGACCAATTCAAGACATATTATTCACTACATTACAAACAACTAATATCCACTATATTAAAAGTATAATTTCCTTAAGTTGTCCCTCAATGGAACGGAGCTACAAAAGCGCAAAACGATTTGAGTAGATTTGAAGAAAATCGATCACATCACAGACAGACAGGTTTTTGGGAACTTTATATTATAATATGTGTATATCCAATTTTAGCTTGTCTGTCCGGGATTGGTAGTGCATTGTTCTGTTAGTGTATGAGTCGGGACAAACCATTTTATTAATATATTTATTTGTTCAAATCAAATGATAATATTTAAATGTTTCAATTCTTGGAACCTAACTAGAGTAATAGTCAATTAATGATCAATTCGATTCATGCTGCGTCCCTTACTGGGCCAGGAGTTAGAATGTACCGAACGCAAGGGGACTTTCCTCTGATTGGAAAGAGTCTGGTTCCATCTGAGGGACAGGCTAGTCGCCGAGGTGTCCGCTCGCTGACATATTCAGGGCAGCCAATGGTACCCACGTAGACCTACTACGTATTGGGTTTATGCACGACTCCCTCGCTCCCATTATACCTAGAACCGATGACTGTGCGTAAAAACATTTTATTATTTAGGTATTTGTTTGCCAAACAGAATCACGTAGCACTTGTTTGTCTTTCTATAATATGAAAAAAAATTGAATTGAAACTCCCTTATATAATGTGACACATACTATACAAGTATAACACACAATACTACACGTAGCGTCGGACGCGGATATAAAGACAGTCGGCGGTGATCATGAATGGAGTTGTGAACGGGAGGGGGAAGGGGGTGATGGAATCGCGCCGAAACTCGCAGCAGTCGGAGTCGCGAGTTGAGAGTGAGCGAGCATCATAGCGGGGAACTTGCGGCGCGAGTGCGTACTGGTGCAGATAACGGAGTGAGTGCGTGCGCGAGTGAGTGATACCGGTGAGGTGCGGGATCTGGTTCTAGCGGATACCGGGAGACCATAACGGACAGAAGAGGTTTGTTTACTAATTGGAACAAATTAAAAAATCACATTCCCGGTCGAACTTACTTTGGCAATATTTTTGCAGCAAAAAGAAAATACAGACCACGATACAGTCAAATAGTCTTTGGTGTGTCTTAGACAATGGCACACTCTTCCTTTACTATTTTGGCACAAACCAAAACCGATTGAAAATAATTAATTAAATTAGCAGACGAAAGTTTTATCTCTTAAAACTTGACTGAAAACTTAAACACTTTGCACTAGTGAAACATATAGTCATCACGACTTTTACCAAATCACTAACAATAAAATATTTCGATCATAAATTCAAATAATTTAATAATTCACAAGCTTTTTATGACTTTTAACCATTGAGTGTCATCACTCAATATAGGACCCACGATTCCTGTCTTCAATACTTTAAGCATTTTAATTAATTTCAAATTATACTATTTTGATTAGAATTTTGATTTGCTAATAGTATTAGAATGTGTTCGGAACAATTGGGAAATTACTGTATGTTTGCCAGTATGTGTCGGGCAAAATAATATAAACACTGAGGTGCAGTCATTTGAACGGTAATTATAAAGCAATTTGAAAAAATTATACCGGCTCAGGTTTTTGAAGTCGGTTTGTATTTTTGTTACTTTCAGTTTAATAAAAACTGCCCTAACTTTGAGGAAATCTTCATTGTTCCTTAAATTAAAATAAATTTAAATTAATGAAAACTAATGATGTAAATCGATCAGTTAGTTTTAGAGATGTACGTGGGGAAATATACATACATACATACATACATACGTGTCTAATTGAACATCTTCTTTTCTTAGGTCGGTTCAACACCTAGATATTTTTACACACGCAGATATAGTAATATTTTGATAATATGCCTAAATTATGCTAATATAATTTAAATTAAGCTTTAAATTCAGTTTGCTACACCTAATTTATATTTTAAAATATCAGTATAGTTCTTGGTGGATTATATTAATTCATAATAGGATTATTGTAATTTATTTGGAACATTATTAAAAAGAATGAATACTGACTAGTACAGAGTATACAGTAGGAAACTTTACTTAACTATATTATTGAAATATTATGGAATAAGTAGAGCAAAGCATTTCTCTGAAGCCATTAGTCCAAATTACATTTGCTAAGATATTATCGACTGTAAATTATAACGTAGATGAACTTTACGTCAATAAACATTATTAAAGTAATATTTCTTATTCAGAATCAATGGTTTTTAGTCAGGGATAGCTTTATAATAGTCAATCTCTCCATTTGTCTCCATATCTCCTAAATACGAATTTCTTAACGTTTGTTAAATTATTGTGTCCTTTACATAAATGGTCTTTTTCTGCAACTATCTGAGATCTACATATAGTTTTTAAACATTTTTGTGCTGGGATGCTCTATCCAAATTCTCTGAATTTTCCCAAATTATTATTGCGTAATCAAGAAAACAGAGTGTGATGTATCTGCGATAAACGCTAAAAACAATCTCTGTAGTTGTCATTTTTTAATTCTTTTTACGTGAATAGAAAACAAATAATTCCAATCACAGTCCTACTAATATTATAAACGCGGAAGTTTGTAAGTGTGGATGGATGTTTGTTACTCTTTTACATGAAAACTATTGAATGCATTTGAATGAAACTTTACAATAGTATTGCTTATATATTATTATGACACATTGGAAATATAGTTATAATATCTTTTTTATACAGGAATACAGAAATAATATCTTTTTTTCTGTAGACCATGCGGGCGAAATCGCAAGTAACAGCTAACTATGAAACAAATTAGTCAAAAGTTGTCTGTGTGTGATCGATTTTCTCGAAATAAGCTAAACTGATGTTCATGCGGTTTTCTCCCTCTAATAGAGTGATTCTCGATGATATTTAGTTAAATGTAATTAAGCTTTAAATGCCCTTTTTCTCTACGTTCAAACAACTACAAAAGCTAACTAAACTTTAAAAGAAAATAATATATCGATGATAGACTATTATTATTGGTACCTATAAAAAATGTTTGACGTCATTGGACATTATAATGACATATTACCGATTCTATAGCATAGCAAGAAACAAAAAATATGCTAATGATAGAAATGAATTAAAATACAGAAGAAACTGACGAAACTCGGAATACGCTTTGACCGAGCTAATGTGTTTATTATATATAAACAAATGTTGATTTGAGCTCAAAATCGCGAATCACTGAGATCATAATTAAAGTTCAGAGCGAACGTATCCAACTGACCCGGAGCGTCATTTATTCAAGAATCCTCATATCTTCTTTGCATAATTTTCATGTCCTATATTTGTGTATGCTCATGAGCGCTAGGAAACAAATTATATTATTTAAATTCTTATTGTCGACTACCGACACCCATAGACATTCTCACAAACAGAAGTTACGGCAGGAGGAGGATAACATCCACACGGGTAATAGTTATGCAGATGCGTTGCCGTTCTTAAACCTAAGGGCCACCAGAAACTCCTAAACCACACGAAGCACGATAGTTGTCACTTGACGTCGATGTAATGTCAATTAGATGCTCCGTGCAGGCCTGATTTGACTACTGCAACAATGGCATTACCGCTTCAGTTGTGTTCACAGTTCATTTGTGGGCTACAATTATATGCATCGTCATCATCATCAGGTCAAAGCATGATATACATCGTCATCATCATCAGGTCAAAGCATGATATACATCGTCATCATCATCAGGTCAAAGCGATATACATCATCGTCATCATCAGGTCAAAGTGATATACATCGTCGTCATCATCAGGTCAAAGTGACATAACATCGTCGTCATCATCAGGTCAAAGTGATATAACATCGTCGTCATCATCAGGTCAAAGTGATATAACATCGTCGTCATCATCAGGTCAAAGTGATATAACATCGTCGTCATCATCAGGTCAAAGTGACATAACATCGTCGTCATCATCAGGTCAAAGTGATATACATCGTCGTCATCATCAGGTCAAAGTGATATACATCGTCGTCATCATCAGGTCAAAGTGATATAGATCGTCGTTATCATCAGGTCAAAGCGATATACATCATCGTCATCATCAGGTCAAAGTGATATACATCGTCATCATCATCAGGTCAAAGCGATATACATCATCGTCATCATCAGGTCAAGGTGATATACATCGTCGTCATCATGAGATTAAAGTGAAATACATCGTTGTTTGCATCAGGTCAAAGTGATATAAATTGCCGTTATCTTCTGTTCAAAGTGATATACATCGTTGCTTGCATCAGATCAAAATGATATACATGGTCGTTATCATCAGGTCAAAGTGACATACATCGTTGCTTGCATCAGGCCAAAGTGATATACATGGTCGTTATCATCAAGTCAAAGTGACATACATCGTTGCTTGCACCAGGCCAAAGTGATATACATGGTCATTATCATCAGGTCAAAGTGACATACATCGTTGCTTGCATCAGGCCAAAGTGATATACATGGTCGTTATCATCAGGTCAAAGTGGTATACTTTGTCATTATCACCTTCAATGTCGTTATTCATCCATCACGCATGTACTACGATACGTTAGCCTCAGTTTCGTGAAGTGAGTCCCTGTAATTCACAAATGGCACAAAACGCGAAAACATATCCGTTACCTTGCGGTGATCATAGTAGCTAGAGGCACCTCCCCGGACGTAGCTAGTGCAATCGCACGCCATCTCTTGCGAGATGATTATTTTCTTACTAAACTGTGCGAAAAACAACATTGAATGTAATAAATTATATCAGGCCTGGTAATATGTGCGAGGAGTGATACATCTTTTCTCCCTGACATCCGAAACGACATTTTCCTTTAAGGAAGGCCATTTGGGTTATCTGGGCAGAAAATTATATTACTGAACGACTGCCTGCCGCTCATGGTTTTTCGAAATTTACTCCTTGAGAACAAATGTTGACGCGCGGTATGAAACATTTAACTCCAACTCCGGTCCTGTTAGTAGTGGCGCTATGGTGTTAAGCTAGTGTCAGCCTTCCTCGATAAATGGACTATTCAACACGAAGATATTTTTTTTTTTCAATTCGGGCGAGAATTTCCCGAGGTTAGCGCGCCCCAATAAACAAAAGAATTCTTCAGCCTTATATTTGATTGTGAATTTAAATATGAGAGGTAAAATCGTGTAAAACAGCAATTAAATATTGGAACGTGATGCTCTGCCGCAGTCACATAGTAAATACATCGCATCGTTTGACTATAACGAACTTGACCCTGAAGTGGAATGTGCGTAACATTTCACTTCAGGGTCAAGTTTGTTCTTGAAAACTTCATTTATTTTTGGGATACACAATTATTTTTGGGATAGGAGATAAACGAGAACACGGTGCGATTTGACGTCTACTGACGCCCATAGATATACGCATTATTGTCATACAGGTACGTTTCTCCCTCGCTTTCAATAGGACACATGATGGCATAAGAGGCAAGCGAGCAATTACAGCCTTCTATTAGGTACCAACGCTCATAAATATCCGCCAAATCCGTTCTATTGCACATACGTTGCCCTTCTTTATCCAATTTCACCTGATGTACCACCGTCTCTATCACTACATATAAGTATTGTATGAAGTAGCCATTCGTGCCGGCCCCATCCGACTGTGACGCAGCAATAGTCGTGTAAATAGCATACAGCTTACACACCGCCAGAGGCCAGCGCTCGATGTGTCTCACATTAGCATGCGACCCGCCGGTTAGCGACTGACGTCTTTGCAACAGTACCTACTAACTTTACATTCAACTATAAAATTAATACATTCAACTATCATTATGTTAATACGTGAAGCAAAAACCCATTTTTATGAAAATTATAGGGCCGGAGAAGTATACGACATATAGTTCTATAATAATCATCATTACCAGCCCTTATTGCTCCACTGCTGGCCGTAGGCCACTTTCAATGAAAGCCAAGCCGGCCGATCTCGTGCTACTTGTATCCATCCCGGACCGGCTAATGCACGGAGGTCGTCTTTCCACCTGGAGAACGGTCGACCAACACTTCGTTTTCCTAAACGCGGCCTCCACTCCAGAACCTCAGTGGCCCAGCTGCCATCTGATCTTCGGAGTGTGTGACCAGCCTATTGCCACTTCAGCGGGCTTATTCTTAGCGTGTTATCAGATATTTTAGTTATCTGCCTTATGAATTCGTTACGAATTCTATCGGACAAAGAAACACCCGACAGAGCACTGCCCAATAGCCCGCTGAGCTACCGCAAAATTTCTAGGACTGGTCCGTCCTAAATTAAGAGGCCATGTTTCGGCCCCGTAGGTCATCGCTGGAGAACGCATTGGTTGAAGACTTTTGTCTTCAAGCTCTGCGGTATAGAATGTGACAAAGCTTCCGGAATGCTTCCCAAACTTACTGAACCCTTCTATCGGCTTCCTTCTTGAAGCTATGTCAAACTTGTTGCAATAGTTGTCCGAGGTAGGCATATGCGTCTACGACTTCGAGAAAAGCACCACCGACCTTTGTCTTATCCAAGTTCATCCTAAAGGCAATACGTCGGGAGGATTCATTTAGGCTGTGCAGCATATCCTGCAAGCTCTCCAACTATTCGGCCAACACAACGATAGTTCTGTAATATATTTATAAAAAGCTTTTACAGACCAGCTGCAATGGAAGTCAAGTTCTTTATAACTATGAAAATTTTTATCTCTTAGCTATCACTATGATAGTTACGCTGGCAATATTGTTACATTTGTGACAATAGTGCCAGTGTGTGTCTTGAAGGGCTCAACAGATGTTGTCGAGATGGTCTGAAGCCTCGATCGGTGTCTTTCATTAGAATTACCCAAAAGGAGCCGCTTTTGGGTAAAAAGGTAAAAAAGACTTCACTGTCCGTCTGTTTATAGCCAAGATTTATCTCATACACCGTGACAGCTAGTTGAAAATTTCACAGATGATGTGTGTTTCTTGCCGCTAGACAACAGTATATAGTTAAATTAATATTATAGTTATATCACTTAAAATTTAAATAAACCATTATTATAATTTTATTTACTTCAAAATATAATTATAAACAAAGCTTATGTATTTCACCCTGAGTACATACACACATACATCATCATGCCAGTTCCCTAACTGGGTAGGCAGACAGAACAGAGCGCCACATGTCACGATCCTTACATACCTGAGCATTTTAGAAATAAAATATGACTCACGCTCAACCCTACAAACTCCTCTATTTATAAATTAGTTTCCATAACAATAGGTCTTGGTGTTCCTTGTGAAACTTTCACTGGCAGAAATTGTAAAAATACTTGTTTGTTTATTAGTATCGTAGAAATACCTTTTTTGTTAGCGAGGGGAAACGCATTTACCCGCTTTCACCGGCACTGGGTGGGGTCCAGTGGTGTGTGGGGCTCGCAGCACATTATAGTGCCGAATACTCACAAAAACCACTGCGAGTACCATCCGTGTCGCATTTGGTAAGGAGCCCCGGAACAACAAATCGTCAGGGCATCTCTACGGTTAGTCAGCCCCCCGAGGGACCGACGCCTCCTCCACAGAATTGCTGCCCCGCACTACAGGACAACCCCACCAACTTTTAGACAGAGCAGTGGGGTGAGGTTCCCATCGTCGCCCCTTGCCCCGTGCGCCGAATCGCTTCCTGTTGCTTCTTTGTCCCCTCTTCTTATAAGACGGACACAAAGCGCAGACTTCGTCTGCATTCACCCCAGGCCACTAAGCCCCGCCGTGACAAGGCTTGAATTATAATGGGGACCGTAGAAATACCAAATGTACTTATACTTAAGTGTTTCTATTACAATCACAGACTTCAACATTTTTTGTAGATAATTGAAAAAATCCTTGTGTGGGGTTAATCACTTGGTTGCGTGGAATGTTTTAAACATAAAACAATTTAGCGAATCCATAAGAACTCTCCAGAAGCACATCGTTTATTTTTTTTCTTGGTGATTTCGTTTTGCGAAGCGTTTTCTTGGTGATTTCGTTTTGCGAAGCGTTTTCTTGGTGATTTCGTTTTGCGAAGCGTTTTCCTGCCAACGCGAGAACACGACGCTAACGACGTTGATGAAAAACAATTGATTTTTTTACAATTAGGACTTTAAAAACCAAGTACAGCCTCCGATCAGAAGGGTACCCTTGGATTTTGAGGGAGGGGGAGGAGATAATTTCCTGCTAATGTGGCTTTTACCTCCATCACACCACTGCTGTACCTCTGTCTCCAAACGGATGTTTATGGGCGGCGTTATTTGCCTACACGGTCCCAATGACTCGTCTCCCCCCTTTAAAAAAACTCATTTCTTCGGCTTTTTTTAAATATAGCAAAACAAGCAGTGTGAACCGTGTGGCGACTACAAACACTCATAAACATACGCATAATTCACAGATATATTTCCCCCCTTCCCCTCTCTTTTCCATTCGGCCACCTGAGACTAACAAGCCGCACTAAACGTGACACAGAAACTGTCACGTGGTGGTTCAATGTAAGCGACACGTACCTCACGTTCATACTAAAATGTCCATTGTCTTGCTGTCTTATATTTTGTGCCGTAAGTATTAATTTCAAATCTTTTAACGATCAATATTTTTCACTTGTGTTAATGTGTAACAGTGTATTCATGTTTACATCCTCAATGAATGTCCCTTTCTTTCTCCACGGTCGTGCTGGTCCAATTCGACTGCAATGTAGCATGGTACTGTCAGGTCACGTGTCCTGAAGATCTATTATTTTATTATAACATTCCACGCACACACTTTGTGCTTAACCCGACACAACGATTGTTTTAATTATCTACAAAAATGTTGAAGTTATTTCTATTAGGTATTTCTACGATACCCATTATGGTTCAGCCTCGTCGCGGCCGAGCTTAGTGGCCTGGGGTGAATCCAGGCGAAGTCTGCGATTTGTACTGTACCCCTCTTATAAGAAGAGGGGACAAAAGAGCAACAGGAGGCGCTTCGGCACACGGGGTAAGGGCCGAGAATAGGAACCTCACCCCATTGCTCTAACCCAAGGTTAGTGGGTTGTTTTGTAGTGCGGAGCAACATTCTGTGGAGATGGCGTCGGTCCCTCGAGAGCTGAATAGCCGTCGATGAGCCCTGATGATTTGTTGTTTCGGGCACCTGACCAAAGACAGCAATGCTGATGGTACTCGCGGTGGTGGCTTTCGTGGGTATTCGGCACTAAAACGTGCCGCGAGCCCCACATACCACTCGACCCCACCCAGGGCCGGTGAAGGCGCGTCAATGCGTTTCCCCGCGTCAACAAAAAAAAAAACATATTTCAGAGTACTACTAAGTATGGGTAACCCTAAAGTAGTGTATTAGGTCCTTTTTATTTCTTATTTATATTAATGACTTAGTCAATGTCACAAATCAACATGTAACATTCTTTGCAAATGACAGCATAATTTTATTTATAAGAATAGATGCATCGGGTTTATAAAATAAGATAAATATTACATTTGAACATTTATTTACATAGCCATGTAACAGCCACTTAAATGAAATTTCTAGGGTAAAAACTTGATAGCAAGCTAAAATGGAATGAGCATATAAAATCCATAAGCAAAAAATTTAATTACAAATATAGCGAATATGCCCACTCTCTTAGCGGCGTATCATGCATATGTCGCGCCTCATATCAGATACGGAATAATGTTCTGGGGAAATTCTACAGACGATCAAATTGCATTCAGAGCTCAAAAAAATGCATTAGGGCAATATGTAAAATAGGAAAAAGGGAATACTTGTAAGCCTCATTTTACGAAATTTATTTATTTTAATTAATTTATTATTTTATATATTCTAACATTAACATGTTTATATACGAATGCGCAGTTTTCGTAAAAGAAAATTTAATACAGTATGAAACATTCTCCGTCCGTCACAAAAATAAACTTCAAACTGTAAACGCAAATTCCCAAATGTGCTATCAATCTTCTCAAATGAGAAATCAGAGCTATGAATGTATTGCAGCCATTTAAAAGAATATTAAAAAAATATTTAATTGAAAGAAGTTATAACAATTTAAACAAATGTCTGAAAGAAATAAAGCCTTATGATTAAAAAACCCTCAATTTTCTGATTGATTATAGACCATTTCTTACAAATTGTAGCATTTGTGACATATGTGTAGTTATATATTTTTTCTAACTTAATGTAGATGAAGTCATTGTATTGATTTAATGATTCCGACATTGTAAAATTACCAGTATGTATTTACATAATTATAGGACGGTGAAATTAATAATAATGTGATATGTTAATGACTAAATCCAATAATATGCATTATTTGCATACCTTCAATGGTTAAACGTTGGTTTTTATTTGTACCTACAATTGCAAAAGTAAATGATTGATTGATTGATATAAATATTATATGTACCAAGAGTAGAGTAGAGACCAAAGTATGGCGATACGGAACAGTATACTATGAGTCTTCGATCAACCATAACCACTAGATACATAATCCACATCAAACAAACGTACATGCCAAATGTCTTACCACTTTAAGTATAGGTAGAAGAAAATCAACTTATGCCGGAGTCAATTATTCCAAATACAAAAACTAGTTTCAATTACAGTTGTTACTATAAAACGTATCTTGTATAATTTAAATATTTGATTTAACACTTTTTGTTCATGGTTACTTAATTTGCATACTGTATAAATATATGACTCCACAGTAGGCATATAATATTATACAATAGTCACGCCATGTGAGGAGTCTAATTAAAGTAGTCTGTGTTCACGTGTAATGTGGGCTGTGTCGTCACAAACTGCACGGCTCTTTGCTTAATTAGAGCAGATGACGTGGTAGAGTCACTTCTTAGGAACTAAATAGCAGCTACACGGCTAGAAACACTTGAATACGTGTGTAGCAATTGCAATGTAATTGAATGAGAGCGGTGCAGTTGTTCTCAACGATCGTGACCGCTAATCTGTCTCCTGTCTAAATTCGTTCGGTTTGTGAGACTCTGGGGGGCCATCGGGCGAATGGGGGCAAGAATACATTGCATCTGTGTAAATTTTATCGTGTTGATGTATATGGGCGTCACCTAAATAATACAACTGCTCCTTTCCACCCAGCTAAAAAAAATCAAGCCCGCATTGTTGCATCCTAAAGAAATGAAAATGCCGAACATTTGCCTTGCCATCAGTCCAGGGTAAGCCCGACCACGCTGCAAATAATAAGTAGGCAGATTATTCTAATTCAAAATAAAAAGTATTCTGAATGAAAGTATTTAAGGCCCTCTCAACGACGAAGCCTGCCACCTGTCCGTAGAAACTATTATAAAAATAGAGGTAGAGGGTAAAACGTTTATAAAGAGTTAATAGTTTCTCGGTGACCTAGGATCAAGAAATTTGGCAAGATGTATGCAGATAGAGTGAAAAATCCGACATTGGACGTTAATGGTTATTCTAGTGATCAGCCTCGTCTTCATCCATGAACAACAGGGTCGGGATTGCCAACTTACCAAACTATACACTAAAACCTTCTCGGAGATCGCCATATCTATGAGTGGGTATAACATGAAAATCCGACATTTTTAGAAGATCACCTACAGATTTTTGGGGAGTTTGTTTTATAATGTGCATCATCATCATCATCATTATCAGCCCTTATCGGTCCACTGCTGGACATAGGCCTCTCTCAGTGAACGCCAAGATGACCAATCTCGTGCTACGTGCATCCATGCCGGACCGGCTACTGCACGAAGGTCGTCTTCCCACTTGGTGAACGGTTGACCTACACTTCGTTTTACTAAACGCGACCTCCAATCCAGAACCTGGCTGGCCCATCTGCCATCTGTTCTTCTGAATGTGTGACCAGCACATTGCCATTTCAGCGAGCGTATTCGCCGCATGATATCCGATACTATAGTTCTCTGCTTACGACTTCGTTACAAGCTCTGTCGGACAGAGAAACACCCAACATAGCACGTTCGATAGCCTGTCAAGCTGCCGCAAACTTGCGGGCCAGTCCTAAGTTAAGAGGCCATGTTGCGGCCTCGTAGGTCTTCACCGGGAGAACGCATTGATTGAAAGCCTCTGCGGTATAGGTGACGTGAGAATAAGGCGTAGCTTCCGGGATGCCGCCCAACCCAACTAAATCTTTCTATCGGCTTCCTTCTCGAAGTTATATCTGCCAAATTTCAATAATTGGCCAGGGTAGGCGTATTCGTCTACGACTTCAAGAATAGCACCATCGACGTAGGGGCCGGCCTGGGGAGAACGTGTTCATTAAACATGACCTTTGTCTTGTCCAAGTTCATCCTAAGGCCAATACGTCGGTAGGATTCATTTAGGCTGTACAATATTTCCTGCAAGCTCTCCAACGATTCGGCAAACACAACAATATCGTTGGCGAAACGCAGATGCCTCTCAGTATTCGCCGTTAATACTTATGCCGCATTCTGCACAGTTCGCACAGTATAAAGTCTTAAGGATGTCCTCTAAAGCATTAGTGAACAGTTTCGGGGAAATGACATCCCCCTGTCGTTCTCCTCGATGCAATTGGATTGGTCTTGTTTGACCTCCCGGTATCAGAACGGACATAAAAGCAGCGTCATACAATGCTCTCAGTACTTCGACGTATCGCCAATCGACCTGACATCGCTGTGAAGCTTCTAGAACAGCACAGGTTTCGACGGAGTAAAAATCTTTCTCATAGCCCACAAGGGCAAGGCACAGCGGCTGATTGTACTCATGTATCTTTTTTAGAACTTGCCTTATTGTGAAAATGTGGTCCATGGTGCTGAATTTTCTGCGAAACACAGCTTGCTCTGGTGGCTGGAATTCGTCAAGCTTTGTGGTGGGACGGTGTGTCTAGACTCTTGAGAACAACTTGTATTTACAAGTTATAGCCATATTTATGGCCAAGAAGTGAAATTGGTCTGTAAGTTTGAAGACTTCCAAGCCATGCCGTGGGAGGTACGCTCCGCCGAAGGACAAAATTAAAAATCTGTTTTAGCTCTCTTAATACAGCTTCGCCTCCTGCTCTAAGAAACTCTTCTGTAATTCAGTCCTTCCCCGGAGCTCTTCCCCCTGCGCAAGAGCCAGACTAATCTCACTTAATCAGTCCAAATCAGTCCAAACCTTTGTCAGAAGAGTTTTTTCCAAGCTTTTACACAAAAACATTTGATCCTCTATTTTGCACAATCGCTTCGGTAAACCGTTGCGTGTTTCACGTCGAAGAAGCTTGACATCGGCAGACGTAACATCTTTGTGTGCTCGTTCTTCCCTCATAAGGCCAAGCGTCTCATCTGAGGGTTTGGCTTTCCTGATTGTATACTTACTAATACAATATCCTTCACCCACGTCCCGCATGCAATCAATCACGCCCCTCATGGCCTCGTCAATTTTCATTGTAGTTTCCGACATATCTAGGGCATCGAACTGGTTTTGTAATTCCAGTTGGAATTTTTCGGAACCTTCCATGGTTAGTTGGAAATTAGGTCGGAGTGTCGACTAATTAATTGACGTGCTCGCGTTGATGTAGTCTTATTCAGAGAGCCTCTAACCAATTGGTGATCACTTCCGGTATTAAAACTGTTGATCGCAGAGACATCCCTAAATATATGCTTTCGGTCCGTCGTAATAAAATCAATCTCGTTCCTTGTTACAGTAGGGCCTTACAGGTGTTATGTAAGGACTTTGAGACAACTTCATAGGTTGTCTCCACGTCGTCATCGGAATGTGTCGAGGTTGGTGCGTATACTTGTATCACTTAAAGTATGAATTACACCACCCTAACCGACACACTAGAGATTTCGAGTATGTTGCCTACGAGGAACTTATTCACGTGGAATCCCACGCCGCCTTGTGATAGAGTGTCGTCTTCCCTGAAGTGGAAAAAGTGACTCGATGGACAGAGTTATGGTGTCTTCGGACTTCAAATAGCCACAGAACGTGCAATTGGATTTTTTTCGTGCAAACAACGAGCTTGCTGAAACCTCGTCGTTATTAAGAGACTCGTGCCCTTTGACGACTTTTACGTTAGCCTAAGCTTAAGGATTGAGGGTGAGGGTATGCTTAGGGCGCCCCACACAGCATAATGTGTATAACTCATAGTAAATATCAAAAAAAATATTTGCAGTTCGTATTATAGGAAATTGTTCAGTCAACTTTGAACTGAAACATTCAATAGACAAAATTGAATTCTTCTTTTAAATATCTCCCATTGGTACGGAACCCGCGGCTTTTTTTCGTAACAATTTATGGCCAAATCTGTTTTTCATATTTCTTATTTTCAAATTATTAGACAGAGTTAATTTGAAATGATACATTTTCTACTTACTTACTTATTAAAAAATATTGTAAAATATTTGAGTTATCGCTGTATAAATAGTTCTGCAATCCTGTAACTTAGCTCCACTATTGCAACAATATGTAGTCGAAGCGTCTCAACTTAACAATATTATTGAAAAAGATCCAAGATTATAAAATATGCGAACAGTCCACCCGTCACCATAGCTTTTACAGCTGTATCTGAAACATAGAGCTTGTAAAGTTACTTATTAAACCACAATAAATTCCTTCAACTCTTTTACTGTAATGAGTAACATTTGCGTAAAATTAGGATATCAATATTGTATAAATATGAACAGTATACATTTAACATAAAGTTCAAACGTGATTTTTTATTAGGTTTTTTAATCCGGTTTTTATATAATATCATGTTATCTTTAACAATCATTTAAAATAATTGGACACGAATAGGATGAGAGGTGGATTTATATTTTGCATTATTGTATTATTTGAACAATTTTCTTACTCCGATTTGGAATATAATGCGAGATGGTTTGATAACAAGTATTAATTTTATATTTTTATGATATTATGTAAGACATATTGTATCAGTTGGGTCCACAGCGGGTAAGTACTTATCATTCATTAATTAAATATCGATAACGATAGTGTTCCGGGGACAAGTGTCTTTGGACACTATTAGTTAAATATAAAGTACGACAGATTACAGAATGAGTCTGCTTCATAAGAGAAGTCAATGCGAACCTTATGTATATTACATACTTAATTAGTTTCGTAATGAATGTATGTAGATTTGTGTGTTCCTTGACACAGTCTAACGTATGGCGTTCATCTTGATAATAGGAGATAAAATTTAAGCAGATTTAAGTGGTCGAACGTCGCGTTTTTCAATTGAATGGCCGAGTGTTAAGTTTTTCAATTGAATGTATATTTTAACATTTTCTTCTACAATATAATGTAAGGTTATATAATTATCGTGACCTCTCGTACTATAAAGATGTCGTAGTTATGGTATATTATACACACGAGGGCAGGTTCCCTCAATAATCGCCAGTTTTTGTATCACATGATCAAAATTCCGCACATGACCTTTTCTGACATAAAACGGGTATTGAGACGGCTCGGACGTAGTCATGTTCATCCTTAGATTTGCTTTTAGATTCGTCCATTGAAAATGACAGTTGTAATTAAATACGTAAATAAATGAATACACATGTTTTATTAAAAGGTAGTCCCATACTGTATTGCATCCGAGTTGGGCCGTCACATGTTGGGGGTTTCAAAATTGTTAGAGAAAGCGCATATAGTTAAATGCTGTCGGCTACTTCTTTTATCATAGACACCAAAAGCACTGACAGGTAAGAGATAAGAATGTCACTATTATTTCTGACAATTGAATGTAAGACTTGACATCTATATTCATAAAAGTGACTTATTTTAATATATTACAACAGAAACGTAAAATACCCCGTAGCATTTTTTTATTTATTAGTTTGGTAGATCAGACCCCTAAGGGTCCAACTCCACCTCCATAGATGGAGTAACCCCGCACTACAGGACAACCCCACCGACTTTGGGACAGTGCAATGGAGTGAGGTTCTCAACCTCACCTCTTGCTCCGTGCGCAGAACCGCAATCCCCTGTTACTCTTATGTCCCCTCTTCTTAAAAGAGGGATACCGAGACCTATTCCTTCTCCTGACATGTAAGCGCCCTTTTCTTATAAGTGGGGTGCAAAGATCCCCCTCGGTACTGTTGGCTTCGCCTGGGTTCACCCCAGGCTACTAAGCCCCACCGCCACGACAAGACTTAAACCATGGTAGGAAGGCAGTTAGCCCCTCAATAACAACAACAAATAACCTTCCAGTAAGACTCGGTTGAAACTTGATTGGAGCTGAAGACTACACTTTATCTAGCCCCGAGATTAATCCGCTGGACTATGTTTCACGGTCAGTTTTAGGGACTGCAGCTTGCTCTAAACGCCATGATAGTTTGGAGTCCCTGAAACAATACATACGATTGGCAGTAAAGAATTTCCCCATGGAAAGAGTGCGTGCTTCTATTGATAACTTGTCTTAACGTTTAAAGGACTATATTGCAGCCAATGGAGACCACTACGAATAAGCTTATATTTGTAATTGTTTTATATTTGTGTGTCGGACTAACACACTGTAAAATAGTAAATGTTTAAGTAACAGTTAAAAATTTGTTTTTCTTTGTAGTTATTAAATAAAATAGAAAAAATATCACAAAATCATAAATGTCTAATTCTTACGAGTCTTTCAATATGAGATTTATCAATTATACTTTGTTATTCGTATAAATTACGTTTTAACTAAGATACATTAAATTAATTATAATTTTGTATTCAATACATATTCTGGTCTGTTGTTGTTCTTTTCTCGAGTCAAAGATAAAATATATTTCACTCAAAAGAAGAACATTCTTTTTTGTTGATAAACATAACGGATGTTTATCAACAAAAAAGAATGTTCTTCTTTTTGCATTGCAACTTTACAGATGTTTATCGCAAACTAATAGACGAACACAAATTACTTCACACTTCACAGAATTCTGCTATTGTTACAGGCTTACTTGTGTGAGATTTTCAACCCTCATAGACGTAAAACAATGTAAATTAGAATCATATTGATTTTGTAATACGACGAAATATTATAACGTGTCAGTTGTCATTGCCTACCGTCTTAACCCCGGGTGGTCACTGAAAATCGGTGGCAGTGAATCTAAATTCCCCTTCGTATTCCGAGTGACATTCTGTGCTACATTGCTGTGCAGATTACAATTAATAATATCTAAGTGCCTAATGTATTTGATTTTTCTTTTTTATTATCTATTTTATGTTTACTTTGTCTGTGGTGTTGTGAAGCAGAGAATATAAATATTTTTTTATTCCCATTCAATTTTATTCTAAAAAATATATGAAGTAGACAATCTTCGAAGAAGTCATAAAGGGTCCAATACCGCATCTCATGGTCACAGTAGTGTCTTTGTGGTGTACGGCACAGCCGATGACGCGTCTGTCCTCTCATCAGTGGTCCAAGCATCATTTCATTATATCGATTCAGTGATTTGTAAGATATTTTATTAAATAATTAGGATTACAATCAGTAGCGCCTACCCTACTGCAGTGACGAAAATGACTCATCGATAAGTCCGTATCAGTACCAGAACTTGTTTGTTACTCTTTAAGGCAAAAACTCAAAAGATTTAATTTACCTTTGGGATAGGTTTTATGAGTGGAACCGCGGGGCACAACAGTATTCAAAATACTTGTTAGCCTAGCACATGTTCCGAAATTCTCTAACCCAAACATTTAAGGTATAATGATATCTGGAGCTTTAATGATAAAGCCGAGGATAAGCCACGTCGAGCCAGGCTTAGGTGCATGCGGGCGAAGCCTCAGCTGCCGGGGGCAGGAGCAACGCATCGAACTTCATGGCTGATGATTTGTGTGTCAGCATCATTTATTATAGATAAACCGTAGTTTGTTTTTGTGTTTACAAATCCGATTAATATTCGCATGGTTAATGGTTGAGTATGCATCTCCTTCGCGTCATCCCCGCAATGAGCCACCAGCTACTCACAAACTTCACGAAGTGCGACAGCATAGCTATCAATTTGAGGCGGTATCATGTGAGCTAGTGGTACCTCCCCGGTCGTGTTCACCCAATTCAGCTGCAACGCAACATGTCACTGTCTCTTACTAAAGTCTTACTTGGGGTACCCCTAAGCTAGTCAAAACACATACTAGGTTTCATGTCCCCACACAAGATATGTGTTTCGAATTCGCTAAAAAACACGCTAATATAAATATGCGATTCTAATAAAACTTATTTTCAGGTATGTGGCCAAAATATACATTAAAGCCTTCCTCTATTCAAGGTTGAAAATCGAAATGATTTTGAGAAAATCTATCACATACAGACAAGCAGCTCTTGGAGACCTTGTTTTACATATTATTAGATGAGATGAGATAGATAGAACAAACACAAACAGAAGTCGAAACGTAGTTATCTGTACTGTAAACATTATTAATAGAAATGTTATTATAAGACACACGCTACTAAGTATTCACTGATGCCAGAACCAAGTATCTATAGTAGGCAGTCGCTTAAAGTATGACAAAATTACCAATAGATTATACACATTTTGCTGAAAACAATATTGAAATGAGTCAACCTGAAAATTAAACGACGAAAATTGAGTTCTCTCTGCCACACCTCTTCCCTAAACTACACCTCTCCGTTCCGTCACGGGCAAAAACTAAACCAGTACAAACTAAGACAAGAAGCCGGCCTATCCGCCAAAGTGCCCATCAAATTAATTTACAACTAACATTAAGTTAAAAGTTTAAGGATATCAATTAACTGGAACGAATTTATTGGTCGTGTATCTCGTAAATCCGACCTTGGATAAACCTTGAGAGTTGAGTTTTGAGACAAGTTTTTTTAACATTTTTTAAAATTAATTGCAATTATGTTGTGATCGGTGCTCCACACATGTTTCGTAAGCCCACTGCTATTGCCACACCTCCGTCACCACTCGCTACCCACTGGTGTTACCATCACCACATCATGATAGTGATTGTGGTATACTAATATTATATAATATTATCTGTGGGCTTGTCACACCACGTTAGTCAATTCCTGTGGTAATTACCGTAAGGACTTGTGTACAGGTACTAGACAACGGAGATATATTTAATATTCTAATATTAATAAATATTTAAGATTTTTATTATATAAATACATATAACAACAACAACAACACATCATCACCTGTTTCCTAACGGGGCAGGCAGAGAGAATAGAGCGCCATATGTCACGATCCTTACATACCTGCCTTGCCTCCTCGAATTTCATAAATCTCTTCATACAAACACGCCGGTTGCGGAGACTCCGAACACCACCTTCGGACAGTACCCGACCAATTTGATCGTGGTATGTTAGTCTGGGTCAACCCCGGTACCTACATCCTTCCACATTCGCATTGTATGTCTGTTTCTTTAACCTTACATCCATCATTCTTCCTATATATCCGAACCATCGGATCATGCCCTTTCTGATTTTAGCACCGATACTTTCATTCATTCCTAATCGCGGTCGGTAAAGGTTACGTCACATGTTTTTCGCAATGACCTCATCTCGACCGCGTTAATTTTACTTTCATGCCTTTTCTGATAAACCCAAATCTTCTTCCTACAGTAACGTTGGGATTAGCTCAGGTGGAGTGAAGCTTAAAAGTACTGCATCGTCTGCATAAAACAGGCAGTTCACCACGAAATCACCCATTCTCATTCCCATATTAAATGATCTCAATCCCTGGAGACACTTATCCAAATATAGGATAAACAGGCGAGCTGACACCTCACAACCCTGCTTAACGCCAATAATGATATCAAACCAGGGCGATATTCTGCCGTCCACGCGCACACAAGCTTTGCAATCAAAGTATATGGACTGCAAAGTACGCAGCAGAGGCCCATCTATCCGATAACTGGGTAACATGTCCCAAAGTTTCTTTCACACAACTCTGTGAAACGCTTTCTCCAAATCCATAGAAACCCTTCGGCCCAGAGCCAGATGCTTTTCTACGATGTTGCGGAGTGAGAAAACTTTGTTCACACATCTTCTTTCTGACCTGAAACCTCCTTGTGAATCCCACAACATTCCTTCTGACATTCCTTGCATTCTCCTTTCAATGATTTTTCCATACACTTTCGATGCTAATCTGATCAATGATGGCTCTATAGCTATTGCAGTCCATACGTGAACCCTTGCCATTATACAAGGGCACGATGACCACACGTCACCAGTCTTCGGGCACTCTACCGGTCCTCCAGCAGGTGTTACAGAGAACACAAAAAGAGTTCCAGACTGCAGAGCCACCATATTTGATCATCTCAACCGTAACTTGGTCTAATCCCGCAAGCTTTCCGTTTCTCACACCTCTTATCGCCCATACAACCTCTTCCATAGCTATGTCCTGATATGGCCCCCCGGTCACTGCGTCATTTACGGAGTCAGAGGCGTACGCAACTTCCCGGACATACTCATACATATCTCCAAAATATTCACTCCATCGTTTTAACACACTTTCGGTGCTTGTAAGAATGTCACCATCCCTAGGCTTGACCCTGTTCATTGTGGAGACTGCAGAATAACCATCAGTCGTCTTCACCTCCCTACGGAAGAGTCTGGTGTTCGCCTGGAAGTTGTTCGCCAGTCACTTCTCCGCTTTTAGACGTTTTCTTTCACGCTATTCATTCACAAGGGTTTTGGTGGTATTCCTACAACAACGATGCAGTTCTCTTCCTATCTCTTATACTATTATTCATTTGTAAATACGAAACATAGTCTAGCCATGCTTTCTTCTTTCTTTCAATCGCTGCTTTCACTTCCTCATCCCACCATGCATCTCCATTCAGTGACTTGTACAGTTTTGTACTTCCAAATAGCTCTTCCGCTACAACCACTATTCTCTCTTTCAGAACTTGCCAACATTCATCCACGTCTAGGCCAGAGAGGTTACCTTTAGCTAACCTTTCCCGAACCTCATTCGCATACAGACTTCTAACATTCAGATCTTGTAACTTTTCAGATTTTATCCTTTCAAGCACTCCGAATGGAACGCGCTGTTTTTAGAGTCCGTTCCAAGGTTCCATTAGAAATTTGCAGAGCCTACTATCAATCAAAATCAAATCTATCACACTCCTATGATCATCCCTTCACCATGTATACAAATGTATGTCCCTATGTGGGAATATTGTGTCAGTCACGAGGAGGTATCTTTATACGCATAAGTCCACAATGAGCTCACCAGCATCATTCACTCCACTATCGCCATACGGACCTAACACGGCCTCGAATCCTGGCCGCTTCGTCCCAACACATCCATTCTGATCTCCACACATAATAACTCTTTCCTTAGCATCTATCTTATCCAGAACATCCTTAACAGAATTCCAAAACTTTTCCAGGTCGCTGGTTGTATACGAGCTAACCGGTGCATATAATGCAACCAAAAGAAAGTCTCGTGATTTCCAGCTTGATACGGACTCAGATAAGCCTTGGGTCAACCATCTTTCACACCAGGGCCTAAGCGTGAGGTCAAAAGCATGATCGCTCCAGCGCTAGCATGATCGCTCTGGGGGACTCCAGACCACAGTTAGTCTTTGTTGCACACAAAACATCCAAGCACCTCTCGTTCATTAAATTTATCAATTCATTCATCTTATCTTCCAATCAACCTCTTATATTCCACGCCTATCTGGCTCTCTACTGGTATATATATATATATAT
>JAFELO010000056.1:16813-35449 GCA_017140195.1 Eumaeus atala | reverse complement strand
GTTGATTGTCTTTCTTTCATTCCTTATATTCAATATATTCGAAATATATATAATATAGTGTTTAATAAAAAGAAAAATAAAAAATGAAAAGGAGTAGAACTCTGAAAAGGAACACACAACCAATAAGATTAACATTCTCTTGGCTTCATGTGCCAACTAAAGTCAGGCAAGATGTAAGCTCCGTTACAATTAAATAGAATTTAAGATCAAAACAACAATAAAACATGGCGTCGGTAAGAAATCATGATCTCACCCTTTTAATGAAATATTAATTCGTGCATTGTGACACGAATTGAACTGACACGAATAAGTGGGTTCCCGACTGAAGAGAAAAAAACTATTTCATTGTAGTTTGGCGATGGCAGATAGTGTCAGCCAAGACAATTATATCCATCCTCGCCAGCGTCAAAAGGAAAAGAAGCGACATTTCTTCAACACAGACGACATTATGCATTACAATCAAAGATGACAGATACACTTTTTTTATAAAATATTTAAGCTTAAAAACATAATTGTGACACCATGAGACTTTAGGTTAGTCTGGGTCCTATAAATGTTCCAGCCGAGGTGACCCTGGGTCATCTCATCCTCCCAAGGGCTGCCAAAAAAAAAAGAAACATCCAGGCTTTTGCATTCATCGCATTAATAAGATTGCTTACATTATTTCTTAGTCAAATTGAATAAAAACTAAAAGTCATACTTGACGTATACAATTTTCCCCCTCCTGCTACTCCTGTGTCTCCAGTATGGACAGCGGCTACCACTTGTGACTACTTGATCGCAGCGAGCCTGAGGGAGTGATAAATACTGCCTTGGGACCCGCAACGAATTTAATCAGAAGAAAATAAGAGGACTAGGAATTGTATCCAGTGTCACAACGATGCAACTTATTTATTTTTGTCATATAACCTCAAACGTCAAAGACAATGCTTTCAGTTAAATATTTATGTCAAAGGCGATCCGCATCGCTTATACACGTTATAACTGAAGTTTGTTATCTTAACAAATTAAAACATTACTCGGGTATCGGCATTTCCAGTGGAGAAATAGTAGATTTGAGAAAATCGATCATTTGCATCTGTATATATATATATGACTGTCTAGACAGCAAATGAAAGTAACAATATTTTATGACAGCTATGTTCACAATTTTTGTAATAAGCCCATCGTAGGGTAAATGAAAGGGGGGGAGCACGCACCTGCATGACAATACGATGTAGACGTCAAAAGGCTCCGGTTGCTCATTTTTTACCACACGAGTGTACTTTAGACCGCACGATGGTGTAGTCCTTCTTTAGTTATAAGAAACGTAACTGGCTACGAGAGTAAAGGAGATAGAAAATCTCTGACCGCATCACTCTCTCTTATCCCTAAAGTAATACGAGATGTAACACTGCTTCTTTCTATCTTCGTTAACTTATATCAATCACCCTCTGTTAAAAGTCGTTCCTATAATGTGTTTTAACATGTTATCTGCTTCAAATGTATGTACTTAATATAATAACTTCAGAAAGAAAAAAAAATATCTGTGGACTTATCACAACACGCTATAGCCTAGCCTTTTTTTTCTTTGGTGATGAATGCATTTACGCATGATACCTGGAAGCCCGGGTAGAGCCCCAAACCTAGGTTGGACTCGGCTATCGGGTAGCAATACCAACTAAACCCCTACGGGAGCCTTCAGGTTTACAATACGCTAATAATGGAGGGTGTCCCAGATCTGCAGGCAACAGGACCCCTCCAGCGACAGGCTGGCCTCGGCGAAAAGGCCAGACTTCACCTCCTCGGGGACTGTCCGGGTACTCTATGACCAGTCCCCACGACGCCGTGTCTTGATGTAGCGGTCCGGGATCCCATCCCGGCCCGACACGGAACGCGGGGGCACTACTGAAGGCACTACTGACTATTGTCGGCAGCATCCTCTCTCACCAGCTCGTCGGCTTCCTTCTGGGATATGACGGTCTTGCAGAAGGAGGCCATCGCCTGGCAGGACTCGTCGCTGCGGAGCAACGCTACGATGATGCTGCCTGCCGACAACTGATGTCAGATAGTGACGCAGCGGCGCCCATCTCGGGCACACTTCGAGGGTGTGCTGGGCCGAGACTACTGTAAAGTTAACGAAACAGATACACAATGCGAATGTGGAAGGGTGTAGGTACCGGGGAAGATCCAGACTAACATACCACGATCAAATTGATCGGGTACTGTCCGAAGGTGGTGTTCGGAGTCTACGCAACCAGAGTGTAGAAACAAATGAAGAGAGTTATAAAAGTAAAGGAGGCAAGGCAGATATGTAGGGATCGCGACATGTGGCGCTCTGTTCTCTCTGCCTACCCCGTTAAGGAACAGGCGTGATTAAGTGTTGTTGTTGTTGATGTCGTTGATGATCCAATATCATGGTAAATGCAACATATTCCATTCATGGCAGAAATACGACCCTCAGGACAGCTGGTAGTTAATAATTTTGTGCAGCAACAAAAGTGTTTAATTTGATTTTTTTTTTCATGCCTTTAGTTACATTATCGAAGTGTCAGAATGGTCAAAACTTTTTAGAAAATCTTGACTATGTTCATGTCAAATAATGTTGGATTATAATGATAAAAAATTTTTTGAAATGAAATCTGTTCGGTACTTTCGGTGCTTATTAAATGCGAACAAATAAACAAATATTTCCTGTCTATAACATTAATATAGATTACGCGTTTTAATATAAAGTACAATTTGTATAGCATACTGTATAGGTGCACAGGGGTAAAGTAACGGTGACGGACTTCAGGTGCGGGAAGTATCGGGGGTGCGGCGGTGTATATCACTGCTAACTTTTTTTTACTTGCCACTGGGGTCGGGTCTATGGGTCTAATTGTACTTTATCACCCTTGTGCTTCATTTGTTGAGTATTTACTGAATGTACACTTCGCCGGACCTCTCGTACATTACACTCGCCGCGGCCGGGACCTTGTGCGACCGAGCGCATAATTGATATTAACCGGGAACAAACCGCTACAGAACTAAAACAAACTATATACATAATAATAATAATAGAAGCCTTTTATTCATATCCTTAGCTATGTATATGTCGTAGTCGTATTGTTTAAATTGCCTTATTACATTACGGCTAGCCGTTTTCAAAACCGGCCGTTTTGTTTTTTGGCGGTCTAGCGAATAGCGTGATTGTCATTGCAACACGTTCTAGAATATGGTGGCAAATGTTTATTGTTGTTTATTATTATTGGCCCTGTCGACTCTTGATTTTAGGTAGTGATAGTGACCGACATATGTATGGAATTAGGCCAAATGTTTTGCGTTGAAATAAAAAAAAGAACGAAAGAACGAGAAGGAAGAACGAAAGATTAATCAAACCTTCGAACCCACCTGGGCAAAGTTTTTTATTTTTGCATATACTATGTATTCGATACCATTGTTGTTGTCTTGTCGAAGTACGCCACGTGCGTTAAAATTGACAACTAAAACCTGTCAAGAAGGCGAACAATGACCAACTTCACTTCAACACGGCGAGCTTTATTGACGGAATTTCACTCAGCCGAAATCAATACCGCTAATCGTTGTCCCGCCAGAAAAAACAACGTCTCGCCGTAATCAAATACGGCAATTTAGATCTGACTGCGACATACACATTTCTTATCCTATTCTAACATCTTAGATATATATAAGACTAAAATTTTATAGAATATAATGTAGTTAAGGCTCCTGGTGGGTAAAGGCCTCCTCCAATAGTTTCTACGTCCTTCATTGACAGGCCCCGTTTTTTTCTTTACTTTATCTTTAGGGCGTCACATGGCTTTCTTGCCACTCGGGCTCAGGCCCTGACGTGGTCAGCCACACGTTAGTTAGTTGGGTTGGTCCTCCATCTGTGAATTATACATTTTATGTTAATTTTGAATATTTCTTTCTGTTATTTTTAACTTGGCTATGATTACAAAGTTATGCATATACGTTTTATGTTATAGGGAGACAAACAAGCAATTTGAGCCTTTTGATACCCCTTATTCCTATCTTATCTAATTTCTTTAGGAAAATTGGGATAGAGAGGTGTCAAATGCCTTTATCAAGTTGCTTGGTAATAAGCGAGGAAAGATCAGCAACTGCACTTTCTGTAGATATACCTCGTTTACCATATTGCGAAGGCGATAAAATATTAAAAGTTGTTAAATACTTATGTAATCTAGCATTAATCAGCTTCTCTAATAATTTGGACAAAACGGACAAGACTGATACTGACCTGTAAATATTGACGTCGCCTCTATCCCCTCCTTTATATATTGGGGTTACAACACTTTTTTTAGGCTTTCTGGAAAGATCCCCTTTTTAAAGCACAGATTAGCTAGATGTGTTACGATGTGAACGATGATTTTGTTTATTAAGTATGCAGTGGTGATATTATCCTGAGGCACTATTAGATTTTAAATTCATTAATATTGCATCTACCTCATCACATATATATACTCGCCGGTAATAGTTAATACAATAATATTTATAAGGATTATGCGCATGTATATGATATCCAAAGAAACTGTAATAGCCAGCTTAAAAGTTAAAACAGAATATTTATTAATTGAATCAATGCATACTGCCCCTTCTGCCATCTGTCCTTCTGAGTGTGTGAACAGTCCATTGCCACTTTAGCTAGCATGGGCAGAGAAATACTCAACATAACACGTTTGATAGCCCGTTGTGCTACCGGAAACTTGGGGACCAGTCCTAAATTAATAGGCCATGTTTCGGCTCCTTAGGTGAGAACGCACTGGTTAAAGACCTTTGTCTTCAAGTTCCGCGATATAGGCGACGTGAGAACGCGACGAAGCTTCCGGAATGTGGCCAACCCAACAGAATCCTTCTATCGGCTTATACTATACTAATATTAATACTATTATCTCATATCTTTAAGACTTTAAACTGGGCAGAATGCGGCATAACTATTACCGGCGAGTACCTCTCACATTCGCGTTTCGCCGACGATAGCGTTGTGTTGGCCCAATCGTTGGAGAGCTTGCAGGAAATGTTGGACACCCTAAATGAATCCTCCCGACGTATAGGCCTTAGGATGAACTTGGACAAAACTAAGGTGAGGTTCAACGAACACTTTATACCTAGGCCGGTCAACGTAGATGGTACCATTCTCGGAGTCGTAGACGAATACGTCTACATCGGGCAACTATTGCAATTAGGTAGATACAACTTCGAGAAGGAAGCAGTATAGTCGCGTTTTATAGTTATTAGCAACCGACGTCCTTAAATATCCGTACAACCCCTCCGTCTTCATACAAATCTATTTAAATGTTCTAAGCTCTAATCTATAATACATCTTCTACGAGTATAATAGAAAAAAGTTGCCGAACACATCTGCACGACAATAATACGGATGTCTATGGAAGTCGGGAGACGTCAAAAGTTACAGATTAGAATGTCGCATTAGAAAACGCATTTAAATACTCTTCAGCTACTGTGGGTTCCTGCTTATGTTACAAATGCTATAGTTTAGATTTATGTTTGTTATATTTTCACTCCAAGACTACATTTAACAGATATATAATATAATATTACATGAGAAAATTCCCCAAAAATAAAATAGTGACGGTTCTCAAGATAAATTTTACACGAGTCACTATAGACTACGATCAGTAACTAGTTACAAACACTTCTTAAAAGCCGGCAACGCAACCGCCAGGCAAGTTCTGCCTAAGGACTGCGACTGCGAACCACCTGCTCGTTCTTGTCCTGTCCTGTCGAGATAAAAAAATACTGAAGCCTACGGCGTGTGCTCGGTGTACTCCTCCATTATAAAAAAATACTGAAGCCTACGGCGTGTGCTCGGAGTACTCCTCCATTATAAAAAAAATACTGAAGCCTACGGCGTGTGCTCGGTGTACTCCTCCATTATAAAAAAATACTGAAGCCTACGGCGTGTGCTCGGTGTAACGGCGTGTGCTCGGTGTACTCCTCCATTATAAAAAAATACTGAAGCCTACGGCGTGTGCTCGGTGTACTCCTCCATTATAAAAAAATACTGAAGCCTACGGCGAGTGCTCGGTGTACTCCTCCATAATAAAAAAATACTGAAGCCTACGGCGTGTGCTCGGTGTACTCCTCCATTATGAAAAAATACTGAAGCCTACGGCGTGTGCTCGGTGTACTCCTCCATTATAAAAAAATACTGAAGCCTACGGCGTGTGCTCGGTGTACTCCTCCATTACTAAAATTCCTCGCGAAGTTCTCGAAGCTCTCGAATTCTCTTGTCTCATTAGCTTTAATGAGATTATAGTTCAGTTTACCTTAACGCCGAATTGAGGAATAAACAGTCTTACGTATTTTAAGTAAATCTCTGTCGCTTTTAGAAGAGGTAGTGCCATGGTGCATAGGAGAATTTAGTGCCATGATTACCATAGTGGAATTGGGCTGGCATAATCGGGGAAGTATCTCTCGCTCACTTGATTTCAGCGTAAAGTGTCAGCGTCGCTGTCGCGTTTCGATCGGTTTCTGTGTGGTCAGTGGCACATTGGGGGGGAGGGGGCGGAGGGCAACGCATCTGCATAGCTATCATGCGAATGTGCGTAGTCATAGAAAGGCTCCAATTGCTCGTTTATAACAAAAAAATAATTTTCTCAGCCTCATGCATATATTCTTAAATGTCTCATTGTGACCGTCACCCATGAACATCCACATAATTACTATGCCGATGCGTTGGAAGGATCCCTCCCCCCAATGGGCCACCTGATACTCACAAACCACACGAAACGCGACACTGAAGATGTTACTTCACGGCGGTATTATGTGAGCGAGAGGTCCCTGACCTCCCCGGTCGTGCCGGCCCAATTCCGTTGCATGGGAGGAACTAGTATCGTGCAATATGCATGGCTCTACCTCTTCTTGATGATGACTTGCCCACGTTGGTACCATTTAATTTGGGTCTAAAATTATCGAGCGCAGCCCGTCAGTGGATAGCATACTCATGTAGGAGGACATAATTAGCGCCGAACAGCAGTTCGTGCCTGTCGCGGCGGACAATTGCACATGGCTGGGCACGACGCAGCTCCACCGACCCGACTGCACATGCACAAAATACAGAGCACAGAGCACAGGCAACCAGAGCTTGTGTTGAAATATTAATATATTACTGTGTTGTCAATATTACTGTGTCACAATTAGTCGCTGTGATAATGCGTCATCATTGACAACCGGTAGGCTCAGTTGGTAACGTGGCGCTTAGTCCACGTGTTACGCCAGAGGTCCCGCCTAAGTCATGGATGTTTATCTATGTATTATATAACAAAAATCTTAAATATATAAAATTGCATAAGATTATAAGAATGTTAAATATATTTCCGTTGTCTAGTACGTGTAACACAAGTACTTACGGTACTTAACACAGGAATAGGCTAACGAGTTCCACTATTATTATATTATTATTATTATTATTTATATATATTAGTTTAAGGTTAAGCTGTGGAAGGATCTACAGAGCGTTGATGTATAAACAGATACGCGTGGCACTGGTGTTACGTAAGTGAACTTTTCCCAAGTTACATTTACAAGTTGCTGAAACTAGTAACTTAATATGCGAGTATATATTATTGGACTTCTCTCTGCTTCCACAGCATACATTCAGGGCCTAAGATGAAAACCCTCATTACTATTATAAGGTAATAAAACTAAAAATAATTATTTTACAGGCCTTAAGCTACGAAGGAAAGGAATTTTTATGTTTACACAAGTATTAAGCTTGTCACCGTATCACGCTTGTTCGGACTAAATAATGTACGGTCTAGTTGTTGTGAAGCAAGTTCAGCTGCAGGCCACAAGGTCTCGGGTTCAGATCTGGGATCAGGCCTAAGTGCCACATTTAAAATTGCAATAATGATCAATCCACGTCCTATGTCTTATTTCTCTCATATCGGTTTTTACGTCATATCGGTATAACACAGGGGAACAAACAAGCGATCGAAGTGATTTGATCACTTCTAACGTACCTTAAGATCCGCTTAACATATAGAGGCGTTACACTCGATGCACCATCAGCTCACAAAGCGCACGAAACGCACAACCATAGCCATATAAGGGCGTTATAATGTGAGCGAAATGTACCAAGCTCTACATGGCAATGCCACTAACAGGAGGCACTTACTTGCTACACATATACGCTGCCCCCACAGCACTGGTGATGATGCCGTGGCGCACAGCCGTGACTCCTTTCAGGATAGCAAACAGCGTTCTCCACACGTCTCACTTTTCGGATATCCGGAGGAAAGGGAGAATTGTCATCCTCCCCGAAGCTGAGCAAGCCTCGGCACCTGCCCGGAAGCTACCGGCCGATCACGCTGCTGTCGCACGTGGCCAAGTTGTTTGGGCGGCTATTGCTTCGGAGACTGAAGCTGTACGTCCCAATAAGAGAGGAGCAGTTCGATCTCCGTGGCGGCCCACTCACACATCATTGGCCACTGAGATGAACAAGGGAGGACACTCGGTCGGAGTCTTTCTCGACATGAAGAAGGTCTTCGACCGGGTGTGGCACCCGGGCCTCCCGGTCAAGTTGGTGGACGGCTCTCGTGCGACTAGTGGCGTCCCGGTTGATCGAGAGATCAACCAGGCGAGGGCTGCCCGCGCCTTACTGCGACCAGTGCTCGCATCCGAACTTTCACTACGTACGAAACTGGGATATACCCCCGAGCCAGAAGAAGCGCCTGCAAGCTCAGCAGAGCATATCCCTGCGGGTCATCACGGGGGCCGGCCGGTACGTCCGGAACGACGTGATCGCGCGAGACCTGCGGGTCGAGTCCGTCGGTGAGTTTGTGGCCCGATTGTCTCGAGGCATGTTCAGTGTCGCAGACAATGGTCCCCGACCGAACGACCGACCGACCGACTGACCTGGCCCCGCTACACGCACGACCACACGACGGGCGGCTGTACCCGCGTGAGCTCGTATCCCGTGGTCCACCAAGCGGAGGGTCCTCGGCCCCGGCGATCGAGACGAGGATCACTTACTCACACGCATAACCCACATCACACTCAGACATCACCACATGTCACCACCCACCACACCTGCAGGCCAGCAGGCCGCGGTCGCGTCCCTATCGTATTGCGTCGGTGCGCAACAACCCACTATTAGTGGGTTGCCCCCGTCACTGAGGGGACAGTTGCCCCTCACGAACAGACCCGGATCATGAGGCTCGCCTCGATACCCGTAACCCTCGCAGGCCTCCCCAGGCCAGTGTAGATGACCCACGGACGGACGGATCTACGCTGCAAAGTTCTGATGAACGTCGTATTCGAAATTAGACCTGGTCTCCATTGTTATTGTTTAAATAGAATGGCAGGTATGAAAGATGGTGTTATAAATGGTCTTCATCGGCTATTAATATTGGGATGTTCGCTCTGGAGTGTGTCCGTCGACATCTCAGCTCGGGTATTCACTGAATGTTTCAATGTGTATGCTTCATGCCGCGTACACGCGTATGAGTTCATCCATTGAGACGATAGAGAGAGAATAAGGAAGACATAGGCGGGACCTATGAAAACGAACGTCCATTTTAATAAAGAAGGAAGATGAGAAACACTACACTATCTTTGTCTATCTAATCTTTCATATGCATTGCTCACAGAAAAATTAATGGAAAAATAGAGACAAATAGTGAGCCACATTTGCTTTCTCTTTTGAATTTAATGGACGCGTTTTAAGTCAAGCTTCACTACTATAAAGTGGGATATAATCTAAATAACTGTAATATGGCTATGGACGAAAATATAAAAACGCGTCGTCGATTCACGCGCGTTTTTCAAGCGAAC
The DNA here is from genome assembly GCA_017140195.1 of Eumaeus atala. Classification (NCBI taxonomy): domain Eukaryota; kingdom Metazoa; phylum Arthropoda; class Insecta; order Lepidoptera; family Lycaenidae; genus Eumaeus; species Eumaeus atala. The sequence goes on along the minus strand of JAFELO010000056.1, from coordinate 25,651 downwards.
AGAAGGTAAAGATGAAGCGAGCGTGTTATTCACACCCTCTCCGCGCATTAATTCGATAGCTAACGAAAATTCTGTATTGCCGCTAGTAGTAGTGGTAGTAAAATCCGCTGGTTAAAACTAATCATATCGCGACGGTATAATGTGATCGATGGGTACTTGCCCGTTCGTCATAGTCCAGTTTAAGTCCAACGCAACGGCTAAAAAGTGCTGTTCTCGGGTTGGTTCTAGCAAACTGCACTGTCATTCCTTCATTCTTAAAAGTTTGATGTCCAATATCTAACATTGAGGCGTGCATTTATGTTTTGTACATGTACACGTATGTATGTCCCCGTCGCAAAAATCATATTTTATATAACATAGAGCAGAGGAAGAGGAGCACTAGTGCCAAGCTGCATAGGAGGAGGTAATGCCATGCATGGTGCATTACACTATATCGTAATGCCATGCATGGTGCATTACACTATATCGTAATGCCATGCATGGTGCATTACACTACATCGTAATGCCATGCATGGTGCATTACACTATATCGTAATGCCATGCATGGTGCATTACACTACATCGTAATGCCAAGCATGGTGCATTACACTACATCGTAATGCCATGCATGGTGCATTACACTACATCGTAATGCCATGCATGGTGCATTACACTACATCGTAATACCATGCATGGTGCATTACACTACATCGTCCTATGGGCTGGCATGACCGGGGAAATACCTCTCATTCACTTGATACCGGAGTGGAGTGATAGTGTCGCTGTCGCGGTTGGTGTGGTTAGTGAGTAGTCGGTTGCCCCTTGGGGGCTGGGGTTGATAGGAGGACAACACATCTGCGTAACATTCATTCGCATGTCCATGGGCGTCGGTAGTCATCAAAAGGCTCCGTTTCTCGTTTGTCCCCTTACGTTATAAAAAGAGATCAGCCGTTTTGAACTAACGAGGCACGTAGACAGCCGTATAAATCTTCAGATGTGTTGCCGTCCTTCCCTTCTCCCATTCCTAAGGCCTGCCAATACAACACAAACCTCACGAAATGCAACAGCCTGCCTGTCTGTGTGACGGGTCAGGTGAGCGGGAGGTACCTCCCCGTCGTGCTGGCACTTCAGCTGCCTTCGAACGGTGTGAACAATCACTCAGGACATCGAATGAGTAGCAAGTCAATCGGAAGTATTTTTATAGTATAGAGGGAGGACAAAGGAGCAAACGAAGCCTTTCAACGACATGCGTTGTCCTCCTTTTCACCTCCGCATCCCATGCATGCATGGCACTTTTGCCTCATAAGGGCGATTTATTCAGGGTTATTTGTGAAAGCCAGAAGTTTCAGTAAGAGGTAGTGGCATGTTACCGCTGTAAAGTGACAACTCCCGTGTCACATCTCATGTGATCTCAGTAACCGGTGGCCTAATGGAGAATCGGAATAAAGGAGGGCAAAACAATGGCGTAGTAAATATGGAAATATTTATGTGCTAACGTCAGCAAAAGGCTCCGTCTTCAACCATCAAACGGCAAGTAAAGCAAAACACTGATAAGACGAGATAGTTGACATCATAAACAACATTATTTCCACGACTCTTACACTACAAACTTTTCAACATAGACTTACAAACATCACGAAAGTACAATAGAAACTTTAAAAATATTCGTTTCCTTCATACACATCTGGCTGTATAACTGATGATTTCAAAAGGACAGAATATTATTTACTTTGTATGTTGTAACGCATAGATATTTTTTTGTTTTGTATTAGATTTAAGTTTATGTAAGCGAGACTAGCTTACTTAACTACTTAACTATTGTATTATATTTAGGTCTCAGCTAGATAGATTAAGTACTGTACATAAAAAAACGAAGGTTATAGAAAAAAGTGTTGTCTATGGCATTCACTAAGACTGTTGTCTTCAAAGTAAATAGAATATAGAAGCTCTATTTTGGTTTTCATTGTGAAGTTTGTATTAATTTTAGTACGGCGATACTTGGAACGAATACAAATGAGTATATTATATATTTGTGCCTGTATTATCTCACGAACTCGAATTGAAGTAAACTAATCTCACAGATTATCAGTAACCCTCATAGTGTTTCACAGTAACCCCCATAGTGTTTCACATCACCCGATCCGATATCCGATTCCATACAGTTACCTGCTTGGATGTCGTTATCGTCGTCGATACCGACGCTGACACATGACTGGAGTTTACTCCGTACGGACGAACATGATTCTGTAGCGAATGGACGCAAGCGATACAAGTGTAATAAGCCCTGAATATGGTTTCTTACGGACTAAACTAAGCACCAAAAAAGCCAGGTCTCATGTTGTAAGTATTATTCTTTGTCCAAAACTCATATCCCTCCCCCGCCCCCTCATATTATATTCCATATATATGAATACATAATAATAAAATCACAAAAATAGGCAATAAAAATTATTGCAAATACATATGTTAAAATTTATATTATGCTCAATTTTACATTAAAATACGTAAAACTGAAAGTATTCTACTGTGTATAGAAATAGGAGAAACTCTATGCAAGAATTTTAAGTGCAATACTACAGTAAAAAAATTACTTACAATAATGATTTTAATCAGTTCTAGTGCCGCATAGCATCAGAGCCGGTGCGGCATGACCAGGGCAGTACATCTCGATTACTATAACGGCGTTGAAGTGTTGGGTGTGTGTGTGTGCATCGCGCTAAGTGTGTAAGTAAACGAGGAAATTTTTGAAGTAACAGGTAGCGCCATCCTGCACGGCAGGCCCAATGTTGCAGGGACCTTAAGCTCACATAATACTGCAGCAAAGTGACAGCGAGGCTGTCGCGTTTCATTTGTGACTTCCAGTCGGCCCAGCGGAGGGGAGGAAGGAAAGGAGGCAATGCGTCTACGTCGCATGTAGCCTGATAGTATATATGACTATCCGAAGTCGCCAAAAGTTTCTGTACTGTTCGTATGCCCCCTTAAATTATAAAAAAGACGAACTTTCCTTTATCTCGTTCGGTATGGTGGATTAACTTTGACGTTCGATAACAAATTTGTTCTTATTTAGAATAAAATATTTTCATTTCATTTCTCTGCTCCACCTTAATCCTGTTCTGTACCAACCCCCTCCCTCCGCATCCCTCTCCCCAAATGAGTCCCGGAACACCAAGTGCAATAAACGTATTATTCTAAGGGAATAGCAGCGCGCCTCAAGGATCCCAATTAGATGCTACGACTTGTCCTGTTCAATTATAAACAAACGCTTTTCCCTCCGTCCCCTAATGTAATTATAATAAGAATTTGTCTTTTTATTTTTATAACCAACCCCATAACTTAATAGCCGTCGTCCTGGCTCTGCCATAATTAACATCTCAATTACAAATAATAATCTCTTCATAGACGGGTTTTGACTAAGGCGACGGATTTCATCTGCGCTATATTAAGCTAAAAATGGACAACAATCCGCCAGTTGTCATAAGTTTTGCAGTTTCATAACTAACTTTACTACTAGACTAGCAGTGCCCCGCGGTTATACCTGGGTAACTCCGCTCCTATGGTTTGTAGTGTCAAAACTAAATGTTAAATAATAATGTTTAACATTTCTCATAAATGTTGCTATCATAGACAAAAATATATTTACAAATGCGTCTTGTAATTTCGAAGATTATCCCGTTCTCGAACGGGAGGAAAAGATAAAGATGTTATGTTTGTTTCTTTCTTTCTTTCAGAAACAAACAAAACATCTTCATATTTATTTTAGTATAGATGTAGATACAGCACGACACTTCGTATATCTTCAATTATTTATTAATTAATTACTGTGTGACACAGCAATTTATAACAAGAGGTGACGCCCGCCTCTAAAAAGTATGTCTGGAGGCCTATGGACCGCCTAACCCCGCTTTTAATCCCCGATCAACACATCATTAACATCAAGAAGTAACTGACTGTTTCTTGTTTCAGTATTCCGGAGAGCGGCCGTCCCGACGCCGGATCACTGACCTGTCAGGTGTCTACAGATCACATACATAAGGTGACATTATTCATATTCTTTTATATCTGGGGAGAAGCGAGCAGTCGAATGGGGCCGGCACAGCCGGAGACGGTACAGTCAGTCAATCCAGGTAATTTAGATCAACAAAGGCAACTTTGACAGAAAGCTCAAAGAAAGCTCAGCTCAATGCAATGTTTAGTGTTGTACGGCTACGACTGCAACCCTAAGAAATGGCAATATGGGTACACGTGGTGTTTCCAATGGCCCATTGGATAGAAGGAGGAGCTAACACATCTGCTTAGAAATTATGCGCGACTGTCGATAGCACTCAAAATGTCATCGACGGATTGGCACTTGCCCCGTTATACTCTTTCTAATGTGTACTCACACTACTACACCCAAATATATTCTTGAAGTCGTACTTCTATGGTGCGTTAGAGAAAAAATAAATGATGAGTGTATTTAGTTATTACGATGAGCGCGCACACCGTTACGACAAACCGACACCCTAAATTATGCTAAAACAATTTATTTCTTCTCTTGTTATGCCAAATAAATTATTACTGCTAACACGTGTACTCTATTATGTATGTATACTATGGGTGTTTTTTATCAGGATAGTGAATGTAGGACGAAATTTGTGCATACAGAAAGGAGATTTGGACGTCGAGTTAACTAAAGCAATAAAGGAGATTAACAAAAATGTCAATTAACTATCATGAAAATAAATAGGTTGCCGCCCACGGGGCTCCGCCAGCTTCAGCTCCGCCAGCTCAGCTGAGAGGGATAATCTTGTCACGTAGTGACGTCACCCGTGTAATCACTAATCTCTGTATAACTGGATAGCTCCTTTTGTAAGAGATTGGAACTGATCCATAGCAACTAAGCTGTGCCGATGCAATCGGGGAGTTACTTGCGTTTTGTGAGTTTCCGATGGCCTATTGAAAGTGAGGGAAGCAAGACAATACATCTGTGACTGCTCCCGTACCCTTGTACAATTAAAAGAAACACAAATACGCCAAAATGGTAAAAAATAATTGGGGTCAAGAAATTTAAAACAAAAATATTGTTATTATTTTTAAAATGTACATGTAAAGGACATTCCGACGTCGAGTTAACGAAAACAATGAAGGAAATTAACAAAAAGCAACTATCATAGGAACAAAAAGACTACCGCGCACGGGCCTTCGTCACACTCCCTTGGTGAGGAGAAACAAAAGAAAAACCTCGTGACGTACTGACGTCACACTAATACTAACCACCAATCTCTATGTAAATGGATAGCGTATTCCTTGATGTGCTATTTTTTATTAAATAGTAGACAGCGTTACAATTCGTTTCGGGCGAACATAGAGGAATGATACCGCTTTAAAGTGACAGATATACCGTAGCTTTTTGTTCGGTTGTGAGTTTCCGGTGGTCTATTTGCGATATGTGTAGCAATTATGCTAAGGTCTATAGGTCAGTCTCAGACTGCTCGCTTGCCCCTCACACTATAGAAGCTGTAGTTCACTATTGATACCATTCAAACAATGAGCACATCCCCAGTCAAGCACCAACCTACTAAAATAAACTCAATCAATGTTCTGACACCATAGCTTACAATAAATAGTGAATGCGCTGATAAATAATTAAAGTTCGAAGCATGCGCGGTGACATTCAAGTATGTAAGCTAAGACGCTGATACATACTAGTGTCGCCTATATTTTCGAAGTATTCCCTTATTTAACTATCCAGATTTATATATAGGTCAGTGTTGATAATCCTCTGGATGACGTCGCGCATTTCAATCTCCGCTCGAGTTGTGAAACGCCGCGCATTAATTAGGAGATGCGCGCTCCGTAGCCTCCAGACGCCGCGTCGTTTAATCGTATTGCAAATGAGCTACAGTTCAGCTCATTATATTTGCCCACCCGCCGCCTCAGATCATAACGATTAGTTCAAGACATCAGCGTAACCAGTAAGAGCTTGGTGTACAGCTGCTGAATACTGCCAGCATGACCGAGGAGGGACCTCTAGCTCATATGATACCGCCGTAAAAAGATAGCCGTCGTGTTTCGTGAGGTCCGTAAGTAGCCGATGTTCCGTTTGGAGAGGAACATGGAAGGAGATCAACGCATCTGCATTACAAATGTGAGGATATTTATGGGTGTCGGTTGTCATCCTAATCCTAATATAATAATTTATAACATTGTATTCCAAACAGCTCTTCGAAATACTATGTTAAGGTGGTTTAAGTTAGGAGCCTGAAACTTTGCAATAAAAGAGTTCGCTTGGAGTCATAATACTTACGGCTACTAATATATACAGTGGAGTACGTGCACGTATACAACCTAGTACTTAGGTAAAATAAATTTCCGCACTAAATTTGATCACAATCATTCGAGTGAAATTCGTTTAACTTTCAATTGTAAATCTGGAGCTCTTATAAGTAAAGTACAGGCGAAAATATAAGTGGTAACAGACGCAAAGTATAGATGAAAACAAAAGTGGAAAGATTTTCAATTTGGGAATTATATTCTGCCTCCGGCGGAGTACAACCGGTTCGATGCCAGAGAAAAGATTACTGATTGAAACTAAAATTACAAATTGTGAACAATTATAAAGATTTACTAAAGCTAAAATGGGAAAACATGTACCATATTGAAAATATTTTACAATGAAACTGGAAACAGTTAACCCTACAGCGCATGTAATTCGACATCTGGTACAGGTGAAATAAATAAGTCTACTGTTCGTACAGAGATACGTAGGTCGCTACGGTTATTCAACGACCGATGGAATAATCTATAAACACTGAGCAACGATTCAGTAATTGCAAATGTCACTAGATGGCGTTAGCTATCGAATAATAGGATTCTTACAGAACTTGAATGATCGATGCAAGTTCGTGGTTTACGAAAATTGAAAAATCTAAATAAAATGGTGGTTTGAAAGATTTTGAAGCGGATAAAAATATATTTACATTGGAAGTAGTGTATAATAAACGAAACAAGTATTTTTTTTAAATATTACTATTTTATGTACTATAACACCTATATACCATGCACTAGTTCACTTCTAATATGTTGTTTCGGTTTGATTTAATTACAGATTTTGGTTAAGAAGATATTATCTAACGAGTTGATTGAGAAGTGTTTAGATTTACTCTCAGGTAGTAAAGACGGTCTAGCCTTTTCAAGTGCGTAAAATGATGACGACATGGCGAGAATCAAGGAAAGTTTGAACCTAATGAGTGCAGATAGTGACTCTGAAAATGATATTGAGCCGACCAGGTATGCACCATTATCTTCTACTAGCTGTGGTACTATCCTCGCCGAAAACAATTCCTCGGCCCAACATTTCAGAGCCCAGTACGTCATCATGCCAAATTAGAAGTCCTTTCACTAAGCCAGTTACCAGTTAATAATACAACTGATAAAAGAAAGAAAAGAAATTTAGTACGGAAAAAGAAATCATTACAGGCTGAAAATCCCCAATTTTCTTGAACTTTAGAGCCGCCAATCACAACTTTCGATACGATATTTCTATATTTTTTATGATTACCTACTAATGAGCATTGCTCCATTGCCTAATATACAAATATACTGGGAATCCGAGTCAAGTATGCCTTCAGTAAGAGAGACTATGACCACGAATCATTTTGAAAATATAAGAGAATTCTTGCACTTCAACGAAACTCCTTACAAGTACCATTAGGTCAACCAGGACATAATAGCCTTCATAAAATAAGGTTATTAATAGAAACCCTAAAAAGAGAGGAGGGAGACGTTACCAGTGGACGAACAGATGTGCGCAACAAAAGCTGCAAATTTCTTACGTCAATATCTTCCCAATAAACGGCACAAATGGGTATATAAACTTCGCGTGCTATGTGACGATAGAGGCATGGCATATGACTTCGAGATATATTCTGGAATGGAAAATAATTCTGAATTGAGATATACTAATGAGCCTGAGTTGGGTGCAAGTAGTAATATGTAGTAGTTCGCCTAGCACGAACTATTCCGGGATACCAACAATATAAATTGTTTTCCGATAATTACTACACTTCAGCTAAACTTATTTTTTTCCTTTCGAAGCAAGGTATCCAGTCACATGGAACGGTAAACAATTGTCGACTGGGCAAAGATTTGAAAATCGCATCCCTGAAAGAAAAAGAAAGAGAGTACTATAACAGAACGAGGCTACTCAGAAGAGTGGGTAGCTGATGTAGATAGCCGGTGTTGCAAGAAAAAAAATACATTCAAGGTGATTGAAATAGTAAAAATCTACAATCAGCATATGGGGGGAGTGGATTTGTTGGACTCCTTTCTTGGGGAATACAAAATAAAAATGCGTACTAGAAAATGGTATCTGCGTTTGTTTTACTATTTTGTAGACGTTGCTACAATAAGAAGGTGACTTCTACACAAGAGCGTGGGAGAACAGAAGAATGAGCCAAGTGCGATTAAGTTAAAAGATTTCAAACTGGAAATCACTAAAAGTTTTTGTATGTATGGACCATCATTACAAAAAAAGAGCAAGACCACGGTCTTTGATTTTGCCACTGACGACGTGATTGAGAAGAAGAAAAAAAAGAAAAGCAGCTAGCCTTCCCCTCGAGATATCAGTTTGGATACATTTGGTCAACTGCCCATATGGAACGAGAAAAGACAACGCTGTAAATATCCACAATGCAAAGGGAAAACTTATATATTTTGCGAAAATTGTCGTGTGTCGTGTTGAGTTGTATTTAAACAAAGACAATTGTTCTTATAAATTTTATCAATAAGTAGATATGCTTTTGTTATAAAACTGAATATATGATTATGTTCATTGTTCCTAATTAAGAGCCAAATATTAATGCATACTGTACCACATAT
>JAFELO010000055.1:279507-322863 GCA_017140195.1 Eumaeus atala | reverse complement strand
CCCCTCACAGATGACGAAAACAGAACCAAAAACGATAACCAAAAACAAGAACACCACACACAATTCCCGCAGTAGTTTCACCAAATTAAAATTCGATGTAAACAAACTGCGGAAATCCCACTAAACACGTCTGACACAGACACACACACACAACCACACAACGCGGAACAACACAAAAACAAGAACGAAAACGAAAAAGACACCACAAGCAAGTCGCCTCTACACCCCTGCCCCGGGATCGCACGTTCAGACCAGGACAAGTCTATATAGACGACTTACTGATTTTCTTAGAACAAGAGCCGAATTACGAAAATGCAAATATCTCCGCAACCCGACGCCGCACGAAGAAAATTTTTACACCAAAAGATGCGCCTAAATGATACCTTTCGGTAGCCGCCACTGACACTATAGTTCCACTACTGAAACTATATTTAGCTCACGCCTAGTACCGGAAAAAAAACTTCTATTCTATTCTATTCTATTCTATTCTATTCTATTCTATTCTATTCTATTCTTATTCTATTCTTATTCTATTCTTATTCTATTCTTATTCTATTCTTATTCTATCCTTATTCTATCCTTATTCTATCCTTATTCTATTCTTATTCTATTCTTATTCTATTCTTATTCTATTCTTATTCTATTCTTATTCTATTCGTATTCTATTCGTATTCTATTCGTATTCTATTCGTATTCTATTCGTATTCTATTCTTATTCTATTCTTATTCTATTCTTATTCTATTCTTATTCTATTCTTATTCTATTCTTATTCTACTCTTATTCTATTCTTATTCTATTCTTATTCTATTCTTATTCTATTCTATTCTATTCTATTCTTATTCTATTCTATTCTATTCTATTCTATTCTATTCTATTCTATTCTATTCTATTCTATTCTATTCTATTCTATTCTATTAGTGGAGGGTCCCGTAAATGCAGGCAACAGGACACCTTCAGCAACAGACTAACCTCGGCGAAAAGGCCAGACTTCACGTCCTCAGCGACTGGCTACGCTAGGACAGTCCCCACGACGCCGAGTCATGATGAAGTGGACCGGACCATCCCGGCCCGACACGGAACACAAGGGCACTACTGAAGACGCTGCAGATAACGCCTTCGTCGTCGGAGGAAGAGGCCGCGTCGGCAGCCTCCTCTCTCACCCGCTCGTCGGCTTCCTTCTGGGACATGACGGTCTCGCAGAAGGAAGCCATCGCCTAGTAGGACTCGTCGCTACCGAACGATGATGCTCGACTTTGACAAGTCCCCTGCGACAACTCATGTCAGATCGTGACGCAGCGCCGCCCTTCTCGGCCACACCTGGAGGGTGTCCTGGCCCAGTCCACCACCGCGTCACAATCGTGACAACGTGTCGTCGGCTCCCTGTGAGCCGTCCTACACAGATATTCACCGAAGCAACCATGCCCGGTGATCACCTGCGCCAGACGGAAGGTGAGGGGTTTTCGCCTACGACGCATCCACCTCTCGAGGACCAGGCGCAAGGCAGCTGTTATCTCTCTACCGTACGTATACACTCTACAGGCTATTTTATTTCTACAAATGTAAGTTCTCAACTTACGAATTCGAACTCGTTTCCATGAGCCAATCTGCTCACTGCTTTTCAGCAGCCATTTTTATTGATCAATTTAATCGGCTCCTATTAAGACAAGGCAAGAGAGAGAGTGAAGATTTAAGTGTCGTATTAAAATAGGGTGTGTCAATATCGCCCTGATAAATTAAAATTACTTACGTTATCTGGAACAAAACAAAAACCGAGCGCGACGAGCATAACGTATACACTCACCCTATTTGCGCGCGAAAACTAAATAATACGGTGACGCAACATGGGCCGAGCGCGAGCGTCCAGTTAATCGCCCTCAACGGCCGTCGAGTTGCCCGGGTGGTAACGGTTGCCGGAGCTCCGTCTCGCTAGCGGGGAAGCGGCGCGCGGGCGGCGGCCGCCTCTCACGAATACGACGGAACGAAATTTGTAGGATAGGTAATACAAATAAATATATATATATATATATATATATATATATATATACTTTAAGGAATTATTCGATTATATATATAATATATATAATCGAATAAATATCGCACGGATTGCAGATCGCACACAAATGAACGCAGCGAGCATAATCGAAAAACGCCTGCACCGATCGGAAAACGGCCGTAAAGTGACTACCGAGAAAGAGAGATTTACGTTTCGTATATAAGGACAAGAGAGAGAGAGAGAGAGAGAGAGATGCGAGCCAGATTTTCTTTTCTTTCCTTTTCTCAGCCGATTTGTGTAACTAATGAAATTTTACTTCGGTAGTTGGCGAGGACACGCTCGTATTTATTAATTCAAAGTTATATTGATAAAATATTTTTATAGTAAGTATAAAATGAGCAGCCGGAGGCTTTTGATGACCGACGCCCATACACATTAAACAAAACCGTTTATTGAAAGAATATTGGCTAATAAATGTAGTACTTTCAAAGTTCGGAAATGAAAAACTAGGGCTCATTGAATCTAGGCGAAAGTTAATTTCAGCTGTAAATCAGAATCGATTTTAATCAGTGGATCCATTGAGGCTGGCGGCGAAAGTGAAAAGTTGTGTCGGGTAAAGATTCAAACAATTCGTCGCTTAAGTTAATCTATGGGCATCTATAAAACATTTGTGTTCCGTAGCCAAGATCTCGATAAATAAAATTATACAGGGGTGCTACCCGCACATATACAGGTGTCGTTAAATAGTATTTTCTTAATGGAGCGGAGATTTCTAAAAAGGCTTCTTGATTTTTTAGATATTCGTTTCTAAAGTGATAAAAACTTTGAAATTACCTGTTTTTTTGGTGACGCATGACGCGCCTTCACCGGCCCTGGGTGGGGTTCAGTAGTGTATGGGACTCGCGGCACATGGTAATGCCGAATACCCACAAAAATTATCTTCTTATAAGAGGGGTACAAAGATCCCCCTGACTGGACAAGGCTTGAACCATGACAGGGGACTTTGAAATTACCTAAGGGAATAGAATTCAATCAAAAGTTGGCACAACCTCTTACTAAACATGCTTGTGATATGCTAACAGAGCTATTCCCACTTAGTTGGGAGCTTACATAGGCGATCGTCCGAGTTTCTTAGATTTTTATCCACTTTTTTAACTGTATTTTTGTTCAATCATAATAAAAGATGCCTACAAAGCGTATATTTCCGTTAGTGAAAGTATTTTTCCTGATCGGATCAATATTTCCGATATTTTACTCCTACAAGCAGACAAAGTTAGAACCTTTGTCTTTTTATAATAATGCTATATAAGTATAAATAAAACTATCTAAATGCGTGCTAGACTCGCGCAAAGGTTCCGTTATGAGAGATCATAATTATATTACTATATTTCTTATTATTTGCTGTTATATCAACAGAAATTCAACATCTGTGAAGATTTCAACTGTTCAGCTATCGCGGTCGTCTTGAGAACAGCTAAGTCTTATTAATCCCCCGGTTTTACCCGTTGGGTACGGAACACATTAAGGCTCAATATAAACAATTACTTAGCATAGTCCATGTACTTGTGAGATATAGGTTGGTATTGTCAAACGTTTGTCGGATTCATCCTTTGCTTGTGTTGTGAAGTACCTCGTCTAAGAGTAGGACACTCCTACACTTGGACGAGACCTCCTCCTACTGAGGGTGTATGGATGAGAAATGCAAATAAATCGAGACAGATGAAGAGGCTTTCGAATTGTAAGAAGTGACTTTAATACAATTACGTTATCTATTAATACAAGTTAGTGATCGCCCAGAGATCTAAATTCGATCGTAATTATAAAAAACCATTCGATACAGCTTGACTGTTAAACCTTTTCATGGTCATACAATAAAACTAAATGTCGAAATGTGTTTGACGTAACGTGAATTAGTAGTTGTAACACAACGTAGTGAGTGTAATGTTTTATTTTATTCAAAGAATAACGGAAATAACGGAACGCTAATATACAAATATTAGCGTTCCGTACCAAACACATAAGTGTCAAAATTCATACCCCTCTGACCGCGCAATGTTCGTAACATAAGAAGAGGTCCAAAATTTTCGTTTCACGTATTAATATATAAGGTGTATGATGAATGATTCTAAATAATGTATAATGTGTTAACACTATATTTTGTCAAGTCAATGTTTAGTAATTTCACTTTTAACATTAACATTTTAAATGTAAGACTTTTTAAACTGATATACCACGAGCATATAAATGGGTACTGTTTAAAGGTTAGTCTTCGCAACCATGTTGGCATGAAAAGAGTTATGAAAGAGGTGAAAGGCAAGGCAGTTTAGTAAGGATGGTGACATGTGGTCCTCCGTTTGTTTAGTCCATTATAGAACTGGCATGAATATTTATTGTTTTTGATATATTTTTTAACGTAAAACTTTAAAACTATGTTTTTATCAAAACAGGTAATACTTTAGTTTCAAACTATTGCCAGTTTTAATTTAAAATATCTCTCACGTGATTATATTGCAGATGTGCTTCTCCCATCCAATTACTCCCAATAGGCCATCAGGACACAAATAGAGAGGAGCGTGAGGACCTGGTCGTGACCACCTAATTTCACTACAATGCAACAATCGCTACTCTAATTAAGACTACTCATTCTATACTAATATAATAACGCTGAAGATTTTCTTTGTTCGTTTGTTTGAACACGTGATTACGGAGATTTCTGTAACTATAAGTCGGGGCTTAAAAGAACTCTCATTGTGTACTGTTGCTACTATAGCTACATTAAACTATCAACAGGATCCGGAGTTACGCGGGTGAAACTCCGGGCATTGTTGGTATAAGTATATAGTCTTGTTACTTCTCTACGTTCCACAGATCTTTAAAATAAAATTAATAGGCCAAGATGTAAGGAATATCAAGTGTCGACTGGTTATAAAATACCAGCACCACCCCGTAATCACACCCGCGTAACTTCGATCCTGCTAGTCGTAGCGTCATGGTATACAGTCAGCTTTTCAACTTGGACCAGTAAGTTCGTGAGATTAGCGCGTTCAAACAAACAAACAATATTTTAATATTGATATTATTAGTATAGTTAAAGTTGATCCAGTACGAAGCCCGGACACAAATCCTACCGCTGCTATTGTACAGCACGAACTCAATCTGAGAACTCATTGGCACGCCATTACGGCGCTACAGTAACGCCACCAGACGCCGCCACAAGACCCTGAACTAAGAAAATATACTGCAAAGGGGAAATCCTCAATTTATTGTGTAATACCTAGCGAAAACTTCTTTAGCTTCTACAGAAAATAATATCGATTGTATTCTTATGCTGATTAAACTTTTTTTTTCAAGGAGGCAAACGATGACACGTCGTCCAATTGGATACTTCCCGGTACCACCCACAAAATCCGCAACACCTAATACAATCCCCTGGCATATCGCATAATATGGTACAAATGTCTCCCCCTCCCCAGTCATTATAGCTCAACAAACCCCCGGACGATAATGCAAAACCTACTTTAGCTGCCCTTCGTTAGAGAGGGGGAGCGAGGGGATCCAAGCCCCTTGGCCAGTATAATAATAGTTACTTAACTATTGGGATGCATCCTTCCTATCTACGGGTTAGGGGTGGGGTGTCCTCACATCGGCTTCAATCTCACGTAGACCGTCATCCGACGTAACCTGTACTGGACACTGGAGCAGTCAAAAGAAAATATCTCTTACTTCTATATTATCTTAATTCGAATTTTCACGGGCGGAATCGGGGCGGGCGCTTGTAAATTATAAAAGCGATGTACAAATAATTTATATGTATGAAATTATACTCACTTCGTGGCGTTGTCCCGGGAAACTTGATAAACGTTCGGAAACTACACACGAGTTCGTGGAAACTTGGAAGGCAGCGCTCGTGAAGCTTTAGATTGTCTGCGAGGGCAATCTAAAATGCATGAAAATGCGCATATTAGTTTGCATATATTAGATGTCAGAGCAGACGGACTTTTGGTACTTCCACCAATATTACCTATGCTGCATAGGATGTGACATCGTGCATGACACTACATCCTCCTATGCAACGGAATTGGGCCGGCACGACCGGGGAGGTACCACTCGCTCACATAATACCGCCGTAAGGCGACATCTTCAGTGTCGTGTCTCGTGCGGTTTGTGAGAGGTGATCCATTGGAAGGAGGTGAAGGAGGGCAACGCATCAGCATAGTAATTGAGTGGATGTTCGCGGGCGTCGGTAGTTAGCTCCGATTGGTGGTTTCGTAGGTATATATTAATGTTTTGTCTCCATACCTTTACAGGATCCAAACTACGTGTGCGTGAGTCCATCGGACGCAGCTAGTACTATAAATAAGATGTTTGTGGTGTAACTCGTCCGAACCGATTCGACCCTATTTATATTATCTGTCGTTTGTGTCATAAATAGTATATACTAATGCTGATATACTTATTTATAGATCGACCACAAACTTGTAGTGCCTTATATTTTGCTCAAAGAAAAACATAAATCCATTTCTACTCATATTTTCTTCTAACTAAATTCCCTGGGTCTCAAGAAAGGCATTTTTTGCCTCGTTCCACGCCCACCGCACACATGTCTGTACATCGTAATATAAGTATGCGGCTTGAAGAGCATTTTATCGACCGATAAACTGCTAGCAGTTTGGTAGAGAAATATGATGTAACCTTTTTTTGAATAAATAAATCTATTTAATCGAAAAAAGAAACCGCCATTTCTTAGCGCGTACAAGAATACAATGGTACCAGATTTTGTCCCCGCTCTCTCAACTTCTTGATCTCAAAGGCATACTAATTTCTTAAAGGCCAGCTGCACAGGATTGCAAGCCACTTTCATCCTGTTGAGAAGCAACTGCGTCTGTAGGCTATTCCCGAGATACAAATTCAACACTACATTAAGTTTTACAAGTAAGTCTCCCGTTACAGTGGCTTGATGCTCCCGTCATAGGCTAATTGTATAATACAATGTTATTGGCCATTTGTAATGAATGTTACAAAGGATGATTGTAAGTTTGAACGAGTGAAATCTCTGTGGTCGAGTGGTTAGCGCTTAGGTCCGAGCACTCGGACAGCCCCTCCGGTGGTCTAAGTTCGATCACCGCCATGTACTAATGTGTGTTTTCCTAACTTAAGTACATTGCTCTTACGGTGAAGGAAAACATCGTAAGGAAACCCGGATTCATATATTCGAATTCGACCTAATCTATGATTGGGTCTGGTTTCTCTTCTGGATAACAGCGGTCAGATGGCACTCGCTCTGCATAACAACGGGTGGCCTCGTCAAATCTACTAGATTAGGCGGCTGAGCCTGATATCACGTGATCTAGAAACGGGATAAGGATAGGATGAAGAAGAGGAATATAAACAGCCTTAGAAAATCGACGTGAAAACATGTTGTAACGTAGCGATAATAATAAAGAATGACAGCAACAAATGTGTTACATTGATTTAATAGCGCTGTGCCGGGACTCGGCGCCCGGCGCTCACGTCTCGGAGGTGTTGTGAATCTTTATCTTGGTTATTTATGACGCCCTGGTCTGTGTACTCTTGTTATATATTTCTAAGCCTCAGAGATATCATCTAACTTTATAAAAAAATGGATTGATCTATGTTGTCAATCAACTTTTGTATGAAAAGCTGTTTAATAACTTACTCTGATCATTCATAAATAATTGTCATTTTTTCATAAAGTAGATTAAACATGTCTGTCCTGATGTCATTCATATATTTGTTAAAGAAGTTTAAACACAAAACATTATGTTATTTACAATAAAGGAGCACCAGCCTTATGTATTTGCTTATATAAGAGAATATTCATAGCTCATATATTTGATTTTTTTTATATGAACGCTTATATACGTATCCACTCATTTTTAATTAGTAGCCCAAAAAATAAAATTAGATGATTTTAACTGAGTAAATGACGAAGTTTCATACAAACTTTCAATCCCTATTTCAGTCTTTTAGGGGTGGATATGTCAAAATTCCTTAGCGGAAACGACCCTACTCACCAACTTTCATGACCGTGTTGCCGACTAAGACCTCAATGTCCAACTAGCCACGTGTGTCTGTCTGTCTCTAGGCTTTATGTCATGTCCAACTAGCCACGTGTGTCTGTCTGTCTCTAGGCTTTATGCCACGTGTGTCTGTCTGTCTCTAGGCTTTATGTCATGTCCAACTAGCCACGTGTGTCTGTCTGTCTCTAGGCTTTATGTCATGTCCAACTAGCCACGTGTGTCTATCTGTCTCTAGGCTTTATGTCATGTCCAACTAGCCACGTGTGTCTGTCTGTCTCTAGGCTTTATGTCATGTCCAACTAGCCACGTGTGTCTGTCTGTCTCTAGGCTTTATGTCATGTCCAACTAGCCACGTGTGTCTGTCTTTTTGACAGTTGGTGAATGTCAATCGCCGCTATAGCAACAAATACTAAAACGCCCCCTCTAATAAACAAGATAATTGTTAAAGGGGGCTCCCATTCCACAAACGTGCATTTGACGATTGAGATTGTTTCCTGCACAATGTACCAAGTTTTAGGTATTCTTCCAGAGGTTTCATTTTTATTGTATAATCATACCTCAGTTATTAGTTATTAGAATTTATTGATGTCCATAGACATCAATAAATTCTAATGAATGATCAGTACCTAATGAGTTTTTAGTGACAAACCAACAATGATGATAATGTTCACGATAAACCATATCGTTTCCGGTTTTTTCGCGGTATAGTTAATTATTTAACTAGCCCGACGTTTCATGATATCCACACGTGACCATGATTGCTGTAAAGCTTCCGAAGCGTCGGGCTATTTAATAATTACTAAAATAAATAGTATATATAAATAAACTTTTACTGTAAGCGTAAACCTCGGGGTATTATTGACACGATATTACGAACCTCAATATAACAACACGTACACATGAGGGACACAAACTCGCTCATATTTCGTTTAACCGTCCATCCGCTCAAGTACATAAATCTGCTTAACTTATGTCCAGCTCAACTTGGCCCGGCCTCCTTTGTGGGCTCTACTTATTACTCTCGGGTTTATAATATGGACTCATGAATATGTGGGCACTTCGTTTGATATTTGGTGATATATTTTTTACAGACCTTATTAGAAGCCCTGTGACCAGTACCTACGAGGGGTGATTGATAGGTATCCAAAACGACAAAGAAAAACTTTAATTATCTGTTTAAACAGTTTTTATTTTTCAACGTAGTTCCCTTCTACCTCGATACATCTAGTCCAGCGCTTCTCCAATGCCGTTACACCAGACTGATAAAAAAAATGCTTTCTCTAACCTCTCAAAATAATCGTCTACGGCGACAATGACTTCATCGTTTGATGAAAATCGTCAGCTACCGAACCATGTCTTGAGATTAGGGATTAAGTGGAAGTCTTACGGGGCCAAATCTAGAGAATGGGGGATGCGGTAACAATTCGAACCGCAATTCTTGGAGTTTGGCAACTGCAACCCTTGACGAGTGAACATGTGCGTTGTCGTGGTGGAATAAAACTTTCTTATTGTCTAAATGAAGCAGTTTCCTTCGGATTTCTTCTCAAAATTTTTGCAGCAAGCTTGCGTAATACTCTCCATTTATTGTTTTTCCTCCTTGCAAATAACCCACTAAAATGATCCCGATGGCGTTTTCACAGCTTTGTCTGTCACGTTTAAAATCAGTTACCCAGGTGTGAATTGTACTCAATGCAGAGGCAGTATCACCTAAACACTTGTCTAGCTTGACTTTAATCTGGGTTGCTGTTTTTCCCTTTTAAAACGTAAAATTTTATCGCCGCACGAATTTCGTTTCTTTCCATTGTTGGCAAAATTTACGGCAGATAAATTTCTAGTTCCCCCACACAAATTCTATCATTTGGCGTTCTATTTTCGAAAAGATGATAGTATAATTAAGTAGTAATATAATGTAATAAATTTTGTTTGCCTATCTTTTTTTTTTAAGTTCGTCGTTTCGGCCAGATATCAATCAGCCTGGTATGTAGGTACAGTACTGAATGTGGGCAAGTAATATATACAAAGATCCTATTCAAATCACTTGACGAAAATTGAAGACGTGATATGAAAAATATCTAAGATATAAAAATACTGGTTTTCACCTGCGTAAGCTCTCACGTCATAGAAATATCTATACTAAATACGATACCTATTCATATTATAAAACATAATCCCCAATAGATAACGGCTGAGCGGATTTTCATGTGGTTATCATCCGTAGATATAGGTATTCCCGAGGAAGGCAGAGTGTTATTCGTTAAGGTAACAATCTGGGGCGGATCACTAGTCAAGACATAATCAACACCTGATGCACATAGCATGCGAGATTCATTTTATTCGAAAAAATGCTTGTAGAACTTCCCAATCCTTTGGGAATTTTAGATATCGACATGGTTTTCCGGTTTTACTACTTCTGTTTCTTATTACGTTAACCCATTTATCTAAATCCATTTTTTTAAAGAAAAATTTATGTTTAAGTTTAGTTAGTAAAATATTACAAAATGATGATGTTAGCGAAAATTTCAAAGGTGCTTATCAGCCGGAGTATTCTCATATAATCCTGCTTTAATATTTAGTGTTTTCAAACATGTCGCACGTCTTAGGTGGTATAGCCGCGCTGAGAGTTGAACCGTTCCGTGATAAGTTGGAGCTGTTCCAATTTGAGTTTTGATCTATATTTTAAGAACACGATCGATTGTTTTTTACACACCAACAGAGGATGATCCCGTCCCGGAAGACGTCACTGGGTGCGCCTGCGTTGTCGCCTGTCACTTTTCTCCATTTTGTCGCTGTGAGGCGCGCCGCGTGAGCTGCTTGGTTACAAAGACTTCCAGACAATGTCGGAAGCAAGTGTTTTATTTGTAGGTTAGGGTGAAACGAGCAATCGGAGCCTTTTTATGACTACCGACACCCTGTATCATACACCATGCATGGCACTACCTCCTACTATGCAGCATGGCACTACCTCTTCCTAAAAGTTATGTTTTCTAATACACATGTTTGTTATAGTTATTATTATTATAATGTGAGTTCTCTGGTGTTGCGGATGTCTATGGGCGTTGGTGGTCATATAAAAGCAAACCTCGGGTCATGCGGATGTATATGGGCGGCGGTAGTTACCGTGTCACACCCTCGCCCGCCTGTACTGACAAGCAAACGGATGGATTTTAATTAGACCTAAATGTGTTTTTTTACATTTCATTGGCATGTGTTTGTGGATAGGCAGGATTATATACTAGAAAAAAGGACCAACATAAAATATCTTGGCCTATGTCATAGTAGGTGCTTCTATTTATATCATATATATTGTATCTTATAATATAATTTACGTTACTGAGACTTAAAGCTTTGTTTTCGAGACTACAGTCCGGGTTGGATGGGTGTAGCGAGAGATGGAATTTTGATGTTCATTAAATAAGCACAACGTCCGCGCCGGAGATAAACGCACTCTGTTGAGATAAATGTTCTTATCCGCGGGATTCAGTGATCGCGTCGATGGCCTTCGCATACACAAATAGATATCTATAAAGATTTGATTAAAAAAAAGTGTGTAGTTTATTGATGTATACGCGGTGGAAGTTACGCTTCTTTGGCGTTTAATAATTTTTTTTTTTGTTAAAACCTTATCTTTCATTTTACTTTACGTTTGTAGAAAAAACGACTCTAACAATAGAAAAAAAGGTATTGAATACATTTATTTAATTTAACGTCTCATGGTGTTTTTTTTTTTTACTACTTATATTGTTTTCCAAATTGGCTTTCGAGACTACATGGAACCTCTGAAAAATACTGTCCATTGATAGGCATTTTATTAAAATACAAAAGCAATAGATGTTTATAATTAAGCAGAACAAATATTATGTTGTTTTCTGTTCATTCTGAGTCTTTAAAGGAAAAGAAATATAAAAGAACTATAGATAGGTGTACACAGCTATATTGTAATTCTTTTAGAATAAAAACATCCTTAACTGATCGCCAGTGGTATAGCGGTCAGGCGCTTCGGACTTACACTCGGGTGGTACAGATCCGATCCAGGCCCTGTACCATTGAGTTTTTCTAACTTAAGTACATTTTCTAAGTACATTTTCTAAGTATATTTTCTAAGTACATTTCCTAGGTACATTTTCTAAGTGTTTTTACGGTGCAGCGGAACATCGTGAGGAAATCCAGATTCGTGTATACGAATTCGACCTAATCTAGGTTAGGGCATGGTTTCCCTTCTGGGTTGCAGAACTCAGATGGCAGCCGCTATGTATAAGAACTGACGCTCTCGTCAAATCACCTAGATCAGGTGGCAGAGCCCGATATCATCTGACATTCTGATAAGGGAGATAAGACTACGATAAAGAAGAAGAGGATACTTAATTGTTCTGAAAAACGACTTAGTCGCCACCACTACATAACTTCTTCCACCTTACACAAGGGCATATTATACGCGTATCGTGAGATACGCGTATAATATAATATTTGGAATCCCAGTAGTCTCCTGAATATAAATTTTCTATTTTTTTTTTTTTGCAAAATATAGAACTAACTTATGGGAAGGTATAATTTCCACGAACCAAATCTAATAACAATAAGATTTTGTTGCTTAGATTATAAATTGTGATGAAATAATACCTTCTCAAGAGGTTGGTCTTTATAGTCAATGCTTTTGGTGCAATCCTCGCGCCGCCGCCGCGCCTGCCGGAGCCCGGAGTCCGTAGTCCACTTTTCACAGAAGGACTTACACTACCGCAGCGCGTGTCAGAATCCCCTGTTCAGAGAAGGACTTACACTGCCGCGGCGCGTGTCAGAATCCCCTGTTCAGAGAAGGACTTACACTACCGCAGCGCGTGTCAGAATCCCCTGTTCAGAGAAGGACTTACACTGCCGCGGCGCGTGTCGGAGTCCACTGTTTAAAGAAGGACTTCCACAAGCCGCCCTTAAGCTTATCATAATACGCTAGTTCATAAAAACTAATAATCACTGGATTGTAGAGGAAATGCCACTTATTGATATACAAGCTGATCCTGTGACTTTGTCAGCCTGATACATTTTACATGTTAGGGAAAAACTATGATGAATTATATTTTTATAGCGGAGGCAAACGAGAAATTTTTGGGTGAATCGAAAGTTATCAAATATGACATATTCATGAGAAAGGATTACTTTAATAAGAATATATGTAATTTGATACTATATTATTTCGTCATTATTAGTGAGCTGCAGCATTTTCAAACCTTTCTCTAAGGCCAGCAATCGCTGTTTTAGGGGTTTAGCGTGGTCACGAGTAGACACCAATTGCAAGCTCACTTTTATTTTACTTATCCGTCCGTGCTATAAAAATAATGTTCGTACTGAAAACGTTTACGTACAGTATACACAGCAGAGCTGAAGATATTGAAAACTGGTGTCAGGTTCCACGCATTGCATGCGTAACTAGCTAATGCCGAACAATTTATGTTTTCTTACATATTGTTCTATTTATTGTTCTGCCTTGTAGTCGTACTTGTAGATGTATTTAGTGTTGTGATCAAAGAAATACTTTTTTCCTTCTTTCTTTCAAAAGTACAGTAAGTACTTTAAAATCATCAATGTTTTGTATACTACAACCAACCCACACCCAAAACATGCCTCGCAGTTTTATAGGCGTAAAAACTAGCTGTAGTCCACGGTTTCACCCGCTTAAAACTAATACATATACTATTTTTTGGGATAAAAATGTTGTTTTATATATTGTAAACATATCTAAGCCGTACCATCGGAATAGCAGAATGATGGAACAGAGCGTGTACGTGTGCCTGTGCAATATAACATGTCTGCAGTTGGCTCGTCTAAGTAAGAATGACCGCCATGGCCGAAATTCGGCTAGGACTACATTATTGTATTGTTATATCGTACAAATTTTCGTTTATAATATTAGTAGTTGGAAAGACTAATAAATAATATATTCATATTTATGTCTTAAGTCGACGCGAATGTCACTCATTACAATAAAACTACTTTCACGAGCCACCAGTGACCATGGTTGCTGTAAAGCTTCTGAAACGTCGGGTTAATTAAATAATTAAATAAGCCGTGATAAGATCCGTAAAAGTAATTTTGTTGTAATAACATAT
Source organism: Eumaeus atala (assembly GCA_017140195.1). Classification (NCBI taxonomy): domain Eukaryota; kingdom Metazoa; phylum Arthropoda; class Insecta; order Lepidoptera; family Lycaenidae; genus Eumaeus; species Eumaeus atala. The sequence continues at coordinate 308,730 of JAFELO010000055.1, read as the reverse complement.
ACATCTAACATTGTCAAAATAAATGAACGATGCACACTTTAAAGTTACGAAATATGGCAGCATATTGGAAGCGGACTTTATGAACAGAGGTAGGATTATAATGTAACTCTTTTCGGCGGTAAACCGCTTGCCTGTACTGAATATTTGAACCCAATTTGCAAACGCGTACGACGGTTAAACCTATCAGACGCCAACCCTTGCGTTAAAATGGGTACAAATTTAAATCTCTTTTCTGTTTTATATAAATGTGAGATTTAATTTCGCTCATCTTGTCAAAGACTATACTCCCACGTGACATGATGTGTGGTCTGTTCGTATTCGTCACCTTCAATCGAGAGAGGTGACGCTATTAATTTAGAACTAATAAAAAGTTTGCTTTAAAATTTGCCGTGTCCAGTTAGAAAATGACCAGTGCAATGTTCAACTTCTAACCAGTGTTTCAACAGCCTGTCCCGCATCCATGAGAGAAAGTTATATAAACGCCGTCGCTTTAATTGTGCTAGTCCATTCGCATGCCTTACATTGATTAAGTTTTTGCTAGTAACGTGCAAAGGGCTATATAGTTTCGTAATCTTCTGTCTGTCTTTTGGTCTTAGGAAGTTTGAATGAGAAAGGTTTCTCGAGTTATATAGAGTAAGGACGTGCCATATCGATCTTACTTTGAACATGTCACTCGAAGTGCAATCGTGTCCATAATAGTTGGCAACTGCCGTGAGGATTATTTTAGTACAATTGCAGTAAAGGACACAGTTTGTCTGTGAGTGGTAAACACACCACGCTGGCAAACTGAATATCTACACCACGACAAGAAGCACAACCTGTCCGCAATGCCTTCGCCAGCAGGACTTTCCCAACATCCCGGCGTCACCCAACGTGCAGACTATAGGTGGTGGCTAGGACTACTTGAAGAAGTGTGTGCCCGTCCTAAGCGTCAAACTCCACAATAATATAGCACCATGAAGTATATGCATTTAGACAATGCTGACGTACGACCGAATTGCTGTGCTTTATGGTTAAAAAGTTGATGCTCACCAACCAGATCAAACCACAGTTCCATAAAATGCTGCAGCTAACGGCTTTTGACTGTGACGTCAAAAGCAGTGGAGAATGGCTTTGTAAACACCATACGATTTGAAGGGCCGATTTATAACAGACTAGCGCCGTCCCTACTTCACATGAATATTTTATGAAACATGACAAAAACATCATTGCTTTGCAATAACTAAAAATTTCAATTTCGGTCAAGTGAACATTACACGTTACCTCGACATACGACAAAACACGAGAGGTGCCTCCGCGAACGTGCCGGCCCAATTCCGCTACAAGGAAGCACGGTACTCTACGTCTTACTACAGAACAATTGCGGCAAAAAGGTAATTAATTCGTCCATTTTAAAAATTTGATTGAAACTGTATCATTTCTTAGTTCTTTGATTATTACAGTAGCACCGGTCGGCGAGTTTATTTAGGTTATGTTACAATTTTGACAAAAAAATGTTAACTAATATAAACTTGTGGATATCTACTACAGCGAGCACCTTAGTTCAGCATTAGTGTAAGTTATTTAAAATACCTTCAATTTGTACCATATGCTAATCTGTATTTTACCATGTATGTTAAATTACTGAATAAATATTATTATTATTATCAATATCACACACGTATTTAAGTTGTCAATAAATTAACTCTTTTCGTCATAATTAATAATAATCCCCTCATCGGGGATAATAGGCGTGAATGTACTTTTTTTAGTCATAAGTTGACCGTCTACACATTATAACATTTTAGCTTTTACATACATATATTATAACATCTTAACTTTTACACATATACATTGTAACATCTTAGCTTTTACATATATAGATTATAACATCTTAACTTTTACCCACATACATTGTAACATCTTAGCGTTTACCCACATACATTGTAACATCTTAGCTTTTACACATATACATTGTAACATCTTAGCTTTTACACATACACATTGTAACATCTTAGCTTCTACACATATACATTGCAAAATCTTAGCTTTTGCACACGTACATTATAACATTTTAGGTTTCACACACATACATCATAATATTTAGGCTTTTACACAAATACATTATAACATTTTAACTACAACACTTTATTATGTGTGTGTGTAGTAGTCACTAAATTGTTCTGAGTGTTCAGTCCCTCTTAGAGTGTGTATTAATTATCATCACCATACTTTATTGGTTTTAGGAGGGCAGGACATCTGCATTACCTTTGGTAGATGTTTGTGGGCATTGTTAGGGACTCGGACTGCTTGTGCTAATTGATACTTGTGTATTTATTAATGAATTTCCATCTGAATAGTACATTGGCGGCCACGTCGTCCAGGGTTAAGCATCAAATCAGACCATCGCACGCGCCGTCGACGTCTGCGCGCGAGTCGTACCAACCGCCCGTGGTGGTAGCTAAAGGAGCTCCTCCAGCCCCCACGACAATGCAAGATCAGATTCAGCTGCTGCGCACTAACTGCCCCCCCCCTCTCTCCTTAGAGATTGGGGGCGGGGAGACTCATTCACGTCGGCCACGATAATAATAGTGACTTTAGCTAATCGTAAATAACTATCGTAATGCATCCTTACCTCTTCTTGTGGGAAAGGAGACACTTTATCGACCACATACTCACCTATACCGTCACCCGACGTGACTTATAGTAACCGAAGAAGCTGAACTGGACACTTCAGGTATAGCAGGGCAGCCAAAAAAAAAGGTAAGCATGTTCAACCAGTCGTGAGGTACTCGGAGTAAAGTATCGCCTAGTCTTCACAAGGCGAAGGCCAACAAGCGGTCTCAAACAGCTTGTTTGAGACCGTCTCATTACCACAGTGTGGTAAATATTTTATTATTCTCGATACCTACGGTTCGGGTTCAAGCCTCGGGTAGGACGAAAGTGTTTTTGGGCTTTTCCAATTTCTATTTTTTTATTCAATAGTATGGCATGACAAATCAGCACTTACCCACCTCCACCCATGCTCCTACCCACCCCTCGGTATACGGAGCGAATCATGGGAGATGCACGGGGGTTTGCTCACCGGCTCTGTTCCCCAACGTGCAATTCTTAACTCGTTGACACATTATTTAAGTGCCCTCTCGCTATTTCACTCTCCCCTTTCTGGGGTCTGACACCAAAGATATAGAAGTTGTCACAGGCCGCGTCAGTCCTGATTATCTCGATGCAGCTATGTCGTTACCTATCCTTCCTCTTCGCGTGCCATGTATGCGCAAATGTCTTCAATTTTCTAAAGCTCTGTTCCGTTGCGACCAAATCCTGATGATAGACTGGGCCCACTGTATTCCGTTCGATGCCGTCCAACATGATGTTTCGCTCGTTTTTGTACAAGTCACATTCCCACAGTACATGGTCTCTGGTTTCAGCTTCATGACCGCAAGACAAATACCATCCTGTGCAGGCGATCTCTATAGTACCCGTGCCCTGTTAGTATCTGTGAAATAACGTACTCAGGTTCCACCTGTTGATATACCAGACGCGTTGTAATTTCTGGAAAGAAGCAGTACAGCTTCCTCCCGTCGGCACACGCGGCCCAGCGTGACTGCCAAATGGAGATGACGTTGTTAATGCTTGGCAAGTTCATTTACTGGTTTTCTGTAGTCTAGTTTAACCATTAGCAAACATAGCATCAATCGAAAGTAGGCCCAACCTACCCCTCTCTCGCGAAAGGCTAAAGGATGGTTCTTCTGTCGATATCAGTCTTGATACCTGATATGTAATTAGCTGATGGTCGCTTAAGCTAATGCCTTCGTGTACGCGCTACTCTGATATCGGTACTCCTCTTGTCGTGAGTGTCTCTAAACCCACATTAGAATAACCATTTGGTCCGTTGAACGTTGGAGGCTGGCCCTGCTTTTTTTTCTTTTTGGGTCCTCCTGTACTCTGTGTCTCGCCCTCGCCCCGAGTATTGACGACATTCACAAAACCAGAGTGGTGAATGCGCATTGCTATCTACGCCAATCAGTATAGGCTTTCCAGTTAGATGATCCAGAATATAACTTAGGTGTTCGAGATGTCGCGCTATATCATGTCCATGTGTAATCGATAGGCATGACAGTGCAATATTCGGAACTCAGATGGTGGAGCAGTGTAAACGCAATCGACCAAAATCCCAGCTTTCGGAGTAGCTTCACATTGAATCAGTCTTGTTATGCCCGAAGTTGCACACTGTTCTTAAACGAGAAAGAAATCTAAGTTCATTTCACTGGCAATGACAAACAGCTCAGATGTAGCAACCTCCGATCCCTGAAGATTGAGCTGTCCTATCGAAATAATATTTCCCTCCTTATCCACATTGAGTCATGTTGACTGCCTGTTGTTCCACATATATACGAGCTGGGCAAGTGGCAGAGTTGGTTACATGAGTGCTTGCCTTTTTGCGCTTAAAGCGCTTGCAGGTGGCGCAGCACTCACTTTGTGACTGACATTCGGCTTTACGATGTCCTGTATCTCCGCATTTACCGCATACCATTCCGGTTGCCTTACAGTATTTAACTGGGTGTCCATATTGTTGGCATTTGTTGCAGCAAGTGATACGTAGGTAGTTGCATATATCAGCCACGTCAAGTCCAACCAATTTATCACGAAGAGCTGATGAACACTCCAGCACAACCGTGGTACGCCCACCGTTACGACCGCCCTTCTTGTAGGCAACCTTGCAGTTTGAACGAACTTTCTCTTTGGTCCATTCAGGATCGTATGAAAGATTTGTGGCCTGTAAGTCTTCAAGAAGTCTTCCGTCGGGTCCGGTCTTAGGTTGCGATTGGCCACCGATTGGATGACGAGTCTTGGGCTCCGAAGCCTTCAGAGTTGACGTGGCAGCCGCTTTAAGTTTCTCGGCGGCTGCAAGTGTAGGTTTTACTGCCATCTGCAGCTCGGCTTTGGTTCCCTCAGAAGTCTTTATGTCCTCTGTGTTTGAGTAAAACAGTACTGCTTGATCCTGGTTAACAGGTATGATGACCGTTGGCTGGCCCTGCGGTCGCTTCAATAGCGATGCGTATATGGGCGCGGCTGGAGTGACCGACGGAAATGAGCAGATGTTTGCTGGGTTATCGGAGCTCGTGGTCAGCTCTTGTTGCACATATTTTAGCTTTGTCGATGTTACTAAGTGTTCGGACTCGGCAAGCTTTAGTTCTAATGCAGCAACTACAGCGAAAACGCTTCGGCTAGCCTGGTTTATTGCATCCCGTTCTGCAGCATTCATTTTAAATTTTGTTGCGCTGCCCATTACTTTTGATACTCCCGCAATGCGCCGAAAAGAATTCTGCAGGGTATCCAGTATCTGAGTTTTACTCATACCCATCAACCCAGATTCGTTAAATTTGCTTGCCACTTCATTAAATTTGCATAGATCGAATTCTGCAACTTGTAGTGGAGTTATGAAATCACGTTCAGAATCAAGAGGCATTGATATATTCTAATCACTATTGTAATTAAGTTATAGTCGGGACCCTTGAGCTGTTGAAGCACAGGTCGCTTGAGTTAAAATACTTTGAGTTGAAATTGACGATTCACTTAAACTACTTTGAGTTGAAATTGTGAAAATGGTATTTCGGTGACATATTTGCTTCGTTTTTGGATGAATAGATGTGAGGACGGTGTGACAGAATACGAGTAAGAATATGAGTAAGAATATGTGGAACCGTTACACTGGGAGTAACGTTTTAGTAAGACGTAGCGCCCTGCTGCAATGCAGCGGAATTGGGTCTGCGCGGAAGGTACAGTCACGAGCATTAATATGTTACTATGGATAGATTACGAAAAATATCTGTTCCAAAAAAAAGTTCAACAATGTCTGTCTGCACGTACGTAACAAAAATACCTGATATTATCAGGTAGCAAAATAAAGTGGCACCAAACCAGCTGAAAATGTTAGTCAAATAATGTACTTTGTTTTATAATGGGATAAATATAGACTATAAGTCATAATAAAACGCATTCGCCATGTACAGAGATTAACAAAACGCATTCGCCATGTACAGAGATTTATTCTAAACAAGCTAATTTTTATCCTTCCTTCATTATGCTAAAGCAATAACAAGAGATTGCAGTTTTACTAGCAGTGCTCGAGGTTTCATCCGCGTAACATAAAAAAAACTCCACTTTACCCCTCTAATTATTCGATTCTGTTGAGACATGGGCGGTGCTAAAGACATTACAGCGGTGCCACATCGACTATCGATATATGGAAGTGTTTGTACAAGAAAGCCAAAATGTCGGTCCGATTACAGGGTCAGAACGCGAAGCCAATCCAGCTGCAGGTAGGTGTGAGACAAGGAGATTTAATCTCTCCGAAAGTGTTCACTGCTACACTGTAAGATGACTTCAAGCTTCTGAAGTGGAAAAGGTAAGAAATATCAATGGCGAAAGCATCACTCACCTTCGATTCGCCGACGACATACGTTACAGGTGATAAGATGTTATGATCTGAAATGTGATGATGAAAGCAAACATATGTCTATTTCTGTAATTTGCATGGATTCCTCACAAAAAATATAAATATGTGAGATCGTAAATAGGTGGCAATAATATCTGACATCCCTATAATTTATGAAAAATAATATTATATATAGGGCAGGTAAAAAGACTAAAAATATTTCTGTGAAAATTAATTAAAGAGTAGCAATTATCTGTATCAATCGATTATATACTATATACGATTTACGATAAACAACAAAACAATTCCTAAATTTTACATGACAGCCATAGATAAAATAGATCTACCCACTTAACATTCACCACAAATGAATAAAGTAGTGAAATAGGGGTTGAAAGTTTATAAAGAAGTCCGTTATTTTTCAAGTTACAAACATGAAACTGAATTATTATGGTGCATTATTTCAGCGATTCAGGATATTTTATCCTTAGTGGTGATAACATAGGAGTAGATATTTCGTATATAGGGTATTCAAGAAGTTCTTTATTTATTTAGAAATATACGTTGACGTTGGGCGGTAAAATGCTGTTCTTTTTTTTTCAAGTTTCAAGTTCAACAATATCTGCCTACTCATATGCAGCAAAAATAACTGCTAGTATCAGGCAGCAAAATAAAGTGGCATTAAAATTACCTGATGAAAATGTACACCATAAATCAAAAGGGACCGAATCGAATATTTATGTTACAAACTATGTCCTTGCTGCTTACGTTTCCAACATTACTGAAAGAAGTTGTGGATCTTGTATCGTATTGAGGAATGATAATAATTTTGTTGCAACACCTTTTATAAATTCTAAACATTACGTACAACATTTAGCTGTGTGGTGAATCTTACAGATTTTAATCTAATCATTATTTTCATCTAGAGAACACGTGCATCGCCAGCATACATATTTCAGCAAGAACCTAAAAAAATATTAAAAACGATTACTCGGGGCATAACAAAACATATAAACAATAACCTTATGTGGTGAGTGGAATATAGACATATTGAAATCAAGTAAATATTGTAAAAAAGTCGAAGTCGAAATCACAGGGGGCAAACGCTGGTAAACTTCTTCGGGAAGGAAGGCTTCTTCTTAATGAATTCCTATTTTAAGAAGAATCCCCATAGGAAGTGGACATGGCAGAGTGCTGATACTGTGACGAGGAACGATATTGATTTTATTATGACGGACCGAAATCATATATTTCGGGATGTCTCCGTGATCAACAGGTTTAAAACCGGAAGTGATCACCGATTGTTTAGAGGCTCACTGAATATAGGCTTTCGAGCGTATCCGATTAGAACAGTCGACACTCCGACTTAACTTCCGAATAACCATGGTAGGTTCCGAAAAATTCAAACTGAAATTAAAAAACCGATTTGATGCCCTAGGTATGCCGGAAACTACAATGGAAATTGACGAAGCCATGAGTGACGTGATTAAAGGCATGCAGGACGTGAGTAAAAGATATTATAGGAGTAAGTATACGAGCAGGAAAGCTAAAAACTTAGATGAGACGCTTGGGCTTATGAGGGAACGCAAAGCACATGAAGACGTTACGTGTGCCGATGTCAAGCTTCTTTCAAAGCGAATCCGCAAACGCACAAACCTTCGCAGCTCAAATACGCGACGGGTCACCGAAGAGATTGAGCTGAATATGGAATCGAAGGTTTTTGGAGAGAAGCTTGAAAGAGGTCATCTGACAAAGGTTAAGACTGATTCTGGGGTTATCGTTTCTTCTAAGCCTAGGATATTTTCTGAGATCAAAGCTATAGTAAGTTGTATACGTCGCACGCTCCTCATCCCGATAACCTAAACATACATTACAGTCAGCCATTGTGCCTTGCCTTTGTGGACTATGAGAAAGCGTTTCACTCTGTCGAAACCTGGGCTGTTCCGGAAGCGTTACAGTGATATCAGGTCGATTGGCGAAACTTCGAAGTACTGAGAGCATTTTATGACGCTGCTTTTATGCCCCTTCTGATTCCGGGAGGTTAAACAAGCCCAATCCAATTGCATCGAGGAGTGCGACAGGGGGATATCATTTTCCAGAAACTATTCAATAATGTTTTGGAGGACGTCTTTAAGATTTTAAACTGGGCAGAATGCGGCATAAATGTTAACGATGAGTACCTCTCACATCTTCGTTTCGCCGACGACATCGTTGTGTTGGCCGAATCTTTGGAGAGTTTGCAGGAAATGTTGCATAGCCTAAATTAATCCTCCCGACGTATTAGGCTTAGGATGATCTTGGATAAGACAAAGGTCATGTTCAACGAACACGTTCTCCCCAGGCTGGTCAACGTCGTTGGTACTGTTCTCGAAGTCGTAAACGAAATGTCTACCTCGGGCAATTATTGCAATTAGGTAGATATAACTTCGAGAAGGAAGCCGATTGAAGGATTCAGTTAGGTTGGGCAGCATTCCGGAAGCTCCGTCACATTCTCACGTCGCCTTTTACGCAGACCTTGAAGACGAAAGTCTTCAAAGCAACGCGTTCTCGCCATGATGACCTAGGGGCCGAAACATGGCCTCTTAATGTAGGACTGGTCCGCAAATTTGCGGTAGCTCAATGGGCTATTGGACGTGTTTTGTTGGGTGTTTCTCTGTCCGACAGAGTTCGTAATGAAGTCATAAGGCAGAGAACTAAAGTATCCGATATCACGCGAAGAATAGGCTCGCTGAAGTGGCATTGGGCTGATTACACACTCAGAAGAACAGGTGGCAGGTATTCTTCTGAGTGTGTGAATGCCACTTCAGCGAGCCTATTCGTCGAATGAAGTGTTGGTTCAGCAGGTGGGAAGACGATCTCCGTGCAGTAGCCGGTCCGGGATGGATGCGAGTAGCAGGAGATCGGTTGTCTTGACGTTCGTTGAGAGAGGCCTATGTCCAGCAGTGGACTGATAAGGGCCGATAATGATGATGATGAAGAGCAATAGATATCAATTTTGTTATTAGAGTAGTATATGGTTCGTTAAATTTTAATGTGAGAATATCTAAGCCAATTCTTTACAATGTTTACTTGATTTCAATATGTCGATATTCTAGTCACCACATAAGGTTATATGTTTTGTTATGCCCCGAGTAATCGTTTTTAATATTCTTTTTAAGTTCTTGCTGAAATATGTAAGCCGGCGATGCAGGTGTTCTCTAGATGCAAATAATGATTAGATTAAAAGAAAAAATCTATAAGATTCACCGCACAGCTAAATGTTATTGGTAATGCTTCGAATTTATTATAGGTGTTGCAACAAAATTATTATTATTCCTCAATACGATACAAGATGCACACCTTCTTACAGTACTGTGGGAAAGGTAAGCAGCAAGGACATAATTGTAACATAAACATTCGATTCGGTCCCTTTTGATTTATGGTGTACATTTTCATTAGGTAATTTTAATGCCACTTTATTTTGCTGCCTAATACTAGCAGGTATTTTTGCTGCATATGCGTAGGCAAATATTGTTGAACACGAAACTCAAAAAAACCACATTTTACCGCCCAATGTCTATTGCGCAATTTTCACTTCAGCATTGTGTTCGTTCCCCAGGAGTTTAATCCAGTCCCTTGTTGGTGCTGATATACACCTTTTTTCATATACAGAAACAGTACGCGGCACAACTCGACTAGTGATCGGAAACTGATAACTGTAATGACAGGTTAGATGAGTCAGCTTCTGATATTCCTCATAAATGAGTGCGTATATTATTGACTTCAAACAAAAAGAGTGTTGTGAAAAAAATAGTCTAGTAGTGTCAAATAATGAATGTGTGATGAATAATAGAGGTATAAATACCATGTGGTATCTACCCCATTGTAAAAGTACCCCATCATGGTTCAAGTCTAGTCGTAGCGGTGAGGCTCAGGCTACTTACTGAGCTATAGAGGCTCATGCTAATGAGGTAAACTCAGGCGAAGGAAATTGCACCCCCTCGGTACAACTGGCTTTGCCTTACAAATAGTATCCCTCTTATAAGAAGAGGGGTCTAAGCAGGATGAGGAGGAGGCACTCTTTGGATCCTTCTTATAAGAGGAGTGAAGACATGTGGGGCGGGACAACTCCATCTAAGGGTGTGGTGTCGGTCCCTTATGGGCTCCCCGACTGACTAGTTATCGAGGTGGCACCTCAACAGTGGTGGCACTGATGGCCGTCGCGGTGGCTTCAGTGGGTAATTGGTGCGATAATGTGCCGCGAGCTGGCGCGTAAATGCGTTTCCCCGCGTAAACTAAAAATTATAGAAGAAGTATAAGAATGGTGTTGTAGAACCTTAAGGAATACGTTGGTTGCCTCAAGGGTCTATATTGGGTCCACAATAGTCTAGTTCCAACAGACTTCCTCAAGGTTCTATGTTTCGTCCTACACTAGAGTCTAGTGTCAACCGCCAGAGCACCAAGGTTGTACATTAGATTAGTTTCCACAAAGGTGTTCCTCGAGGTTCTATATTGGGTCCTACACTGGAGCCTAATATCAACCGCCGGAACACCAAGGTTCTACATTGGGTCAGTTACAACGCAGGTATTTCTCATGGTTCTGTATTGGGGCGGGTATTAATGAAATCCAGATTTTAATTTTGTATATTGTTTATTTCTAGGTGGGTTAATTTAGTATCACAATTAACTTAAAAATACTTTGAGAACGACAATCCCGCTGAGGGCTGCCAGGAGCTGTGCGGTATGAAGGGCGAGACGGAGCGCGTGGCGCCGGCGGAGAAGTCCAGCGACGAGGTCGGGTTGCGGAACAGGTTCAGCTTGCCCATGGCGGAGTAGTCCGTCTGCTTGAATAGGTCCGTGTGCGACATGCCCAGCGAGCCGCCGATCTTGTCTCTGCGATAACACAACGATATACCCACGATAATACACTTAGTCGAAATCTAAAGAGCTTGGGTCTTCGAGGTGATCCCTGAACTTCAATAACAGTTTAAAAATCTGATAGCTTCCAGTGTCGAGTTATCTTGTCTCTATTAGTTTGGTCGTAGGTAGGCAGGTCTGGTCGTAGGCTATAGGCCATGACGCAATGCTAGTGACGTGTTTAGCCGTAAATTTAGACAACTTACTTGAACATGTAGTCCACGCCACCTCCCACTGTGTTGAAGTTGGGTATCGCCGGGTTGCTGGGGAAGGTTCTGGTGCCGAAGGCGTTGGCAGACAGCGCGTGGTTGTCGTTGTGGAAGAGGCTCACTTTACCAGCGCCCGTCAGTTGGTCGCCCGCGCCCGGGATGTGTCTGCCAGTCAGCGACAGTCCGTGCCCGTTACTGTAAATGTGGAGACATGATCGTCATCGGCTATTGGCAGCTGACATACACGAATGTACTTCGAGAGGAGGATTCAGATTATCTCTCAAATATTGTTTATTCTTCATTTGTGATACCAAACTGCCCTTAATTTTACGAAATAGAATGAGAAATTACTAAATAGTTATATATTATTACGTAACCATTTTTATATAATTTAACAGGTTCCCTTTCCAAAAAATCATTTATGATAATTTCTTTTGTTAAACCATTGTGTGTATTGTCGGTGCCACTCAAGACCGTTGGCATCGCTGATGATACTACATCAGTAGATGGTTATTACCACTAAAGTTTTAGTGGTACACATCGTCGACTGGCCAGTCCCTCATTAGGGACCGGACTTTTCCAAAAATGAGGCTGATAAAGATCTTGGCTCTTGGCTGACCATCCTTAAGGACTAAATGTTGTGACGATGTATCTTTGAGATCTGTAGTGGTTACGATTGAGCGTCTTAAAGTAGAATATAAAGAGAACATTTGTTCACAATACTAGTTAATTGTTTGTATACCGAACCCTTGAGATATAGAAAGGCAACACAATTACTTACATATTATCCAAAGCCAATCCAGCGGATCCAGCCTTGAACCCACCATTCTTGGCGCCTTCGATCCCACCGACGGCGCTCAAGATATTGTTCTCACCGCGAGCGAGAGGGAACCTGGCCATCACGTTAGCAGATCCATCAGGGTTGGTGTTGGCGAAGCCGTGTGCCTGTCTCCTGTGGCGCAGGTTGCCGGGGTGCGAGGCCTCCTGCGGCTGATCCCACAGTTCCTGCTCCCAGTGGCGTTCGATAGGACTATCGCTGAAGAGCGGCTCCTCCACCAGCACCAGGTATCGGCAGCTGACTGTCGCTAGCAGCGCACATAGTACTACGCTCGTGCTGTACATCTTGTAGTCTCTGCTGCGCTGCTGATCTCCTGGTATATTGTGTGAGGTCTAGACTGCGACTCAGTTGTGTGACGAATTCATTTTGGCTTTACGTTTTATACTACAAACAGGGGAATTTGTGATTCCCCGTCACACATAGCTATATACATACCAGCTACTGGATATGTCATTTAAATTTGTTGATTATACGATCGAACTATTTAAAACATACATATTATTATTATTATTATGAATCACACTTCTTAAGAGTCATATGTATACGAATAAATGTATTAGAATTTTTCAATTTTACTATTATAACTCGAGATTTTACAATTGAAATTATGACTGTACACCAATATGTGAAATGATCCAAATTCATTCCGATCGGGGGTCCATAGACCCCGGGTGTCATTTATTTTTTAAGAACATATCAGTATTTCAATCAATCTTAAGTATATTATACCACTGGAACTAGTGTGACGTAATCGTGGACAGAGAAGCGTTATCACAAAAAAGGATCTAAAAGTATTTTTCTTTTATTAACTTTTTTTATCTTGTTAAATAGCCTATTGTTATGGTGGCAGGGTAAGGTAGGGTAATGCACCTTCTAGTTATGCGGATGTTCATGAATGTAGACCCAAATAGTTAAATGTTAATTTCAAGCTTCAAAATTCGATGTCGTCGCATAGAACATCCATTGAACATTGTAGTCATGACACGTCCAGTATAAAGCATATCTCTGCGCAGATATCTCCCCGCTCTTCGTACGTATGATAACTTCTGTCTATGGCCCGAGCGCCTCTGACCCGCGTGATTCGTCATCATTGTACTTTTTTGCAACTGAGCAACTGTTCATCAATCAACTGATTATTCTTATTACCCTTATCATGACGACCGGCTGGCGCTGTGGTAACACAGCTCGTTGTAGAGGCCAGGGCTTCGAGTCCCGCCCAGGTTATGGATTTTTTTATGTATTTCTATACTAAAAATCTTTTTTTTTTTGCAAGCGTGTGTAAAGATTTGTGAGCAGCGCACGCGTGGTAGCTTAAAGTTGAGCTTAAAGCTGTCAAGACTGGATCCTTTCCTCCCTTCCACCACGGGCCGATTTTTTTAATAGAATAGGGGGAAAACGAGCCGCCGGAGCCTTTTTACAACTACCAACGTCCATGAACATCCACATAATTACTACGACGATGCGTTGCCCTCATCCCTCCCCAGTCTAGTACCCATAACACAAGTCCTTATGGTACTTAGAACGGGTCCAGGCTATCGTGGTGTGATAAGTCCTCATTACTATTAACTATTATTGGTCCACTGCTTCAACGCACGCCGGAACAGCCGGCTTATATACTTGTATTATACCTAGCCTTGCCCTAAATATTGTAACAACATTGGCTGCAATACAGCATTTTAAACGTTGAGGACAGTTCTCAAGGCACGCACTCTTTCCATGAGGAAATTCTTCACTGCCAATCGTACGGATTGTCAGTGAAGAAATTGGGTGATCCGTGACACCTTGAGTGAAGCTAATTGAACCGAGGAGGTGTATGCTCTTTGTACCCCTCTTATAAGAAGAGGGGACTAAAGAGCAGGAGGTGGAGGCGCTCTTTGTACCCCTCTTATAAGAGGAGAGGACAAAAGAGAAAAAAACAATGAAGCAGCGCTATTGCGCAGGGGGCAAGGAGCGAGGATGGGAACCTCGCCCCATTACACTGTCCCAAAGTTGGTGGGGTTGTTCAGTGGTGCCGACACAACAACTTGGTAGAGGTGGCGTCGGTCACTTGGGGGGCTGACTAGCCGTCGAGGTGCCCAGATGATTAGCTGCTGCGGGGCACCTGACCTAAGGCGGCACTGATGGCACTCGCGGTGATTTTTGTGGATATTCGGCACTATAATGTGCCGCGAGCCCCACACACCACTTGAAGATCCAGAGAAGGCGCGTATATGCGTTTCCCCACGTCAATAAAAAAAAGGTTTAGCTGTGGGTAGTAACCCAAAACCATAAATCATAATCCAGATAAGGCTGGAGACTAGATGAAGAGTAGTCTTCAGCTCAGATCACGTCCGGAATATCCATTTTAACTAAGATTGGGAGGTTCGACCTTTGTGATCTGGTCCCGAGTCATGCTGGAAGGGCCATACTTGGTTATTGAACATGGTGTTATTAAAGGGCTTAAATTCTCAAGAATGGTCTCTTGGTACACTTGTGTAGATGTTTTGATACCTTTTTGACAAAAATGTGGCTTACACGTTAATTCATAGCTATCACCCCACCAAACCACCACCGAAGTCGTAGAATGCCCGTTACACTCTGTCGACTAATTGGGGCCATGCTGCATAGGAGGAGGTAGTGCCATGCATGGTGCATACCACTATATCCTCCTATGCAACGGAATTGGGCCGGCACGACCGGGGAGGTATCTCAGGCTCACTTGATACGTGCGTATATCACAAACCGCACGACATGCGACAGCGAAGTTGCAGGTATCACTTGATACCTGCAACTTCGCTGTCGCATGTCGTGCGGTTTGTGATTAGTCGGTGGCCCTTTAAGGGGAGCGGATGATACGAGAGCAACACATCTGCGTAACAATCATGCAAATGCCCATTTGCGTCGGTAGTCATCAAAAGGCTCCGGTTGCTGATGTGCTGTATTTATTTATTTATATTCCCTTTACGCCCTTATGCTGTAAAAAAACAAAACATTTGATTAATACCAAGTGTATGGTGAGTTTTAAAAATTGCATTTGGATCCATACCTACTTTGTCTAATGCAATCATAGCGATTCTGTTTTGTTAATCATCTCACTCCATTTTAATATCGCAAAATTTTGAACTCTCTTGATTCCAAACTGAAAAGGCACAATGAAGAATCGCAAATAAATAACATATTCCAAAATCAAATGTAATATTTTTTGTTTTTAATTGTATTTATTTATGGCCCGACCAGGTACATACTTGGCTAAGAATTTGTATACGCTAAATCTGTTTATTTTGGGCAAACCAGCAGTTGGAGAGTCTTGATGTCTGCCGACGCCAGTCAACATAAATGATATGCTGAAGGGTTACCCTCATTTCGTCGCCCCTCCGAGGGGCCACTGGAACCGAGCATGCTGCTCGAAAAGTGTCGCTTAACTGTCACTTTATGGTGGCATCAAGTGGGCGAGAGATACTCCCAGGTGGCATTGGGTCAATTTGGACACCATGACTAGTGTCACAATCAGAGGCAGTCCACTGATTGTGAAGGTACTCAAAGTACTGTACTAGTACAGAAGAGGACACATAAATATTTGTTGCGGCCAATTGCACAATGCACAATTAGATAAAATTCCGAGAGTGGGCACAAGGATTTTTTTACAGTATAGGTGGACAAATGAGCAGTCAAAACGAACAACGCCCATAGATATTGACAAAAATGTTACACAGGTTTGTTACCCTCCAAAGGGAGTCGACCTTATGCATAATTTTTTAAGTTGTTTTTACAATGTGCATAATTTAAAATTTTGCACATCTTTAAACGGACTGTTTTGTGCCGCAGACTGTGTATATTATCTATTTATAGTTAAAGCAATGAGTTTACATGATATATTTGGAATACTTAATAATAATAATATATGAATTATAATTCAGGCTAAATGAAACTAAGCATTTTTATTAGAGGGTCGAAATCGATGCCTGACGAGCCGCCCATAGACATCCGTATTATTTTTGTCATGATGCATTGACGTCATCATTGTCAGTTGGTCGCAAAAGTATGATTTGACATACGCCCGCGGAACATTGCCCTCCTTGTGACACAGTCGGGTAAAAAATAAAGGATAATAAAGTACTAGTGCTGCTTTTAGCGGATATTTTTGCAATTATTCCGAGGTAACAGTCATAAGAATAAGTCAACCTTGGACACATTTCAAGACGTTTATTGCAGTATTTGGGGGCATACGAGAATCTGTTGTAGTCACAAAAAGGTTTTTACGCACATATCTACATTATTGTGATGCAGAGATGTTTCTTATTCTCCTCCCCACCCCATTAGCAACCGGGAACTCATAAACCGCAAGAAGCACGAGCAATAATAACGTCAGCATTGTCAAAAACCGCAAACAGAATACAATATTATCGGAAAGAGATTCGCAATTATCGTATCATAGTCGTAACGTGTAAAAGTGTTTTTCTTCTTTTTTATTCGATAAGGGGTAAACGAGAAATCGGAGCATTTTTAGACTACCGACACCCATGAACATTCACATAATTACCGTGCCGATGCGTTGCGATATAATCCATAAAAATATTTCGGATAACGATTTAATGACTACATAATAATAAATACGCCTACATAATACGCCTAATAAATACTACAAAAAAAAAGGAAATAAAAAGGGCTCCGAGACTTACGTTAAAATAAATAATTATACTCTTGCAGGTAGCTACTGCAGGAACCTACAAAAACCCCGCCATGGTTCTAGCCTTGTCGTGGCGGTGGGGTTTAGTAGCCTGGGGTGAACCCAGGTGAAGCCAATTGAACCATGGGGGATCTTTGCTCCCCTCTTATAAGAAGAGGGGGCTTAAAGATCAGGAGGAGGAATCGCTCTCGGTACCCCTCTTATAGAAAGAGGGGACCTAAGAGCAACAACAGGAGGTGACGCTATTGCGAACGGGGTAAGGGGCGAGGATGGGAACCTCACCTCATTACACTGTCCTAAAGTCGGTGGGGTTGTCCTGTAGTGCGGGGCACCCCATCTGTGAAGGAGGAGTTGGTCCCTTAGAGTGCCGATTACTAATCGAGGTGCCAGTTCTTCCGGGGCACCTCACCAAGGGCGGCACTGATGGAAACTCGCGGTGGCTTTTGTGGGTATTCGGCACTATCATCTGCCGCGATTCCCATACACCATTAGACCCCACCCAGGGCCGGTGAAGGCCAAAAAAAAAAGGAATCAACAAAAATGGGGGACATGTATACTTGTAAAAAAAGCCGAGAATACAAAAATATCACAATCCTGGCTAGCCATTCAGTCCAAAGACAATTCTAGTGTTGCGTTAATTTTAATAATTTGCATCTGTAGAACTCCCAAAAGCGATCCTAAAAAAAATATATATATAGGCCGGAATACATACAAAAATTTTGCGAATGCCTTAACAGCCTGACCTTAAGGACGTCATGGAAGAACCCGAGTTTGATAAGTTTCACAAGACAATATGCCTATTTTATCAACAAAATTTTCCTATAGTCAAATTTAAAATAAATAATTCGTTTAAGAAATTACAATGGATAACCAAAAGGTCAAAAATAAGTTGTAAAACAAAAAGACTATCACGATATAAATGTTATAAAAACAAAATTAAATTCACGGAAAATAAGTATACGAGGTATGTACTCGAAAATATTAATAATAATCAAGGGGATTAAATATATCAAAAATATAAAAAAATGAAAACAAATGCAAGTCGTCCTGGAATATAATAAAAGAGGAATTCAATTATAATCTTAATATGTCAGACCTGCCCTATAGAAATAGCTAATAAAATTAATAATTATTATCTTAATTTAACCTGTAATAATAATGAAAATAATATTGAAGACGATAATGATGATAATAACCAATAATTCAATGTATCTAATGCCCGTGACAATGATGGAAGTAAAAAAATGTAGTTATGTCTCTTAATATGCTGTAGGATACGATGAAATATGTATTTACATTATTAAACAATGTATAAACAGCATAAACTACATATTGCCTTACCTTGTAAATCCTTCTTTCTCCTCGGGAATATTTCCGCACAGTCTGAAATTCACCATAGTCGAAACCATTATTCAAAACAGATGAAAAAATTCAATGGCAAACTACCGTCCCATAACTTTAATACCAAAAATTGTAGATAAATGCAACGAAGCGTTTGGTGGAGTACTGCAATCGAATGAATAGAATAAGACCCGAACAGTTTGGATTTCAACAGAATAAATCAACATTCTTAGCTGTATATACACTAATCAAATCAATATTACACAGCATAAATTGTAAAAAGAAATAACAGTGATATATTTGATCACAGTAAGGCATTTGATTTCATGAACCATGCGATTCCTATAAAAAAATAGAATATACAGGAGTCAGAGGTATCCCAAACGAATGGTTCTGATCATATCTAAGTTACCGCAAACATGAGGGTCAAATAATAAAACAGATGAACAAAAATAACCAACTCCAATGTACGTTTCAGACTACATAAGTAATATAAAAAAGAGTTCCACAAGGAAGTATATTGGGCCTATTATTATTTATAATTTACTTAAATGAAATGCCTACAATAGTAGGCATTTTTAATAATAAAACATAAATACACCCTTTTCACCGATGATATAACAACTACGGTAAGCACAGACAATAAAGCTCACCCTTATCTTAGTCATGAAGATGATATTAAGGACACCACTAAGGCCAACAACAAACAAAATTGGTGACATTAGCAAAAGAATATAAGGATTCTAAAATAGAAGAACTGACTGGAACCAAATTTCTAGCAAAAATTGATGATCAGTTAAGCTGGAGGTCGCACATAGATTACATCTGTCCACGAATATACAAATTTGTATATGCCCTAAAATACTTGAGAAAAATCACAGACCTTAGAACAACATTATTAACATATCATGCTTATGTCGTCTCAATTCAAAATTTTCATTCGATTTTTGATTCGAAAGCTCCTTTCGAGTCATGCAAGCCTTTATTTACATATCTAAAATTATTGACGTTGCCCGCGTTATATATTTATGAGACGTGTATTTTCGTCAAGCAAAATAGAAGTATGCTTGCAAAAATTAGTGATTTCAACCCAAATATAAACTTTAGAAATCCGGACAGACTTGTTATAACAAAGCTACTAGACCAAGGAAATGAACAAAACAATGTTATTATATGAGTACAAAAATATTTAATAAACTACCAGAGGACATTAAAGTTCTAGCAATCCGCAAATTTGCGGACTATACACATGGCTCATGGAACGTAATTTTTATGACATACGAGGGTGGATCTAAAAATTCTGAGCCCGACCAAGAAAATGAAAGAAAAGTGGATCTAAATTTATTTTTATTTTTCAACATAGTCTCCATCTAGTTCAACACACTTCTTCCACCTGACCTGCAACTTGTTTATCCCCTCGAAAAAAAAAGATTCCGGAAGGTCGGCGAAATAATCGTTTACTGCGACTATCACCACATCTTTGGTCGAAAATTTCGAGCCACCCAAATGTTCTTTTAAATTTGGAAATAAATGATAATCCGAGGGGGCTAAATCCGGCGAATAAGGTGGGTGGGGCAGCAATTCGTAGCCACAAACATGGGCTACAGACATTTTTTCAACCGAAGTGTGAACACATGCATTGTCTTGATGAATCAAAACTTTCTTTCGCAACATTCCCGGCCTTTTTTCATTTTATTTCTTCCCGAAGTCTCCGTAAAAGATTACAATAATAACTAGAATTTATACTTTGATAAAAAATAAATAAATTTGGTAAATAATCTACAAAAGTAATGCCCTTCGCATCCCAAAAAACAGAAGCCAGGACTTTGTTAGTCGACAAAACGACCTTAGCCTTTTTCGGTGTAGGAGATCTGATCTTTTCCACTGTTTGGATTGTTGATTTGATTCAGGAGTATGTTGGCGAACCCAGCCTTCCTCCATGGTAATAATTCTAGACAAAATTCCTCGGGATCAGTCACAGAAATTTCCAAACAGTCTCGCGAAATTGTGTATCGAACTCGTTTTTGTTCAGCTGAACGCAACCTCGGGACCCAGCGAGCAGAAACCTTATGGAACCCCAACTCTACCGTTATTATGTGTTGTACCTGGCCATAACTAATGTTTCTTATCTCAGCTATCTTACCAATGGTCAAACGTCGGTCACCCAGTACGAGATCACAAATTTTATCGATGTTTTCTTTCATGGTAGAGGATGTAGGCCTTCCACTCCTAGGATCATCTTTAATGCTCTCACGACCGCGCTTAAACTCAGCTGCCCACTTCTTGACACTGGAATACGATGGAGCAGACTCCTCCAAAGTGCTCACCATGTCTTTATGGATGTCTTTTGGTGATAGGGCTTTTTCTATTGAGGTGCTTAATGACTGAATGGTGTTCAATTTTCTCCATTATTGAAAATTGCGTCAGATTGCTTCAAACAAACAATCACAGAAAATTTATATTGTGCAGTATCGGAATGAAACTGCGCACAATAAATCAATATGACACATACTAACAAATGACGGTAGATTTTAAAAGATGTCATAGCTCCATGTAGGTTAGGCCACGAATTTTTAGATCCACCCTAGTAAAAGAATATATTGGTGGCAAAATTAATGAATGTAATGTTTTTGATGGTAACCACAATTATGACCACATTCATACTAGTATCAAAACTACTGAACCTCGGTGCGCTGCACGACGTGCATGGGCAGATAGCCGATGTCCGATGCTCGATTATTACCTCGTGTATTACGGAGCCGGCGAATATTTGTTGTAGGAGCCCGTGACAGACTTATTTACACAAACTTGAAATTTACTAAGTGCTCGTAGCCGATAAAAATGCCCCGCTAATTCACCTTTATATAATCGATTCTGAGCATCGATTTACAAAAGTAGATACGATTTTATATTCAAATGTTTCTGTAAAGCATCCATGAATGTATGTAAACATATTGTTTTGCAATGTCAACCTAACACGCAAAATTTTAAGGCGTTTTTCAGTTCAGATATGTATGTATGTGTGTCTGTATATATGGGTATAATAATAATATATGTGGACTTATCACACCACGTTAGCCTGGCCCTGTGCTAAGTAGCGTAAGAACTTGTGTTACAGGTACTAGACAATGGAAATATATTTAATATTTTTCTATAAATTTAAGAAATTTGATATATTTAAGATTTTTATTATAGAAATACATATAGTACATATTTAAACAGCCATGACCTACGCGGGATTCGAACCCGCGCCCTCTGGCGTAACACGCGGTCTTAAACGCCACGTTACCAAGTGAGCAGCGGTGTGTATGTATATATAATTTTATATGCTTGCGTATGGGTGGTGTCAATTGAAAGATTATTAAGATTATTACAAACAAGAGACATACGCGAACATTTCGCATACAAACATAATAAAAATGTAAAATAAAATTAACACTAACATATCTGTGGTCAAATAAATGTATTTCCTTTCTTTCCTTCCCACTGCCAGCTAGCCCACTGCCACCTCAGCAAACTTGTTCGTCGCGTGATATGGTATACTTTAGTTCTCTGACTTATGACTTCGTTATGAACTCTATCGGACAAAGATACAACCAACATAGCACGTGCAATAGCCCGCTTAGCTACCGCAAACTTGCGGAGTACTCCAAAATTAAAAGTCCACGTTTCGGCCTCTTATGTCATCACGGTAAGAACGCCTTCGTTGAAGACTTTTGTCTTAAAGCTCTGCGATATATGTGACGTGAGAATGTGACGAAGCTTCTGGAATGCTGCACAACCCAATTGAATCCTTCTATTATTCCTTCTCGAATTTATATGCACCTAATTGCAATAGTTGCCCGTGGTAGATGTATTCGTCTACGACTTCGAGAATAGCACCATCGACGTTGACCGGCCCAGGGAGAACGTGTTCGTTGAACATGACGTCGGGAGGATTCGTTTAGGCTGTGCAACATTTTCTGCAGGGTTTGCAACGATGTTACTGAATTATTAAAATTATTTAACGTATACGGCTAGCATAGCAAAACAATTGGAATGAATAAACTTACAAACTTACACGCAATGCCAATTGTGTGTCACGTGGTGTCGATTGTAAGATAATAATCTTAATAATCTTTCAATTGACACCACCCATACGCAAGCATATAAAATTATATATACATACACACTGCTGCTCACTTGGTAACGTGGCGTTTAAGACCGCGTGTTACGCCAGAGGTCGCGGGTTCGAATCCCGTGTAGGTCATGGCTGTTTAAATATGTACTATATGTATTTCTATAATAAAAATCTTAAATATATCCAATTTCTTAAATTTATAGAAAAGTATTAAATATATTTCCATTGTCTAGAACCTGTAACACAAGTCCTTACGCTACTTAGCACAGGGCTAGGCTAACGTGGTGTGATAAGTCCACATATATTATTATTATACCCATATATACAGACACACATACATACCTATCTGAACTGAAAAAGAACTTAAAATTTTGCGTGTTAGGTTAACATTGCAAAACAATATGTTTACATACTCATGGATGCTTTACAGAAACATTTGAATATAAAATCGTATCTACTTTTGTAAATCGATGCTCAGAATCGATTATATAAAGGTGAATTAGCGGGGCATTTTTATCAGCTACGAGCACTTAGTAAATTTCAAGTTTGTGTAAATAAGTCTGTCACGGGCTCCTACAACAAATATTCGCCGGCTCCGTAATACACGAGGTAATAATCGAGCATCGGACATCGGCTATCTGCCCATGCACGTCGTGCAGCGCACCGAGGTTCGGTAGTTTTGATACTAGTATGAATGTGGTCATAATTGTGGTTACCATCAAAAAGTATTTATTATATTATGTCAATATCCTCTGTGTATATTTAATGTACTGATCGCGGGATCATTGTTGAAGTGTTAATTCCTAACGTTAGCGTGCATGAAAAAGTATGATATCATATTAATGTTCCGAGTCATAGTAATGTTCCGAATGGAAGGACCCTGCGAACGAAATAGCGTAATCAGTCTTGTCTTCCAACCCAATCCTTGGCCTAACAATAAAACAGTGTTAATTATGTAGAGTAAATTACATTGGGTTTGTTTCACATGACCATTCGCTCACCACATATGACGGCTAACACTCACCATCAGCTCTGCACATAGAGTGCAGATATCATATAGCTGTGAATAAAATAACATTTTTCATGTTATAATTTATATGCACAAGCCATTGTGGCTTGGCTTTCGTCTCGCACATAAAAAGTCATTCTTATAAGAGAAATAGACAGATTGTAAAGCTATTTCTTTATAGCTGGTCCTCGACTTTGCGTGAAATTACTTAACGTTGATATAAATAAACTTATGTTGTTATGAAAAAAGTAACTAACGATCTGGTTAAGATATCGGGGGAGGGAACAACAAAGTTGTGAATTGTGGCGCTCTTTGGGGGAGGCCCACATCTAGCAGTAGACGTTTTCTGGCTGGTAATGATGAAGACGCGTTACTTAACGCTGTTACACTATCCTGATGGGACAATAGATTTTTCTGTGGTACGGCTCATTGACCTATCTGTCTGCAGGAATGGCAGTTTTTTACTGCGAGATCGCGGTCACTCCAACCGAGGCGGTTGTTAGCAAGCATGGTGTGTACTTACTCGGTGCCGTGTTTGCCTACCTCGTGGTCCCGGGGTAAGCATATTCAGCCACGACGAGTCACGGCGAGATCCCGGGTCCGATTCCCAGGTCGGATAAAAAGTGTTATTGGGATTCTTAATTTCTAATATATTATTACAGTTCGGAGTCAGTGATATAAAAATACATTTCAAAAGTGTCAAGATGGGGTGTGGGACAACAAACTATGATGAACATTTCCTGTAACACGTATGAAATGTCCGCCATAACATAGGCGGGCCCTCTGTCGGCCTCGCCATCCACGCTTTATTTGATCTCATCAATTGCCCTGTCCGTATGCTTACTCACAGGGCAATTGATGAGATCCTTAATATACTTTATACGCTCGGAAGACTTCGACCACAAACGCCGTGATATACTCACATACAATTGTGGAGTACGAGTATAATTTATATTTTATACTAAAGCGCGTGTTTTAGTTAGAGCCATCACTATACGGCGGTATCGTGACCGAGCGGTACCTCCGTGTTCACCCGATTCGGCTGCATTCTTTTATTTATCTCCTCCTCTTATAAGCTATTCTTATGAGCTACGGGTCTGAAATTTCACTATGAAATTCACAGATCCCCCATCCTTGTGTGTGTAATGTAACAGTGTAGCAAATGTGTAAACGTGTAACAAACATGTATCATAAATAATAGCCATTCTATTTTATTTTATTCTATCAAGTTAGGCATGACTTTTTCAACATTTCTTCATAGTGGTTATGCCTAGGTCATGAGGGCGGCCTGGATACCAAATGTTAGCTTGATCACTCTGGTAGCTTCTTGCGTGCGTTAGCCAGATAGTCGGGCTAATATACTGAATGAGTATTTTTGTAAATCAATGTTTGAATATAGTAGTTATTTCTTCCGATACACGTAGCGACTTCTTAATATTATTTTTTGCTGAGCAACCTTAGCAGAACATGTAAGGCATTATTAATATAAATAATAATACATTTAATACAATTTTAAATAATACATAGTGTGGTTGAACGCGCTTATGTCCATGCATTAGAAGTTAAACTTCTATGGCGTAACATGATAAAAATCATATCTTTCGCATTTTCGCGTTAGTAAAAAAACGACATTAACAATAAAAATAAATACAAAAATGATTTTAATACATTAAAAGTTTATTTAAAAAACAAATATTTACTTCTTATATCTAACTTCAGGGTGTCGCTTTTCGTAACGGCATTGTAAAAATTTGCTCTCATGACTTTTCCCCAAGCCCGAAGGCGCTGCTAATTTGCTTAAAATTTTATTTTTAGGTGGTCGACCACCACTACTGTAATGTCCTACGTAAGTCTATAAGAAACCATACAAATAAACTTTCGTGCTTCAAACAATTTGGTCATAAACATTAATGGCAGCAAATTAACAAAACTCATAGATATTAATACCCCAGAATACTAAATTGAAAACATTAAAAAAGACATTACACGTAATTAATATGATCAGCTGAACATTTTCTACATCTCCGTGTTGAATCGCAGCTGGGCTTCACCTGACTGCCCTCTCCTTTTCTTGGCTTTCACAAGTCATTGCAATCTTGTACTGTCTCCTTTGACTAGGAAGGGAAACAGGAATTACTTCCTACTCCCCCTATTTTCTTCTGATTAAATTCTTTGCGGGACCCAAGACAGTTTTTTAGCTTTTCCCTCGAGCTCCCTGACATCATACCAAAGGATCGTAAGTGGCTATCGCTGTCGATCCTGGCTGACAGGAGTAGCAGCGGTGGGAACGTGTGGTGGGCCAAGCCCGTATAAAAAAGTAACCGTCCGTAAGGAATGCTTTGCTTTGACAATTTGAATGTTCTCATTTCAATTCAAAGAA
Organism: Eumaeus atala; assembly: GCA_017140195.1. Classification (NCBI taxonomy): domain Eukaryota; kingdom Metazoa; phylum Arthropoda; class Insecta; order Lepidoptera; family Lycaenidae; genus Eumaeus; species Eumaeus atala. The sequence goes on along the minus strand of JAFELO010000055.1, from coordinate 282,853 downwards.
TGCCTTCTTCTTCTTTTAACAATTTACATCAATCACTAAGTAGTCGTACCTAAAGGAAGGCCAGTTGATGGATTGGCTTTAAAAATTCAGAAGCGCCTGGCCCTCGGTAGGAAATAAAAGTGTAATTCTCGAGTCGACGGTTTATTAAATTTAGATTTGGCCTAATTCCACTCCCGTCGGCTCCTGAGTAATTTCAGATCTTAATTTATTGAAGTGCGATGATCGTGATTTTCTTTTACGTTGTCCTGAGAGAATTTCTAGGTATTTACCAGAGGTAGTGCCATGCTGCGTTGCAATTGGATTGTGCCGGCAAGAACGGGGCCGTGCCTCTCGTTCACTTGATAGCGCAGTAAAGTGACACTTATGCTGACTTACATTTGAGGGTTTCATTTTTACACATACTTAATCTGGCCATGAATACTGTTACATTTAAAAATAAAAAATATTGCAATTATTTTTTAGTTTTAAATGTAACAGTATTTATGGAATCTGTCATTTTTATAAGGTTATTCATTGTGTTTTCTCATTTTGGAGCCAATACATTGTACAATATTTTGCGATATAAGAAACGAGTGGTCAAAGCAGTAAGGGAAAAAATTCGAAGAAACACAGTCCGAAAGCACAAGATTTTATCTCGGGAAATGAGGATAGCACCCATGTCGCATATTTTAGATAGACAAAAACTTTATTTGCGATCACAACCAGCACAATTATTACAAAACTACAAATTAAAAATTACTACTAAGTACATTAATAACCTTAATAAATAACCTTAATAAATAACCTTAGTCTACACACATGTGCAACAATAAAGTGTATTATGTTTACATGTGTGTGCTGCAGCAACGCAAATGGTTAAGTAACTGAGTGCGTACGATCCAACATAACATGCGGAACCCACTGATTTTCAGTTACTGGCCATTCTGATGAGAGGGCGCTAAACTAACTAAACTGGTCAATTCTTAACTCATAAATTACAGATGAATAGGGTGGCAAAATAGAACATAATACTGAAGCGGTAACGCAAAGGGCGGAGATGTAACGTGTCCCTTATTATACAATACTGGCATATTTAAAGAAAAGAGAAAAAGAAAATAAAGAAAAAATGCAGTTTTCAATTTCGAATATTGTTTATTTCTAGGCGGATTAATAATCTAGTATCACAATTAACCTAAAAATACTTTCAGAAAGAAAATCCCGCTGAGGGCTGCCAGGAGCTGTGCGGTATGAAGGGCGAAACGGAGCGCGTGGCGCCAGCGGAGAAGTCCAGCGACGACGTCGGGTTGCGGAACAGGTTCAGCTTGTCCATGGCGGAGTAGTCCGTCTGCTTGAACAGGTCCGTGTGCGACATGCCCAGCGAGCCGCCGATCTTGTCTCTGCGATAACACAACGATATACTCACGTTAATACACTTAGTCGAAATCAAAAGAGCTTGGGTCTTCGAGGCGATCCACGAACTTCAAATCATTCGTAGTCACAAACTACAAATAACAGTTTAAAGAAGCTGATAGCTTCCAGTCTCGAGGTATCTTGTCTCTAGGAGTTTGGTCGTAGGTAGGCAGGGCTGGTCGTAGGCTATAGGCCATGACGCAATGCTGGTGACGTGTTTGGCTGTAAATTTAGACAACTCACTTGAACATGTAGTCCACGCCACCTCCCACTGTGTTGAAGTTGGGTATCGCCGGGTTGCTGGGGAAGGTTTTTGTGCCAAAGGCGTTGGCAGACAGCGCGTGGTTGTCGTTATTTAAGAGGCTCACTTTGCCAGCGCCCGTCAGCTCAGAGGAAATAAATAAACAAGGCTATCTTCTGGTGTTCAGACAAGGATAGTGTGTATAGTAAGATGTAGTGCTATGCTGTACTGCAGCGGAATTGGGCTGGCACGACTGGGGAGGATTCTCCTCGTCGACCGACCTCTCGTTCACATGATACAGGCGTAAAGTGACTCGATGTCTCATCTTTTATAACCTACATCTCTGTCCGGCGCTCAGGTATCGTCTCGGTTCAGCTCGACGCACCCCCTGACCCACGCGCCCAGGTTTCTATTTAGAAGTGAATTATTATTTCTATTCCTTTACATCTTCACCTTTTTACATCTCTTCCTCTGCGCACGCTCGAATAGTGTAAACTGGCGAATACGTATAACGCTCAAATGTTACGAAAACGGGACTCGTTTCCCTTCTACAGTTGAGAGGGAGATATATATTAGTGAAGACAGGGAGAGAGAGAAAGAGAAAGAGAGAGAGTTATACAGAAGTTGACAGAGAAATATTTAATTATTTTTTTTATAGAATAGGGTGGGGCAAATGCGCAATCTGAGACTTTTTACGACTACCGACTCCCACGAACATTCACATTATTAGTATGCCGATGCGTTTCCCTCCTTCACCCCTCCCCCCGGGCCACCGACTACTCACAAACTGCATGAAACCCGACACTGGAGATGTCACTTTACGGCGGTATTGTGTGAGCGAGAGGTACTTCCCCGATCGTGCCGTGATCGTTCTCATATCGTACAATCAACCAATTATTACATTTTACACTACAAGAGAGTCCCTTTTTGCAAAGAAAATGTTGTATTAGGGGAAGTCCCGACGCAACGGGGAAAACAATCATTTAAAAATTGAAAGACGCCGTCTATATACATAAAAAACTTATGTAAACATTTTGATTTATATGTTCATTTTCAGAAATGTGATAAAATCCGTCGTAAATTACAATGATTTTTTTATTAAACTAGTGACCCTCCCCAACCAGGCTTCACCCGTGAATATCAGGAGCCAGAACAATAAAACCTTCCTCGGGAATCGTTCTATTCACGGATGAAATCTGTTCTGTAGCTTTAGAGAAGATCGATCCATACAGACAAAGAGCTTGGGGGATTTTCTTTTATAACATGAATATTTACGATGTGTATAATAACAATATTTTAGGCTATAAGGTACAGATACTATTTATTCGAGTTATGAGAATGTTTCCCTTTCTGAGAATGCATGGCGTTGTGTATATCTATGCTAACATAACAAAGAGATAGTTTCTAAATTTGTTTGTTCGTAGATTAATCTTAGGAAATTCTTGTCCAGTTGTGAAAACTCTTTCACTAACAGAAAGCTGCCACTACTCAGGAGTGGCATCGGCTATGTTACTACTACTAATCGGATTTACATACTTTATCGCGACAAGAAAGAATAGAATCGATAATCAATAATTTTTGGTGGTAAAAAATATTTTTTATGTTATTATTACGTTGTTACCTATATCAGTGTCTTTTTTTTTGTTGACGCGGAGAAACGCATTCACGCGTATTCACTGGCCCTGGGTGGGGTTCAATGGTGTGTGGGGCTCGCGG